>VXAY01007087.1:816221-1036808 GCA_013399855.1 Oxyruncus cristatus
GGAGCGGGAGCGGGAGCGGGAGCGGGAGCGGGAGGGGGAGGACGCGTCCAGC
Source organism: Oxyruncus cristatus (assembly GCA_013399855.1). Classification (NCBI taxonomy): domain Eukaryota; kingdom Metazoa; phylum Chordata; class Aves; order Passeriformes; family Cotingidae; genus Oxyruncus; species Oxyruncus cristatus. The sequence goes on from VXAY01007087.1 coordinate 816,274, forward strand.
CGGGCAAGTCTAGGGAGCGGTGGGAGGGCAGCGGGCAGGAGCCGTGGGGCGACGCCACCGGGTGACCCCAGTGGGTTACAGAGAGTCACAGAATTGGTCAGGTTGGAAGGGACCACAGTGGGTCACCTGCTCCAACCTCCCTGCCCAAACTGGGGCATCGCAGAGCACATGGCACAGGATTGCAGCCGGACAGTTCCTGGATATCTCCAGTGAGGGACTCTCCACAAAATTTCTGGGCAACCCGTTCCAGTCTTGGTCACCCACACAGTAAAGAAGTTCTGCCTCATGGTCAGGTGGAACATCCTGTGCATCAGTTTCTGCCTGTTGCCTCTTGTCCTATTGCTCGGCATCACTGAGAAGAACCTGGCTCCATCCTCTTGGTACCCTCCGTTCAGCTACTTGCCCATCAGGCAACTGAGAATTGCACTGCCACTCGCTTACTTTTCCCTCACACCCAGTGATGTGGGGATGAGAAAAGGAAAAGCAAGAAAACTCATAGGTCAAGATATGGAACAGCTTAGTAAGTGAAAAAGCAGGAGACAAGAGAAGGAAAACAGAACAAGTGGTGCTCAGGCAATCACTGTCGACCCCCTGCCTGCCCAGTTCCCAAGAAAAAGGTGGTTAACTTCCCTAAACACCCTCCTCTCTGTTCCACCCTGGAACGCAACGTTACACAGCATGGACTATAGCTCTCCTTGGCTCAGCTGTGTCACCGCTCCACCTCTTTGGCACCCCAAGTTTGTTCACTGGGGTGGAACTGAAAAGGTCTCAATACTGTGCAAACGCTGTTCAGCAACCACAGGTCTGGACCACAGCCCCATCCAGCCTGCTAAGAAGAAAATTAACTCCACTCTGGCCAGACACAGTACCATAGATAACAAGATATCTCAGGGAGGGAGGGCGATAGAATCTTCCAGCTGAAGAAGTGCGGTGTTATCGCTGTTGTGTAATGTTGTAATATATTCAGTAGTAAAAAATTATATACCCCTTTGTCTTGGCCTGGAAATATGCAGAGAGGTGACCTGGACTTAAACTTTTGAGAAGCCTTTGCAAGAATACTGTAAAAATTCTGTGAACAAGAATGATTTCTTTCTTCCAAAGAATTACTTGGGAAAAGGAGATATTTGGTAGAACATTAGTTTATAATCTGGAAAGATTAAGGAAGTTTTTCTAAAATTCTAGGGGGGAGAAGAGGGGAGAGTCAGTCATGGAGAAATGGAGAAACTGTAAAAGGCAGTATCAGATTTCCAGAAGAAGAGCAAAGGTGGTCTAAATCTGGGCAAGAGGGCAGACTGATGAGGGGAGAGAAAAGCATTTTTAAATTTGCCGTGCCTCGCTGGTGCACAGGGTGGAGGTAATGATTCATCTCTGGGTCCATTGAAGGAAAGGGTTCCCATGATACAGCCTCCATAAAACACAGAACAGACCCGTACTTCATGAACTTTTAGGTTTGGTGATGTGTTGCTGTTTTTGCATTCCTGTGATACTTGATCCTTGCCTGTTGGCATTTGTCAGCTGACAAACCTGCATTAGAATGTCTTCCCTGCTTTGTATTGTTTTCAAAGAAATGTTTGGTGGTGTAGATTATTTCTCATATGTTTCAATTAGTGCAGATTGCAGTGAGTGTACACAGAAAGTTTGCATTAAGAATCCTTGCTGGGATTCACATTTATGGAGCAAACTGCTTGTGATCTTGGAGAACATAGAGTGCACCTATGACTGGTCTGTTAAACATGTACCCAGTGGGCATCCAGGAATGAACTGCCAAATACATAGGAGGAATGGTAGGATAATAAGCTATAGGGTCCTTGTTCTGAAGTGCAAGGAACTGTTATTTGATTACAGCAGGTAATCTAGAGTTCTACTGGATCGATACGGAATCATAAAATAATTTAGATTGGAGGAACCCTCTGGAGTTCACTTAGTTCAAAGCAGGGCCAACCTCAAAGTTACAGTAGGTTGCTCAGGGACTCCCTCTCAGACTCTCCTGGGCTGTTTGCTGAGAAGACCTTTTGCAATAGCTCCTCCCAAACCATCTCGTAATGCTTTTGTTGTCACCTCGCTACAAGGTATTCCACTGCTGTGCAGGATCTCACTGCTGTGCTCTCCGGAAAGGGAACTTTACTGAATCATTGTGGCTAATTTAATTCCTCTGTAATGGCTCTGTTGCACCAGAATTGCAATTGCATTGGTCTATTTAATACTACCATTTTCCTGAGTATCTTCATGGACACAGGTGTCCACAGGTCGTCCTAACTTTTGTATAATGCTCTTTTTGTCATTGAGTAATTTGCAAAAATTTACAAACTGCTTAATCTTCATGGCAGAAATTCTCCTTTTCAGACTGCTTTTTTGCAAATCAGGTTCTATATTGTATTCATGATAGGACAAAATATTTCAAAAAGCATCTGGAGATGCTGTAGCAAAAATGCACTTATTTTGTAGGAACAATTTGTAGCTTCTTCATCAACTGGTTTTCAGTTTCCCTGTCAAACCCATGTGCTACTAGGTTCATAATTAAAAAATAACCATTGATGTACACCTCCTGGTAATTTTTCACATACGTTTTTCACCCACAGTCTCTTCAGAGTCAATAGTGTTTACTGCCGAAGTTCATACTTTTGGACAACAGCCAGGATCTCTTTGCTTTTCTGTTCTTTGATGGGATAATGTAGGAAAGAATTCTTTAGTGGTTAACTGTCCTAGTCATGTAGATGGCAAATGCAGCTTTATTCAGTCAGAAATCTAATTCTCCAGATGCAACATGGAGCTTCCTTATGTCTCTGATAGTCCTTTGGTTCTTTCTGCTTCTTTCTCCTGTGTTACAGGAAGACACAGAAATCTCCTACTGTTCATTAGGAAAGAATCATAAATTGTTTCATCTTTCTGCAAATGAAAAGCTCACACGAGATGAGGGAATTAATAATCAATACATGAATGCTATATACACTACTGCAGTGTGGATCCAAATATAGAACAATGCACCTCTAAACTATGCAGTTCCAGTCACTGGCAGTACTTTGTGGAGGGGACACAGTCTAGGAAGGCATCACTTGTCACTTGTTTTTGTTTTGTCCAGTATTTAAAAGTAATTAAATGGACATAATTCTGTGAAAGGGAGTGAGCATCACATAAAATCATGCTTATCACTCCAGCTGTAAATGTATCTGGGGAGACTGGTTTATAGAACTCCTTTGTGGTGAATATCATCAATAATCAATTCTATATTTCACACTACTTAAAGCCCATTCTACCAAAACATTTAAATGTGTGTTTGTGTATTTTGCTGAATTGGGTTTTCAGTGAACAAATTGTGAGCTCCTACACAAAAAGTAGCATCTTTTGCTTTCAGATGATAAACCTCTTGTGCAAGACTCTGAGTATTAAATTCTTATGCTTGTTTGATTGATGCCTGTCTCCTGTCCACAGAATCAAAGAGTGGTTTGGGTTGAAAGGGACATTAAGGATCATATAGTTCTATCCCCTCCACTATGGTTAGTGAGCTTTTTATACACACCCAGTGTCTCCTTTTGTTGCAGCTGAGAAGAGTATTTAAAGTCTGATGTGTCTCTTACAGAAATTAGTGAGAAATAGATTATGCTGTGGGAGACACTGCACGGTTCCAGTTTATACCAATCATAAGCATTTTCAACAAAATTCTACTGATACAAACAACACATTATAGCTGGAAAGATTTTTGTCCTGAAATTCCTGTTGTGACTTAAGAAACACTTTCCTGATGAGGCTGACTCTTCCAAGATAGCTTCTGAAACCCATGGGTTGTTGCAGAGCACATCTCTGCAATGATTGTTCATACAGTAAGGAGGATTTTTTTTTCAGAGAGTTCAAGTCTCACTTATACGATTTTTGTATTTATGGATGTCTATATTCCTGGCATATGAAAGTTTTAGTTCAAATACTGCATATTGAGGGATTTTTGAAGCTAGAAGTTCACTGATAGGAGAGGAGGCTCTCTTGTCTCTCAAGCAAAATCATTTACCTGAAGAATAGGCTCATCTGCTGTGGGGATCACACAGCAAAGTGAGCGTATCAGAATTGAAGCCTTATACCAGGGCAGGAACAAGTGCACATTTGTTCTGATATGGCAGAGGTGGAAAAATAGATCATAGCAGAAAATAAATAGTATAAGCTGTCAGTCTGTAGTTTGAACAGTGCTGCTGCACAGAACAAGTACCAGGAAGAGAGTACAACAATTGAAGTTCATGAGGAAGGACTCAGAAACCTCGATGCCACCCTTAGTCTGCGGTTCTGGGTACTCTGTGTGCTCAGGTGTCGCTGAAGTAGACATACCAAAGCAGGTTTTGGTGGCATGGGTTCAGCTGCCTAGGGAGCACTTGGGAAGGCTTGTGTGTGCTGGGAATTCATTTCTGTCCAACCTGGCACAGGCACATCTGGTCACGTAATGATCTTTGTTTCCAGATTACAATTGGAGAAGACTTGAAATAGTAATTCCTGATAGTAAAAACTCTCAAATTTGTAAATGTCAACAGAATGTTTGGACTAAAATTGGTACCTGTTTCTGAGGTAAACTGAATTCTAATTGAGTCTGTGCAGTAATTAGTCTTGGAATTACTTTGTGAGGTAAATCATAACTTTTTCCAGGTAAATTACTTATTTTTACACAGTCATACCTTGCATACTTTGCACAGTCATAATACCTTCCTAACCACTCTAAGGTTAAGAAGGTGTTATGAATTAAAGCTTACCATCCATTGCTTGATACCTCTTCCTTCTCATGCTCTTGGTACGCAGCGAATACAAGATAATGTGCCTTAATTTAGCCCACGGTGGAAGAATTTTCAGTGTGATTGCATTAATGTTATATTTTGCTGCAGAGTAAAATATACACGTGGACAGGTGTTGTGCATGTAAAATGCTATGGCTTGTGCTTGCTTGTAAAGCTGTGGGCAGACACTATGTTTCAGACCTCACTGTACCATTTGAAGATTTTGCCAGTTTGCACCTACAGGCTTCCCCTTTGATGCTGTAGTTACTCCTGCTGTAGCTCTGCTGGTAACAGTGGTAACAGGGTTTGTTTAAGAGCACTTTTCATTTGCTTCAGGCAAAGCGAGCAGGTTGGTTTAAACCCTCTTTGTTGACTAATCCATTTGACTTTTTGGAAGCACATGAGGGAGCGCTTACTTAATTCCTTCTGCCAACAGAGCTTCAGGGGTGGAAACTCTCGGCAGAGGAGTGGTAAGAAACAACTGGAAGAATGATTATGTCAGCGACCGGCACACCTGTCTGCGAGCTGAGTGCCAGCACATGACTGAGTCTGCCTGCACTGTGGGTATTGTAGCTCTTCCAGACAGGTCCATGCCTTTTCTGTTACACATTCCTGGCTTTAGGTTCTTTTATACTAGGTACTTTTATATCACTCTGCCACTACAAAACAATTTGAAAGCATTCAGAGGTGTTGAAACTTTCTTATTCAGCAAAACAGTGTCAAAAGTTGTAACAGGTGAGTATCAATGACTAGTCTTGCAGAAGTAAATCCATCATTTTCCTGTCCAGAACCTGAGCTATTCCTTTTAAGGGTGCCAGATGCATGGGCAGCACCTGGAGGCAGGGTGGCACTGCTGCCCCTCATCCAAGGGATGGTGTGTCTTGGGGCTGTGTCACAGTGATTTCACACCACTGGTGAAAGTTCACATCACAGAGTGAGGTCAGCCTTGATTCCCAGTTTGCACATTTTCTCGTGCTCATCAAGTGCATGACTTCCCATTACTCTTAAATCTAGAGGTGTCCAGTTGCCCATAGGCCTTTGAGAGGAGTTCTGTCCGCCTGGCTGTGAACAGATGTCCTTGCCAGCCTCTTTCCAGGTGTGTCTTTTCTGTTGTAGAGCCTTCTCCTCTAGCTGCATCATCACTTTGCACTTTTTTTTTTGTTTCTTTTTTTCCATTTTTTTATTCTACACGTGGACAGCACTGCTATTTTTTTCAGTCAGGCACCTGCAGCCTAAATGATTGTTTTTTCCAGTGAAGCATTCGAGCATGTGTTTAGCTCTAGATGAGTGTGTTTTCATGTGCTTCCATAAAGAGAGGACATAGGATTTTGCAAAAAAGATTATTATTTTTCTGAAGTAGGACTGGAAGTGCTGATCAGAACCATGCTGCAGGAGGTGGAAATCTACCCACTCCTTGGGGCCAAGTGCTCAGGAGATGAAGGGATTTTTTTTGTATATTCCTATGGCTACAGCTATGGCCAGTTAGCCTTATCAAATGCAAGGCATTTCTTCTCTTAGCTTCAACCTCTTTTAAAGTAATGTAGCATGTTTCTACAGAAGTTTTTTTATTCTGTTTTATTCACAGCTTTCTGATCCTTTTGTCTGTCTTTGGGTTAGGTGTCTATTCTTAATGGTGATCAGCTCTGAAAGCATCTGGATTGTGACCTTCACCTGACTGAAAAAATAGTACATTCTTGCTCTCTCACGTCTTTTGTTTCTTTGATGGGCCTTCATAGTAGTCCTGTATTTTTCAGTCTTCAGATGTGCTTTACCAAGCAATGAACTAGCCATGAAAGATACACTCTGATCAAGAAGGGAGTGAAACCCTTCTGGGTACTTAAACAACTGCACTTTCCCTGTGACTTTGATCAGTGCCTGTTTAGTCAGGTTACAGCCTCCTCCTAACAGTGCTGACTTTGGGTAATCTAGTGTATCCCTCTCTTTTTAGCCAGCTTTCCAACTCTTGTTTTTCTAGATGATATTACACATTTTTTCTGTTTTTGAGTCTGCCAGTGGGTTGATGGTACTCTAAGTTACCCAAGTTCACAGAAGGCATTAAGCCTTCCTCATAATAATTACTGAGAAGTCATTAAGAGTTATCATGAGCTGCAGAATCTCAACTTAGTGGAGTTAGTCCATGCAGTGGTGAACAGGAGTGAAACTTGAAAATTTTGCTTATTAAAATTTCCTCCTTGTAGGACAATGTTAGTGAATCCCTGTTTTGGGAGGAGATGAGGACACAACACAAAGCAATTTATTTTGGCACACTTTGCTAATCCTGCAGTTCTATACAGCAATCATAATTCTAACTTATATTTGCTGGAGGGAATTCAAATGATTACTTAACATGTTTTATACAGGATCTCTTTAATCACCCCAAAAAAATCAATTTAACCCAAAATTCCTTAAACTGAGTGAAATCTGCCAGAAAAGATGCTAATGCCAGGCCAGTAAGAAACAGGGTTAGCACTCAAATGTTGTTACTGCTGTGCTCATTATAGGATGTTATAACCCCAAAGTCACCAGCTGCACTGTCTCTGAGTTGGCCCTGAGCCCAGGCAGCCAAATCCATGGGAGAATGGGAGTGGGCTCAGGGCCCTGACGCTCTATTTTGTCCTTACAAAGGTCCCCTGCCCACTTCACCAGCCGTTCCCTGACCTAATGGTCCTTTTTTCTTTTCCCAAAGCAGGCTAGTGCAAGCAAGGGAAGGAGTCCACAGCAACACTGCCTGCCTTTGCGTTGCCCTTGTGACATCCTTCTCCCCAATGTACATTTCCCCAAAGCATCAAAGCCCCCAGCTGTGCCAACACCTTCTCTCCGCACACAGTGCCGCAAGGGGTTCCCACATCCAGTGTCAATGACCTTACACCTCTTGCATTCCCCTATCCAAATTAGAATCGCGGTAGAAATACACGTGGCCACCTCGAACACCCTCTTTAGGCCTGGGAAAGTGTTGCCTAAATATTGGTGACTGTTCCCTTCACTATGGCATGGACCTGGAGAGTGTCCCAGAAGCATCAGCATCTCAAGTGCCTCTCTGAAGTGTTCTTGCTCAACATCCTTTATTTTCCTCCTCTTCCTGGTATGGACGAGCAGTTGTCCTAATCTACTAAACAGCCTTGTGCCGCTGTGGGGAACATTGTTGCCAAATGGGTGTTTCAGAAAGCCATGTCTTAGTTTCACTAGGAACTCTTTTCTGCTCCCCTGACCAATTTTTAAAAATTGCTAAAATGTGAACTCTGATGCTTTGTGAAACCTTGGTTTAGCCAGGAAAACTTCGGGCTTACCTCTGAGAAACTACCAGATTTTTCTGGAAGATGGTAAACTGGCAAAACATTTAGTTATTTTTGTGTGCAAGAGAATGGATAAGGGTATAGTAGTATTGAGATGAAATCAAAGTGGCTACTTCTAGAAAAGCCTTGCAGACACATCTATACGTATGGATTTTCAAAATTACATGTGGCATCTTTGTAATAATTTGATTTAATCTAGGTAGGCTATGTTTTCAAAACCAGGTTCTAATGCTAAAGCATTATAAGATCATTACTACATCAACACTCATATCAGCAGTTCGACTGTGTTTTCAAGGACATGACATAAATGTATCAGCTCTTCAATCAGAAATCTCTGCAAGACAGAAGAGGTGCTCACAGAAATTTGTTTTGAAGAGTTTGCATGTCCACTGCAGTTTCTAGGTATGAATGCACAAACCCACAGTCCATTCAGTCCACAGCTTGGAAGCAATCTTGGGTTTCTTGCTGATACCCAAATAGGAGCTCGTGAAACCAGCACTGTTTAGTCATCCCTGGCCAAGAGACTCCTGGCAGAGCTGTGCTGCCCCATTCTCATATTTCTTACACCTCTTGGTTAGACAGCAGCTACACACTATTTCTGCAGGAGATTCTTGGCACCAGGGAAATCCATGTGGTATGGGAAGGTTGTACAACTCTCCACAAGACCAACAGTTCTTTAAGCAAGCCTTACAGAGAAATATTAGTGTTTCTTTTGCATTGACTTATGAACACTGATCGAAACTTGAGATCTCAGTCTGTGTTATTACAGTGCTGTCATTAGGGAATTGCTGTCTAGAACAGTGGTCTCAAAATGTTTGTGTACCCCATCACTAAAAAATTTTGAGCACACACCCCCAGAACACTTGTATTTTTTATTTATATTATATATATATGTAATATCATCGTGATATATTCACATTTATAAAACATATACAAACATACAAATTAAAGAAGGATGAGCTAATGAAGCACATTTTAAATTTTATTTATTTATTTATTAATGGTGCAAAATGTATTTTCTTGCTGTACCCCAGTGGATTGTCTTGCATACCCCTTGGGTGCACACACTTCACTTTCAAAACCAGTGGTCTAGAAGATGAGCCAAAGCTCAAGGTGAAAAAACAAGATGAAAATCAAGGAAAAAATATTTACTCTTTGGCCTTAATGTACTCTGTGCAGGAGGTTAAAAACTTTCAAAGTCTGGTCCAAGACTATGGAATTAATTCCCCCAGGAGCTAAGACTATCGCAAACATCATCATCCACATGTAAACAAAGTGCTTTAACCTGCCTTTATGACATAAATACCTTGCAACATATACATTAAAGAAGAGCATCCAAATTATCAAAGCAAATCATCCTACAAACGTCTCCCCTGGGGCAGAGGAAGGGAGAACAAAGGATGTGTTGCTTAATGCAGTACTGGAAAGCAATTGGGTGTTGCTGCAATGGGGTGAGAATGTGAATAGACTAGCGTGTGATAGAAAGCTGAATTTGTTACTGCTTCTGCTCAATTAAAAAGCTGCACCAGTGTGAATTAAATGTTCATTTCAGGTCAACAGGCATTATATATTCATTTTTTAATTGGGTACTACTTGTTTCAGATTCTTCTATTGTTTTCTTCCTTCCGCAGTGGCATACTGACTGTGGAACAATGAGTAAATTACTATAAATCATTGACTCTAGCTGTGTCTGGCTGTAAAATAATCTAATTTCTTGAATTCACTTCAAGAGGCTTTCTTGGGTAATGTTTCAGCAAAGCTGGATTGCTTTGTTGGCACAACTCTAAATACAGATCAACCTTTAAATTGCTTGCTTCCATAATTGGTTCAAAGAAGTATTCTGAGCCATAAATAAAGTTAATACACAGGGCAGTGAATCCCAACCTTCCTGGAGGTACAGTACTATTTTACCTGAAGGGTGAAGTTTATTTCATCTTTGGTGCCTGGCTAACTCCCCTAGTCATTGCAAGAGTTGGTACTGACCTGGAGTCAAGAATTTCTATGCCCCCATGTGTCCTTTGCACAAGGGAAAGTACTACAGAAGACAGGTTGCATGATCCTGCCTCATTTATAGCAAGTCATTCACCCAGGATCTGTTTTCCAGAGGCATAGGGGAATGGGAAGAAACCAGCTACTTCATACTTCCATTCAATACTTTCCTGATTATGAGAAGAAAGCAGCCTATGTTTCTGAAGTGATTAGGGCTGGCTAGAAACTTCTGTTCTACATTGGAAAATGTACTTTCTGGAAAAAAAGATGAAATTTTATGGGCAATTTTTTATTTTGTCATGATATCTCCATTTGGCTGGGGTTCCTCTCACTGCAGCGCAGGGTTGTGCCTCTGACTTCCCTGGCTGGTATGTTATAGAAGATGTAGTTTTACCAGCTTGCTGAGACTGTGGAAAGAATGGGGCATCTTGACTTGGAACAACAAACTTTCTCTAACTATGGAGGTACAACCACAATGCAAAAGGAAAGTTTAATGCTGGAAGCAAAGATTTTTAGCCTTTTTTTCAATCTGTTCTTTTACCTTGATATTTCCTAATCAAAAGCTTTGTAATTTGTATCCTGTGCTTCTCCAGGGTGTAAACCTTTAAACAGTCAAATACAGCTATTGATATATTTGAGTATAGAAGAGTAACAATTGATGAAAAACACAAACAACTTGTTTGACTAGTATAACAATAAATAAAACAGCAGAATTTATTTCTGTTAATAGATTCAGAGAATCATAGAATGGTTTGATTGGAAAGGACCTTAAAGATTGTCCATTTCCAAACCCCTTGCCATGGGCCAGGACACCTCCCATTAGATCAGGTTGCTAAAAGCTCCATCCAACCTGGCCTTGAACACTTCCAGGGATGGGGCATCCACGGCTTCTCTGGGCAACCAGTTCGAGAATCTCATCACCCTCATCATAAAAATTTGCTTCCTTGTATCCAATCTAAACCTACTCTCCCTCAGTTTAAAAATGTTGCCGCTTGTCCTGGCACTTACAGACTCTGCTAAAAGTCTCACACCACTTTTTTTTTTAAGACACTTTTAAGTATTGAAAGGCCTCATTAAGGTCTCCCTGGAGCCTTCTCCAGGCTGGACAGCCCCAGCTCTCTGCTCAGACAAGAGAGGTCTTCCAGCCCTCTGATCATCTTTGTGGCCTCCTCTGGACCCACTTCAACAAGTTTGTGTCTTGCCTATTGCTGAAGCCTTATCCTTGATGATGACTAAGTGCTGGCTTCATGTAGGAAATGCTGAAATGTCAGCTTCCTTTGGGATCATAAAACAGGATGAAAAGAGATAATGACACTTCACAATTTCTTGAAGGAAGGGAATCTGAATTTAGCTTGATGTAAACCAAGATCTTCCTTGACAAGTTTTGCATAAACCTATCACTTAACTTTTCTCAGGTATTAAATGCTTCTTCTGAGGCTGATCTGAGTGTAAAGTAGGGCACTTTAGTAACATTTCCATAACATTGTGTGTAATAGCACAGGAAGTATACTAGCAACTTGCCTCTTGTCCAATCTCTCATAAATAATGCATGTTTTGTATCGAAGCCAATATTTTAAATCTACAACAGACATAAAAGCCACGAACAAATGTTCATGTGGGAAAACAAAAATGCAGGATTAACTCTGTTAGTATGAACTATTTGAATCTTGAATATATTAAACCTTATTTCTGAACAACTGTTAACTTTGAAAGTAAAAGGTTAAAGTAAAAAATAAGCTGTAGGAAGATGGTAAGTAGACTAAAAGATTTATGACTAGGAAAACTATGACATTCTAGTATTTCTAGAAGCATGCCTGAAGAAATCAGTCAATATTTTTGAGAGTTACCATATTGCTCAAAGGGCTGTTACAGAAACATGCCTTCTTTTTTTTTTTTTTTTCTATTTGAAGTTCTTGGCCAAAACATCACCACTAGCCTTATTTGGTTATATTTCTCAATTAACAAATGTGCTTCATGAATTTTTCTACTCTTTCGAGTGAATTAATTCATGTTGGTGCAATGTTTTCAAGACAGAAGTACCTACAATGAACTACAGTAACCCATGACTGCTCCTGAAAATCTAACCAAAATTCTGTTTGGCATAAATAATATGTAAATGACACCAATAATAGTAGGATTTTGCACAGTGGAAATTTTGGCTCAGACTTCTGAGGAAGAGTCACTGCTCAATGTTCCTGCAAATCTAGTTTCGTTTTGCCTCAACCCTCGTCTTATAAAAAAATAAAATCATATTGTCAAGTTATATAGGAAATTAAAAACATGCAAAGTTTCATACTCTTGTTCCCTCATCTACCAACAAAGGTGGTTTCACACTTATTTACCAGGAGGCTTTTGGCCAATATGTGCAGCTCAATAAAAGCATATGCAGACTGAGCCCTTTGAGCTGTGGCTGAATGCAGCTGCTGTTGGAGATGGAAGCACAGCCACAAGAACATTCTAGTGTTGCATGTCCTGGAGTGCATGGTAGTGCACCATGGGGTAGTGCTTATGGGGAGAAGAGGACTACAGACTCTTTAGCTACTGCCTCCTCCCCTTCCCTTCTATATACACATATACACATATCCCTGGACATTATTGTTGATGATGTCAATAAATAGTTATTATTATGGCCCTACCGTCATGTTCAGGAAAAATTGCAAATTTGAGTGTCCTGTTCATACCTTCAATGGCATGAAGTATAGGTAGATGTTCGTGTTACTGAAAACAAGCAAAGATATGAACAGGCAATGTCTTAGCTACAGTTTAATCCTTGTGTGAGTGTTCTTACTCTGCAGTGAATGTGAAGCACCTTCATCACTTAGCATGTGGGCTCACAAAGTTACTCTCGTGTTATCATTCAATGCCCCAGTCTGTATCACAGAATAACGCTCACGTGCTGCTGTTTACATAGTTTACAGCAAGTTTTCAGCTCTGTGTCTTTTAACAAGTGACTGATGTTCCACTGTAATACCACAGCTGACTTGCCAACAGTGGGCTGGTTAGGCACTGACCTGCGCTGCTTAGGTTAGCAAGCTTCCAGGCAGCAGCAACCTGCTCCTGAGCTGGGAAGGTGTTCCTAGTAACCTTCTCCAGTGTTGGATGATTGGGTTACAGGGTTCACCTGCAAGTTCTGGAGGTGCTGTTAACACTGTCAAAGTTTCTGGACAGTGGAGCTGCGCTTCTCTGAGGTTACGACTCTACACCAGAGCTGGGAATTAGCATGGACAAAAATCTCACATCCTTCATCTGATGTCTTCAGTCTGTCACATCACCAGCAAACCCATGTGACTGAATCATCAAAACTTGCCTTCAGAGCTCAGGTATCAGTGCTGACAAGTCTTTTTCACGTCCTGGACGTTTGATTTAAGTCCTTTTGAGTTACCAGTGTAGCTACATGCAGGAACAGATCAGCTTCCTATTCTGGATCTGTGTAAGGCCGCAGGGAGAAGAGAGGGGTGATGAACCTGCAGAGTGTGTCAGCAAACACTGGTGGATTAGGAACCTTCTGCAAAGGTAGACAAGCTGTGTCACAACACTTAATAAGCACTAGGTCCTGGGCAATTCAGTTAGGGTAGATGCTTGATACGCTGTCCTGGTAAACTGCACAAAGAGGAGGTTGCCTGGGTCCATCATCATGGAAAGGAGGTATTTTGCATGGGAAAAAGGCAGGACCTCGGCTGGAAAGAAAATATCTTCTCCTCCCTTTCTATCTTTCACTGTGGGCTCTTGCAAAATGTCTTCAGCAAAGTTAGGAAATTATGTTTTATCTGTGACATTCAGCTTCTGGTCTCCACTGGGAGTGTGTGGCCTGTGGAGTCACAAAAAAAATGCCCCATCTTTCAAGAAGAGTTTTAGCCACTGAATTAGGCCACCTTTGGTTCAACTCTTTTTAGGTAATACCACAGACTAGAAAAACTTCCATATGAAGTTCTCCCTCAACTCCCTTGTGTGAGCACTTCCTTCAAATAACATGGTGACCTGGGGTAGGGAGTTTCACCTGAGCTGGCTGTAGACTTTGTGTGTCTTACCCCTGTAATTCTTTGTCTTTGGTCTTTTTGTTTCACATTCTGGCATCTGTGACACTCCTTAGCATTGACTAGTTTCTGCTTTTTATCTTGCTCACACCTTTGACTGTTGAATGGAGCTGGAGAAAGTCCAGACTTCTCTGAGTGCGTAATTCTTCAAATCCAGTCCATCTTTTCAGGTTTGGTTTTGGCTTTTATTTTTGGCTAATGAAGATAGTGACAACAGCATTGCTACTGATGATGCTTGTTATCTTCACAAAATTGTTTCTACCTTTCTTCTGCTCTTTTCCAAGCTCTTTCTTTTGTTTTCATTCTTCTGTTGTGCACATGCATTTTGCTGCATTTTTAACTGTTATTCATCCTTCGCTGACTGATTTCTTGTTCTGTTTATTGCCTATGTCACAGAATTTGTCCTTCTTATTTTACTGGGTTTTCCTTGTCCCATATCCATTAAAATTCCTCTTATAAAGACTTCAACAGGCAGAGTCAGCATAACAGTCTCACTAACTGTCTGTCCCCTGCAAGGGATCCCAGGACAAAGACCTTTGTCAGGAAACGATTCTTGCATCTCAGCTGTTCCAATAGTTGAGACTCCCCAGACACCTTTTCAGTTTTGTGGCTGTCTCAGTTCAAATTCAAAGATGAATCTGGCCTGTGTCCTGTGACAGTTTTTCTTCTTCCATGGACAAGTTCTTTTATACCTTTCCTTTTCTCAGAATCTTGTACTTGAAAAAATTAAACATTATTTCTGTATGTGCATCTGAATCTTTTCTGCTTTTATCTTTATCTTCCTGACCCAGGGAGATGATGAGCTTTTTCATTCTCCAAGAATCTGTCATAGACTGAACAACCATTGCGTAATCTTCCTTCCTTCCTTTTCAGGTTGGAGGCTTCACGATTTTCAATCTTTCTTCCGTGCCATTTCCTCTCAGAAATCCCCTTGAGCAAGACTCTCTTTAAAAATATTTTACTGAAGATGTGATTGCATCTTCTTTAGAGTACTTCCTTAAATAAATTTTTCATTTATTCAGATCCTTCTCAATCTTTCAGCTGTTACCATCTGTCATGGGCTGCTTATGTCCACCTTTCCCTTAGCTGCATAGTGTCTTTTCTCATAGATCACATCTTACGTTTCTGTCTAGTCCTTCTCAGTGACCTGCACTGGTGAATCTTTCTTTGTGTGGTTATCTTCCCTCTGTTTTCCTCCCTTCACAGACATTCCTCTGGTATAACTCGTTCCAGATCTTCCTCAGGCTATTTTATAGGCTGTTGGCACTTGAGTCTTCTTTCTTTTCTGTCATTCATATAAGCTCTTCCACATCTTTTTAGCTATTTTTCACAAAACATCTGGCTTTCCTAAAATCTGCATGCCATAACATCCTTAGACAGTTAGCTGTTGTAGCACCACTATCCACAAGACATTTACACACTGAATATCCTGCACTTGAAGTAAAATGTTGGCATGATTTGCAAAGGCTTTAATTTTTAAACTTGCAGGAGTCAAGCTGTGGTCCATTGTCTACCACTGCCATTATCAGTGTGCTATTTCTGTCAAATACCTTGGCGATGACGTCAATTATATGCTCATCAGCTGTGTCATGTTTCTGGATAGACGAAGTCATAACTTAGAGAGAGCAAGTAAATTTTTTCCACATGCAATCACAGAACAAACTCTGCAAATTGTGCAGTCGAAATGGGGTCAGCTAGAGAGGTTGCCTGGGACCCCGTGACTGGCCTCCAGCTGGGGTTTGTGCCTCCTGTCACAGCCCTCTGAGCCCAGGCTGTGACCAAGGGACAAATCTGCATCCATCAATACAAACTTTTATTATAACATTAGTGTACACAACACTGGGTTCTGGTCTTTGCTCTAAATTTTTCAAGTCACACTTAGTAGCAAAATTTTATCCATTTGCTATTATCTGCTCCTTGTAAATTTGTGGGGTGTTTTTCCCCATAGTTTCTATACTTGTATTTAGTGTTGGCTTTTCTTATCCTCGTGACCCTGTCTGGCTATGGTGAGTGCTGTGCTAACGACATCAAGGGATGAAGGTCATTTTGCTGGTACCCAGAGAGTCCTGACTAGCATGTGGGACATCCACATGCTCTATGGGACCTACAGGACAGCCATGCCCCACTGGAACAGTACATGGGGTCAAACAGAACTCTGTAAGACACTTTGAGGGCAGTAAATGACTTATTTAGGCAACTGAATTGAGTCCCTATTACTAAACCCATGTTTTTCAACCCTTCCCACTAGCTGAAATGACCACAAACATATTTTTTTCTCAAAATAACTGGTTTTCCCCCACTCTAAGTGATATTACTAGTCTATATTCAGCACACCTAGGTTTTCTTTGCAACGTCTGGACTGTAACTGCAGATACCACATCAACCCGTCTGAAGTTTTTGCAGAAAATAATTTTAGTCTAGTAAATATAGGAGCTGTGGGGAGCTGGATGCTCCTGATCCAAACCTGTTTCCAGGCTGCAGGCAAGACTTTATCGTGCTTCTGGAAAAACAGTCTTCTTGCCTTTTGAATCCTCTCCCTAAGCTTTCACTTTTGCTCCAGCTGTGTATGCTGTGTATAAATCTGTGGTTTGCTAATTTAAACCACTGTTTCTTTTTCTCCTTTGTCCTCCACAATTTGCTCTGGGTCTTCTGCCAGGCTGCAGAACACACATGCCTACTTTGTGGGGAAAAAAAATCCAAGTTTGTCAGGAGCTTTTTCTTTGCATTGATTCTCTCCTTCCTATTGCTACTGATGACTTAAAGGGCACTGAGCCAAGAAGTAGCTAATATATTACAAATGACCTTAAAGAGTTTATCTCTTGCATATTTATGTGTGTATAAATAAGTATAAAAGAAATATTATATAAATAATATATATGTTTTCATCCCAAATTTGGTATTTGTAGGTCTGCAGTATATCTGAGGGTATGTCATGTCAAGATCTTCTCTCTCTACATCTGCACTGCAGGTCTATCCTTTCTCCTCACTGTCCGCCATCTGAAAGGAGATGGACCCCTATGGACTGTCCTGCTCACCTCTCTCACATACTGGGGATTGGGTGGAAGATCACAGAATTATAAAATCACCTGGGTAGGAAGGGCCATGGACATGGACACCTTTCACTAGACCAGGTTGCTCAGAGCTCCATCCATCCTGGCCTTGTGCACTTCCAGGGTTGAGGCATCCACAATGTCTTTGGCCAACCTGTTCCAGTGTCTCACCACCCTCACAGTAAAGAATTTGTTCCTAATACCTAATCTGAACCTACTCTCTTTCAGTTTGAATCTATTCCCCCTTGTCCTGTCACTGCATGCTCCTGTAAATTGCTGATGGCCAAATCTCTGCCTGACTGAGCACAGGCACTAAAAGCCCCCACTAGCCTGGTAAAGCAAAAGCAAAACAGGAAAGTGTGGTGAGCTGTCATGGCCTCTGGTCCCCCACTTCTCTGTATCAGTTCCAGAGCAGAGCCTGCCTGGGAATGACAGAAAAGATCATATGGGAAGTTACAGCAGCGTTTTGCTGTGAAACATCTTTGCCGAGGAAACACAGTGCTGATGGGCTAACGGGAATGGCTTCAATAGGAATCAGTTAACATAAGCCTGAAGCTAAAGCTGGGCTTTCAACATAAATCAGCTGATATAGAAGCTTTTAACATATTTGTGTCAGAAGGACTCCTGTAGCCAAAAAGGGGGGGGCGGGAAATGTTTGCCTAACCAGCTTCCCCTTCTATAAATAGAAGAGGTCACTACTCGTATAATTCGAACTGGATGCAGGATATATGTTGGGATACACAACGCAATATGTCTAAGGGGAATAATACATATTTAGTCTAAATCTCTGCTTAGAGAGAGGTTCAGGCCACAGGCTTCACAAGGTTTTCTTGTCTGGGGTGAATAGCAGCAGATGGATAGGACAGAGGATTTCTTTACCACCAGTAGACACACATTCTTGTGTACAAAACAGGAGTTGCTCAGCATTCCTGTAAATAAAGGAAGAGTTTAATGATCTTTCTCACTGGAAAAAGCCTTACATAAAGCCTTTAAGCCTGATTTTCCCTTCAAGCCCCTGTAATGGCAAAAGGAGGGTGAGAGTTATCCACCCCAGCCCCAGCCCTGTGCAACAGTTTCAGATGTGAGAGTGTTTTGAACAGAAATTATGCCTGATTCATTTCTCTCAGCAGCAGAAGCCTTTTTGCTGCTCTGAGCTGTTTTAGTGAGTTATAGTTTGAGGGCCTGCATATCCACCCTCCTGCTGTGCTGCCTTTCTCTTGCCACAAAATACATGCTGAGCTGCTGAGAGTGAAATGCTGGTCTTCTGCATTCTTACAGTTTTTTAAGTGGAAAGATGTGAGCTGTCCTGGATGAGGTTTCGAGGTAATCTTCCACTACAGCTCCCTCCAGCAAATCGTACAGCTTTATTACCAGGTAGCTGACAAAGTATGAGTGATTGTTTTTAAAGGGCTGTAAACATGGTCTATGTCTATGTTGTAAAGGCAATACAGTACCAGGAATTTGACACCCTTTTCTTATGAAGACCCTCGGCCAACAGTCATCTTAGGGAAAACTGTCAATGGCAATGATCAAGGCTGAGCAAAGCCATCCCAGTGGGTTCCTCGTGGGAGCTAGCTTGCCACTGTTTCCTGGCCAGCACAGTGGCTGAAGCAGCGTGTGGGGAGAGGGACCCATCCGAAGCAGCGGGTTTGGTGAAAAGGACTCGCAAGGCTATATTTTGCTGCTTTGCTCATAAGATGACAGTGAAGCCTGGAACATTTCAATTTCTCTTTATGTATACAGGGCATGGGTGCGAGCCACAGACAAAATGCTCTTTATAAGGCAACGATTCTGGGGCGGCCAGGGCAGCGCTGGCGGGGACGATCCATGCTCTGCCACAGCGCAGCCGTGGGTGGATGGAGGAAACCCACACTCCCCTGCACTCATTTCCCCCACTCTAGGCAAAATGAGGGTCTGGGTGAGGTGACTACCATGGGAGCTTGTGCATAGGCACTGGAGCAAAGTGGGGCAGTTTGATGTGAGGGAGAGCTTGGGGTCCTGTGGCTCAGTGTCCTGGCAGCCACTCTGCAGAAGGAGCCTACGCTGGATTGTAGGTAAGGGAGGAAGAGAGAAAAGTAGATTGCAACCTAAATTTTTTGCAGCAGCAGAGGCTGAATGAAATCCTATCAGCATTGCTACAGCAGTGACCTCTGAGCTGCAGAGAAGACAGGATCCCCACCACATTTGGAGTTAAATTCTTCCTATATGACTGGCCTGCTGTCTTCTGCTCTCAGCCTGTGCTGTGGCCACTTTGTATAGAGAGCCATATAGGGCACTGTTGGAGCCATTTTTGTCACTGATAGATCTGGATTGGTCCCAGAAACCAGAGTCTACAATCTTTTCTCAAGTCTATTTGGTTTCAGTCACCCTCAAAGTTTGCTGTCCCTTTTGTGGGGGCATGGTTGCTCTGCATGCGTCTGTGCTCTGGAGATGCCCCTCCTCTTGCATGTCCTTTCTAAGGTGAAGAGAATCCAGATCCACAGACTATCTTCCCCAGAAAATAATGCATACTTTGAAAGAAACCCACCTTACACCAAAGCAGAGACATTTTTACTGAACTTCAGTCTGACCTGGAAGTCATAAAAATGTTACAGAGAGAATTTCCTTTATTTTGAGAGGTGGAATATAGTAGACATTAGAACAAAACAAAAAACCAACAAACTATTCAAGATCTATAAGCAGTGAGAATCATGTATATGAGATTTACTTATTATGTTTCAGCTCTCAGAAACAATGTAATATAGCTTCAGCTAGATTTGCAGTTTTGTGTCTTCCTCATGTTGAGAGGCTGAATGCATGATAACAGATTTCTGCCAGGCATTTTTTGGATGCTAAAGGCAGCATATGAAACCTAGAAGGAGTGAGGAAGGCACAGCAGGACTGCTTGACTTCAGATAGCACAGTTATTTGGGCAGGGAAGATGACAGAGCTGGAGCTTACTGTCCTGTGTACAGCCAAGGACTCTATGTTTGAAATAGTGGCCATCATTCAGTAATAGTTGAGTAGAACAGATATGGTAGAGATTAAGTGGGTGTATTCAGTGTGTGTTCTTCATCAGTGGTAAAGGCTGTGAAAGGTTCTTCATGGAATCACAGAATATCCTGAGTTGGAAGGGACCCACAAGGATCATCAAGTCCAACTTCTGGGTCCACATAGAACCTCTCTAAGAGTCCCACCATGTGCCTGAGAGAATTGTCCAAATGCTTCTTGAACTCCGACAGGCTTGGTGCTGTGACCACTTCCCTGGAGAACCTGTTCCAGTGGCCCAACCATCCTCTGGATGAAGAACCTTTTAATGTCCAACCTAAACCTCCCCTGACACAATTTTGGGCCATTCCCTCAAGTCCTGTCACACGTCACCACAGAAAAGAGATCAATGCCTGCCCTCCTCTTCCCCTCACGAGGAAGTTGTAGACTATGATGAGGTCTCACCTCAATCTCCTCTGCTCCAGACTGAACAAGCCAAGTTCCCTCAGCCATTCCTCATATGACTTCCCCTCTAGGTCTTTCACTATGTTCATGTCCCTCTTTTGGACACTCTCCAATAGCTTTATATCCTTATTATATTGTGGTGTGCAAAACTGCCACACCAGTATGGAGCAGAGCAGGACAATCTGCACCCCAGAACATGGGTGGTTGTTCTAGAACTTATCTGGGGAAAAATGTAAACCCATTAATATCACTTTCACCATGATTTTCTGGACTTGTCTGCACTGCGTAACATTTATTATTCACATTTCTCACTGTAGATTACATGTTCTTTAATGAGGTTGAAGTGTCTGTGCATGGGAGTGAAACAACCAGATTGGTGTTGTACTGCTCTCAAGGTGAGAAAATTAAACTGTCGACTTGGGAAACAGGTTAGATTTAGCAATGTGAGGTCTGCATGGGGTCCTGGAGGAGTGGAAGTGTGAAGCAGGTGTCTTTTGTCACAAGAGATTGTAAAGATGCTGGCAATGGCTAGAGGAAGTTCAGCCTCTATGAGAGTGGGTCTGGGGTGTTTCATTTCTGGGAGGGCTTGATTCTGCATTTACTCATCCTGGCTTTCGTATTAACTTCAGGAGCGTTAATCCTCTCTGTGGTCTACTCCCACACAAGTGACAGCAGAAGCAAAAATTTTTGCAACCCCTGAGACTAACAAGGTGCTCCTGAACTAGATGTGAGTTAATATTGAGGAGCTAAGGGTTGTTTGTGTATGTACATAAAGAAATGCTTCCTGTTTGTCATTACATGGAAAAGTAATTATCCCTGGTTTTCATGTTAAAAAAGGGAAACAAAGAGATTCAGTGCCAAAGGTGAAGGCAACAATGTTTGGAAGAACTTGAAATAAGAGCTTATTTCTCATGACTTCTGAGTCCTCTGCACAGAGACAGCTTACTGCATGTCAAGACATGGATCTGCTGTGGTTAAAACTGTCAATAACCACTCACTAACTACCCTAATGCAGGTGTGATGTGAACTCACAGTTGTATTTCTGTTGAATTACCCGGGACAGTAATGTTAATGTCATCTGGGCAAGGATAGATTACATCTGCTGCTCAGGGGGTGGGGGGAAAAAAAAAAGAAAAGCAAAGAAAGTCTTTAGGGACAAAACTGCTTCTTCAAACTTCTTTTGAACATACTTGAACTGGCAGAAGGATTTTGCACCACTTCAACACCTTTTGTCAGATATCTGTGAGGCATTTGAGCTGGCTCAGGAGCCCACCCAGGGGAATTAGCACTCCATGGAGTCACTGTTGAGTGTGACAACCCTGGAAGCAAGGGAGCAATCCAATGCCAAGCCTATCTGATGGTGTTTCCCATCTGTCTCTCTACCAGCATGCAACATGCAACTCACCACCATTTCAAGGGAAGGAAATGTCTGTGTGTCCCTGCCATTAACTTTTTTCAGCCTAGTGGCTGCTTTGACCACACCTATTACAAGGATATATGTCTTGATATAAAATTATGTTCCTGCATAGTCCAGTATAAGTAAGTTACCAGGGAGAGGAGAGGACTGAGTTTGAGTGGGCACAAGATCCTTCCTAGTGACTTCTGATCCTGACATCTGGGTTGCACAGGTCAGCTTGGTAGAGAGCACAAGTCTGGCAACCATGAGTACCATGAACTGTGATAAGGTCTTATCTACACAAGACAGCCAATCAAGAAACAAAAATCCTCAAGATAAAAGACCCATTAATTACACTACAAATGGAACCTACTGGGGAAGAAGTGAGATAATGAATGCAAGGAACAGTGGGTGTAAGGTCCATGTGGATTTTTTTTACAATTTTTTTTTTTTATAATATTATAATGATGTTTTTTTCAAGCTGTTCCAGAGATCTTAGATTTTAGCTTGTAGTATTCTCACAGATTTTGAGATAGGAAGGTGCTTAAAGTGTCCAACTGTAGGTACTTAATTGTAAGTCAAACTAGCTAACATATTTACTCGGGAAAATAAGTGTGCAGGAACGTTTACTGATGAAAATCACAGGTTGTCAACTGAGTATGTGTTTTTCTCCAAGCATAAAACATTGAAATTTTTTAATGTAGAACAAAGACACTCAGACTGTATTTTAGGAAAAAAACCCTGGAGGTTGAGAGAGATATTTTGGGTTACCTCGTTCACTCAGCACACATGCTCCTATTTTAGGGTTTCTCTGGGAATAAAATGACACTGGAGACACCAATCCTTGTCTTACTCTTCACCTCCTAAGGAGAAAGAAGTGGACAGACTAACACTGAGTGGATATGGCCTGTGGCCCTAATTACAGAGTATGGCAGCAGCAGCACATATAGCAGAAGTTTCCTGATGTTTGCACAAAGGAGAAAGAGTATCACGTCAGACTTTACAATGACACCCCTTCAGTCTCTTTACAATGACACCCCAGGGCTCTGCAAACTCTCTATGTCTTTCAGAGTGTGGCTTTCCTTCTTGGTAGTCACTGTTAGCCTTGAATCTCAGTTCAATATGCAGCATACAGGGATCAGAGCTCCCAATGCTGCTGTCAATGGGGAGAGGTACTATGGATGGGAAGGAAGGAAGGAAGAGAGGAAGGAAGGAAGAGGGAGGACAGGAGGGATAGAAGAAGGCTGGGAGGAAGACTGGTTCACTGTTATTAGATTACAAAGACAAGTGCTTAGACAAGGAAATTATTTTACTGCTTATGCCACTATAATGATTTCCTCTGTGTGCATGCTTAGGATGGTGCTGATTTTAATGTCAGAACCACAATTAAAGCAAGTAACTCATATTCTCACTGAAAGGACAGCAAAAAGGAATTTAAAAGAGAACAAAACTGCAATTGCACAGATCTAGTGTGTCCTATCTAAGTGCCTGAATTTTCCATCCAAACAACATTAGTTTTAAATAGCTGGAGTTTACTGAATCAATGCAGCTTATAAAGATCTTGAGATCAGAAGAAGGCAGAGAAGCCTCTCAAGTACAGTGCCAGCAAGCTTCACAGCCAAAGCAGTGACAGCTGGAGGTGGGGATTTGAGGCTGCTGTCAGTTTTTAAGATTGATGCATTGGGAGAACAGGACATCATGTCAGTGGCAGAAAAGAAGCAATCTTTTATCCCATGGTAAGTAGTCTGATGCAGAAAGTAGCTACTTCAGCTGCACCTGAACATCAGTTCTGCTTTTCCGTAAGCAAAGCAACACAGCTTCCAGGCTATTGTGAGGATCCCTTTGATCAGCTTTCTACCTGGTCCCACTGATTTCAATTGCTGTCTGGCTTCCAAAGGCCAGCCATGGGCATGTTCTCCCAGAGGGATCCTGCCCAGTCGTTAAAGCTCTTCCTGACCTGAAGTTCAGTCTGTGAACTACATAGGTACTTAAAAACACAGCCTTTAACTCCTAAACTTTGAAGGACAGTAACTGTATCAAGTTTCAGCTGTGGTCTTCCTGGCAGCCGTGGCCATGAAGCCATATGGATGAAGGGGCGTAACTTTTTTCCGAAGTTCCATCCATTGCTTGTGGAGGAGGTAAACAACACACCCATGCAGACCGAACCCGAACTGCTGCTGGGGCACATATAGTCCCTGTGGTATGTTGTCAGAGGAGAGGGGGGATTGTTTGAACTTGATTACTCTCCAGTGATTGCATAGAGCATCTGAGCAATATGTCACATGGATTGGATTCCTTCCCAGGGCCAAGTGCTTCAAATTATGATGAAGTGGCACCTATATTCCACCTCTTGTTTTTTTCCTTCCCACAGAACCTTTCTTACAGGACTTGCCAAAAGGAGCAGGCAGTTTCCTTTTCTGCACTTAAAAGGCATGTGGGCTTCAGTGTGAGCAGCAGGAGAAACTTGGTTAAAACAGCATATTCTTATTCACCATTCCATTCCTGAGATTTGATCCTTCAGTGTGTTTGTAAGGATAGTACTGCTGTTCCATGAAACATTAATGCAACCAAGTAACTCTAAGGAGAAAAGGCAGGCCTTGAGCTCAAATGCACGCTGGAGTTAGGGCCGGCATTAAGGAAACCACCAAAGCCATAGAAAGAAAGGAAACAAATTGCAGAAATAGATGGATTTTGTGGTGAGACAGTGTGTCTTATCAATGCAAAGAAATACCTGAAGGGGAGATATAACAAAGACATAGTAATATGACATAAAACATAATAACATGTCTAATATTCACATCATAACCTTATGACATATTATGTTACATTATGACATAAGACATAATAAAAAGACATAAGAACAAATAACAAAAACAGAGTCAGACTCTCATGAGTGGTAGCCAGTGAAAGGACAAGAGCAAATAGGCACAGATTAAAATACAACAAATTCTGAAAGAACTTTCCTTACTGTGACAGAGATCAAACCCTGGCACAGGTTGCCTTGGAGATATTCAAACCCCAAAGAAGCATTATCCTAGACAACCAGTTCTAGGTGACTGCTTTGAGCAGGGAGTTGGAATAGAAGATCTCTCTGATTCTGTGGCTCTGTGAGATCCACTTTCCAAGCAGATGAAATGTGTAGCCTTGACAGCACTATATCCAGTAACAGCTAAATCATCACACTGAGATTCTAGAAGCCACAGGTTGAATGCTGAAAGGCATCAGTGCACACTGGAAATCCTGAATTAGTGATGTGATATAATGCTTTAATTAAATAACTTACGAAGAATCATGGTAAACAAGAGGTCAAGGATCTCTTCTGTCTCTGTACTGGGGGATTTGATCACTAGTAACACAGAAAAATCATAGGTCTGTGTACTGATCAAAACATCATACAACAGAAGTGGAAATCCATGCTTTGGGCACTATCCTGGGCTTCAGTATTTGTACATACAACTGTGATTCCTGCTTAGCCTTTCATGGAGCATTAATATATAAATAAAATCTGTGTATCCTCATTTTTCATGCTGTGTTCTCAGGCTGAAGATATTCTTTCTAGTAAGTTTTCAATGAGTTTTAAATTCCTTTCTGTATCTTGTCTCACCCTTCCATCATTCCTTAAATATCAGAGCATCGTACGAAATCTGATCCTGTTGGTTTTAATCTTTGACTGGCCATGTATGTACTGAAGGGACAGGCAGGGTAACTACAAGCAAAGGCTGGGATCACAATGAAGAGGCAAGTAGAGGCAGAGCTTTGCAGGTTTTTACTATATTTTTGATCCACCTTTTTTTTTTTTTATTTTATGAGAAACACCAAGGCTTTTTGCATTTAAAGCCTTAACCTTTGCATGATTTAGTTACTTGACACTGGAAGTGGCAAAGGGCCTGCCTGCTACTCCTAAATAGTTAAACAGAAACATTAATATTAACATACTTGTTTATAATAGAAAATCTTTCTTTGACAGCAAATATCTTTATGTTGAACTACATGGCGACTCTGTTGTGAATACATTTACCACAGGCTTTCCATTACTCTTTGATGTTAATCTAGCATGATTGTCAGATATTAACCGTAGTGTTAAGATAGATTACTGAGACAAAGCCCATTAAAATAATCAATGTTTGATTTTAGACAAAAGAAACTTCAGCTGCCAGCATTTGGGAGTGAGAGGCTGAACTCACCGAACACAGTGACACTTAAATTGTATCATTAACATTTATGGACTATTCGTGTTTATTTTGTGCTTAAAGGGCCTATTTCCTTTCTGGTATCACTGCTAATCTGGAAGAACTCCAGCATCTGTATGAGCTCGGAGTCACTGGGGGAGGAGGAACCTGTGGTTAAGGCGCTGAACTGGGATTTGGAAAATCAGGGATTGATCTCCTACTCTACCTCAGATTTCCTGTGTAAATTCACTATACATCCCAATCCAGAAAAGCAATCAGATGCTTAATGTGCAACCCAGGTGGAATTTGGCATCTTGGATGCAAGTGACACCAAACCTGCCTCAACCCACAGTACCTACTCTTCTGGGACACTAGTGTTTTTACCTGTAAGAAATTGTAAAGTTTCTCAGGTGCACCTTTTGGCTATGCTAGTCATTTTATTCAAATTTTATGTCCATATGAACTGCATATGAACTGCACATCCCTGCCCTTCAAAGGTACCAGTCTAATAGGTGATTATGCCTCTTCCAGACTGACCACTCAGAGTCAGCAGCAAGGACAGGTATTCTTTCTAGAATGTAACTTGATGTAGGGCTGCTGGTGCCAGTAGTGCTTTCTTTATATTGAGTACCTTTGTCTACAATCCTTAATCATTTTCCCACGGGGTAGCAAACCACAAACATGTAACAGTGTGGCACAAGCTTTTGTTTACATTACATGGTCAGAATAAAAGTCCTGCTCGTTTAAAGCCTCCAGCAGCAGATATCCTCACCAGCTTTGTTTCATTCATGCAGACATCACTCAGGACACTTTCTAACTGGCCTGGTCATTTTTCCTGTCGTCAGAGATGACTGAAGCAACAGGGTTTTAGGCAGTAAGTCTGATATTCAATGTATCAGAGGTGTTGTATGAAGTAACCCCATGTCTGTGCAGAGGAGGCGTCTGCTCCTCCAGAAATCTTCTCCAGAGACAGCTATTTTTTACAAATCTCTCCAAAACATCACCATGACAGTCCTGATAGTACAAGTGAACTGCGAACTGCTGAAACCTTTTCACCACAGATCCGTGTGATAGGACTGCAAGGAATATCCCTGTCAAACAATTTTAGCAGTTACAGAGAGATAAAGCCTGGAGGAGAATGTGCTATTTCAAATGCATGCGCATATATTTATTTTCTAATTTGCTAAGGTTTAAGATTATGTAGATATACAGCAGTGGTTTAGCCTGGAGTAAAGGCAGCTATGGAGGGTGTGTAAACATAAAAGGGTGTGTTGCTCTGGCTTCTTGTTTAGAAAAGTTATTAAGGTTTTGAGGGTTTTTTTTCTGAAATACGTGCAGCAGGAAGGATAAACACTGGCAAGTTGCTACATGGAGCTTATTTTAAAGGGTCATTTGAGAAACTAGTGCTCTCCCCTGACTGCTCTTGCTGAATGCTTGGCCAGGCAAATGAGACAGAGGCATGGAAGGAGAACCCCATGGCTCTCACTCGTCATTGCTTCAAAGCCCTGCTAGTTGAAAGGCCATCAGAGCTGAGGAGCCAAAATCTCGCTCTGAACTGACGTGGGTGGGACAGAAAGGAGACACTTTAGAAATGAGACTAATAATCTTCAAGTGTGTTATCAAAATTTGTTCTATTTTTTAACTGCAAATGCCCCTGCACATTTAAACACTGTACAGTAACACCCATGTCTTTGCACATGGTCTGAAGTTCTCCTAATTAACAGATAATCCAGGAACAGGCTGGACGTTAAACAGCATCATACACAAATGAGTAAACGATGAAATTATCATTCTAAGGACATATAGCTAGTGGACAAGCTTTCAGGCTTCATCAATAATTTCAAATTCTGTGGGAAAAGTAACTTCTGTATCCTGACTTCAGCACAGTTGGGAGATTGTGAACTCCACCCACTGGTGACCTACATTTTGGCTGTCTACTCAACCTCCTCGCAACAACTACCTACCATCAGAAGCCACTAGCAAATTACTGAGCCTGCATCCAACACTCCTAACCACACACAAAACAGCTCAGTTTAGGAGTGCCTTGCCAAAATAAGCACATCCTCATTTGCTTGGACTGTGTGTCTGAAGGCAGTGGCTGTTAAATATTTCTCCGGAAGATGTTTTTTTTTTTTCGCTGGAAGGTAAAAGGTCCTTATTTCCATGTTGATGTACTTCCAAATGCCATAAATTTAATGCAGAAATCCTTGTTCTGCAATACACATTGAAGAGCTTTGGGTCTCTTTTTTCCTTACACCGAGCTAGGTGGAGTAACGGCATCTTTGAAGGATCAGGACTGTGGAAAACCAAGTTCAGCGTGCCTGAATTAAAGCAAAATGAAGCCCTGTGCACTCCCTACTTCGGTGTACCCCACTTGCCCCTTGCCTTTGTTCCCCACCCAAGGGCTTTGTCCTCACCTGAGGAGGCAGCAACTTCCCTCCACACCAGAGGGAAGATGGCCAAAGCTGTTTCCTAGGACCTGTTGCTCCAGCTGTCAGCAGGGACAGGCTGCCATCGCTTATCTGGCTGCTAAATTCTGCACAGTGCCACATGTGACGTCTTATGCTCATTTTGGAATGAACTAATGTGCAGATTTGCAAATTATTCATATGAACATGTGTCTCTGCTTGCAGTATATATTTCCAGAGCCACGGCAGGCAACTGGCTGCCCAAAGTCTTGAAGTTTGGGCAGCAGAGTGGGAATTCTGCTGGTTCCAGCCAGGGATGCTGAACATCCTGAGTAACCAGTGGATGTATGGGAGTGTGTGGGTATGTACAGCATCTGGCATTTCTGTGTTTTCTGGTCTCTGCCTAAGGGCTGGGTGAGGAAAGGCCAGGATTTGCAGGTAGTTTCAAGGGTTCTGGCTGTAGGTGGAGTGGGCAAGTGGATATCCTGGTGCCTGGTGGTCTCTGGAGAATGGGTGAAGGGATGTACAGTTCTGTGGAGAAGAAGTAAATTTTGCTGGAGGCTGAGAGAGAGGGGCTGTAGCTGGGTCACTCTGAAGGATAGAGATATGGAGTTAACATTTGATTATTTTAAGAGAACTAGAGAGCTGAGGGTAATTTTTCAGTAAAAAAGGACAGTGCTGTTCCACTGATGAGACTAGTCACGCTTAGGGCAGGTCTGTCTGTGCTTGGTTCTATTTGAGGTGCCAACATTCCTCTCTCTGACTGCTCAGGAGGCAGCAAGGGAGTGGCTGGAGGCACGTGGCTTCTGCCTGGTTTCAGCTCTACCCAACACAAGGAAAACCTCAAGATGAGATAAGGCAGGTCTGATAGGGAGCTTGCATATTTTCAAACTTTCCTTTCCCTCCACAGGATAAACAGAAGAAAGGAAACAGGAAAGTCTTGAGGAAAAAAAAGTATAGGGTTGGAGAATACCACTAAGAATCACCATTTTCATTTTTTTTGCCATTAAAAATATTGTTTTGCTGCTTTGAAAGGACACCAATTGTTTAATTGACCCCAATAAGGAAATGGATTTTCTATTCTCTTATAAAAACCTGATGTGCTGACATTTTCTGTCCTGAATTAGAATTAAAAGAGCCGCAGTGAGAAAACTCCGTGTATTTTATTCATCAGAGAACCGGGACTATTTTGAGGGAGGGGTTGAGGGAGGCCATAGTTTCATGTTACATTTGCTTTGTGAGCAATGTGGCCCTGGATGTGTTTTGTTTTGATTTTTTTTTTTTTTTTTTTTGAGCTCTTTTAAGCCAGTTAAAAGGTCAGTTCACTGATCCAGCTTGCTGTGCAGCCCTGCACAGTCATTGTTGGCACAACTGCGAGGGCAGCCTGGGAACAGAGCAGAGGTGGGAGCAGACAGGCCTGCCGGCCAGCTTTGTCAGAGAATAAAATATAAAACTACAATATCATATGTTTTTCACCTGTAAATGAAATGCAGTCATTTCTAGAATTAACTATGATGGGTGGTTAACAATATCCAGTGACTGTACAAAAACAGAGGGTGGGAGGAGAGGAAGAGCCTAATCCTGAAGGAGGAGACCCAGGTCTATTTTCTTGGTATATTATTATTCACTATTTTGGGTTGGGGCTACATGTTTTAGCAAATACTCCCACCAGAGTTCAGCTCAAGAAATAGACCTGCTTGTTCTTTAAAATAACCACTAATCATCTCAGGATACAAGTAATTAATAACTTCAGTATCCCATGACATTTTGGGGAATTGTTTTGAATCCGTCTTAAATGTGCTATTTTGCTCATAAGAGAGGCTGGTCTGAAACAATGTTCCTTTATCCACGGGGACTTCACTTCTGTCCAAAATGATCCAAGTCAGGGAGCTGAAATAATTTGTGCTGGTTACTGTTGATATAGTAAGAGACTATGGATTAATGTTGCATAGCCACATTTTGAATAGCTCGGAGAACAGGTTTCTTGCATGCATCAGTTAATTAAAGGACAGGTTATAAAGGCAACTGAGCATGAATTGTGGTAAGGCTAAATTCCTGCCATCTGAGTCACCCGTGGACGGAGGAATTCAAAGAGTCCTTGTGCAAACGTACAGTTAGCCAGAGACTGGAGGGCTGCCTGACATGCAGTGAGGCAGCTGGGACTTCCTAAGGACACCCCAGTCACATCTCTCTACTCTGATGTGGCCTCAGAGGCTCTGTCTAAGCTGGAGCACCCAGGGGTGCTTCCAGATTCCCACAACGGGCTGCACGGCTTGGTTATGTCCCGTTCAGCAAGGCACAGATACACAGTCTAGATGTGAGCTGTGGTTTTCTTCAGCGAGTACTCTGTCAGGATACCTGAGGAACCAAAACCCATGAATACAGGCGTTTCAGCCACTGTTCATCTGAAGTGGCAGCCGGAATAGGAAATCCCCACTGTTCCTGCTGACAACAGCATTTCTCAGAGGCTCGTGTGTTTGTCTTGCACTTCTTCTGCAACTTCAGAATACAGAATCAAGTTCTAGAGCAGCAGAGCACCTGGCTCAAGCAATTATATGCAAGTGGTTTTAAACGCCACCCAAGTCCCTGAACTTTCCGTAATCATTTATCAATAGGAAACATCAAGATCAAGGACACAAAGGAATGCAAGTCCATGGTGATCAGCTGGATGTTCTGTGTTTAAACATGTTTGTAAAGAGATTTAGGGACATAAACCTACAAAAAAATCACTTTGATCATGTTCTTACCCTCAGTGTTAAAAGAAATAACAAAGCAATGTCTAGATATGTATCTGAGTTCTGATATAAATTTAGTTTGTTATATTATTATTTTGTTATTTTGCATTCATTTTTAAATACAAATTCTTGTAAAAGAAAATGACCGATCAACATTTGCACAGGAGACCATTCCTAAATTAATAGTTGTGTGTTCATCTTGCATGTCAATCAAAATATCACCTCTCAGATTTTTAATATTATCAATTTTTTTTCATTAATTGTTGACTTGTAGAAATAATTAATTACTTCATAGGAATTAATTTGTAGAGAAAATATGCAGAATTGTACATTAATTTTTTTTCTGAAGTGTTAATTTTGACACAACTATTTTTTTATGGAAGACAACCAAAATGGAATTAGTCTTGGACAAAGAAAAAAAAAAAAGTGTGACAAATAGCAATCAAAATCTGAAACATTTCAAGCATTTAAAAGGTATTTTATTTTTCTAAAAGAGCTGAAGAGAGGAAGACCTATGCAACTTTCCAACTGCATTTTGGACATTCATTGGTATTTTAAAACTAACCAGAAATTCCAAAGAAGAGGAGCTTGAAAATCTAATCTAAGAAAATAAAAATTAATATGAGCTGTAACAGTACACAGGACATTATATACACAAGTATTAAAGAACTAGCACTTGCAGTTTAGTGAATGTTATAGGGAATTCGTGCATGTACATGTATGTATTTGTAAATGTGTGTTTGGACACAAATATATATACATATATATGCACATGTATTTGCAAAGAAGAGAATATGAAGAATTAGGTGGAAAAAAGTTGTTTAAAAGGCAGAAACCCCAAGTGCAAATAAGGTAGAAGGAAACTGTTTTGAGAAAAAGTAACTTCTGTTCATATTTTGCTTATTACAGTCAAACCAATCCACCTAGAACTAAAGGAAAGAGGTTGCTGGAGGAAAGCTGTTATCTCAAGTAGAAAATGCAAGACAAACATCAGTCTGAGTCATACAGGTTAACACAACTCATTTGCTGTCCTGTTTCTGCAAAATTTCTCCTTCACATGGTGTCCAAACATAAAGGTACAGAGGAAACCAGGGCCACATTCAGAGGTCTGGAGGTCTTGAGAATGGCAGGTGTCTGTGTCCTGGCTCCCAGTATCCACAGTAATTCCAGTTTGGCTGGATATACGTTCTGGGGTGGGCAGACCAGCCGTGTGTGGCCGACCAAGTCCTGTTGGCTGAACACGAAGCTGGAGCAGCCTAAAGGCTGAATCTCTCTCTTCATCTGGCTATTAAGCTCAGCCTTAGGAAAGGCTGAATGCATCTGCTTCTGGCTTTGCAGCAACTGTCATTTGGAGCTCATAGTACATCCATAACCAGAGCTGTATCCAACCTAGTTCGTGCTGACCTTCTTCTGTCAGGGGGTTTTTAAACACAGTTGGATGGACATGGCAGCCAGTCTGATGTCTGCAGTTTTAATAAAGCTAGACACTCGCACTGGTGCCTGAGCTGCAGGAGAACAGGCTGTGGTGTCTCAGACCTCATGTGGTTTTGAAATACTTTCTTGTGGCATGTATGATATCACTGCAGAAACCGACTCCTGCAGGCTTCTTCTAAACATCAGTACTGCCAGTGATTTCTGTAAGCAATGCCTCCTTCCTGTGGTCCCTGAACCTCTCTGCTACTGCAGTTGCATATTAATCTGAAATTTAAACATAGCTGACGCACAGAGGCACTCCTAAGCAGTTGGGTTGTTCCTTTTGCTGCTTTCTGTCTGTATGTGTCTATACTTCACTATGTGCTGTCTCTTCTGTTTTGATCCTAATATGTTAACCAGGTGGACGTGGTGTCAGGCATATGGTATAGTTTACCTTTGGCATCTGCTGGCAGAACTCACTTCCTAAGGATGTCTCGGAGGGGGAGTCGCAATGGACATATTGTGCCTCTCGGACACCGCGGCCTCTCCCCGCTAAGAGTAATTTTTCTGTTACATCCTTGGCAGAAGGAAAAGATAAAACCTGGTGGAGTTGCAGCATTTTCACTCAAGATTTACTTTTAAAAGCAGCAAAAAAAAAGTAAATAGAAGATGGTCAGGAGGGCAGAGGGTTTGAGGTTTTTTTCTTTTTCTTTCGTAGTTCTTTGATCATGCTGTGAGTGAGATCAGTGTAAAGTAAGGCATGAAATGCAGCATCCCATGCAGTGTGTGTGCTGCTTTATTTGCAGCCAACAAACTTGTCGTTTTGTGAGACCTACTCTGCTTTATGACCAGAAAACAGGCCAGCAGCTGTGTTAGAAATGGCTGTGCCTTCAAGCAAAGCTCAAACACCACCTCTCTCCTCAGGGGACATTGAGCCACCCTGAGCCAGGTCTGTTCAAAGACAGGGCTGTCCTGTCCTCGCTCAGAGCCCAATTAGGAGGAAAAGGAAGCTCCCTCACCCCACATACCCACAGGTAGCTGCTGTTGTCTCCCCATCTTCTGTCTCCAAGCCACAGTGCATCATTCCTTCCTCCCTCTCTGCCTGCACAGCCAGAGCAAGTGATGCAGCAGCCACCTCTCTGGTCTTGGATGAGCTCTTGCTTGGAGGCAGGTGTGAAGGCAGTGGAAAAGGGGCATCATTCCTTAGCTGGTCCACAGCCAGTGTGTGCACAGCAGCAGCCAAATGCCATGTTGTTGGGTTTGTTTTTTTTTTTTTTAAAAGGGCCATATCAGAAAGAAATGAATTAATTAATGAATACATTCAATATGATTGCCCTGGAAGCTACTTTACTAGTTATGCTCCACTTCCAAATACATTTCCACTTTAAGGAGGTGAGGGATGTAAACCTGTCTGGGAGAAGATTATGCGTCCTTTAGCATCAGAAAGCTTTGCTTTTTTCAGTTTCTTAACATTGCTTAGGTAAATTGTGTGTACATAGAACTAGAGACAGCTTTGGTGTTACAGGGTGACCCCATTAACAAGCAAGATCTCTCATTTCTTCATTTCTCAACATTTTCTGCTGCTAAAAACAACAAAACATAATTACTAGAAATGTTGAGAAGAACTGGTGAGAAAGTCAGAAAGCAGTATAGAAGAATGAGTTGGTTACTGGTCATGCCATGAGGGTGAAGGATATTAATCTGTACCTTTAATCCCTCTGTGCAACAGGAAACATTGAACCATGGAGGCATCTTTTCTCAGAACTCACTTTTTATACGTTGTAGTTTATTCAAAGGTGATCATAAATGGGAATGACCAGGGGAAATTGGACTGACTTAAGATCTTCTCTGCTTGCCCACTTCAACTGTTTTGTCTCTTCACAAGGCAGGACCTGGCATCTCCTCATCTATCAGAAAAGCTTCCAGGCTGAAGTTTTTCTTTTCCAGCCTCAAAATTTGGCTAGTGACATCCAATCTGGAAGTTTTAAATATTTGATCACTTGGTATTGTCCTGACTTCCCAGCTTAACTGATAAACATCACAGACCTGTTTTGAGGATGGATCAGGTTTATTGACTAAAGGAAGCTGTTGGACCCTGGCCATGTTAACTAGGGAGCTGAAAGAAGCACAGCCAAGAAAACAGGTGTTGCAGTGCAGAACTCTGCTCTGTCCTTGGCTCTGTCACAGAAACCTCATACATGCTGCTAAAATAAGGCTTTTCCAAAGTGGCTGCTGGTGGTGTTTCTCTCTTCCAGGCTCCCTGCTTGAGAGCTGGCTGCTTCCTTTATGAAAATATTGTGGACATCGCTGATTGCATCTCAGCTGTCAGCTGTGAAATGAGAAATTCACAGCAATTCTCTCTGAGGCAACGTGAAAAATGAATTAATTTGTGTTTGTGGTGTGCTTGAATAATATGATAACACTTCTTCAGGACAGTCTGGGAAGAAATTAATAATTCTGCCTTCAGATCAGGGGCTCAGTAGCGTGTAGTAGGCAAGGGAAGGGTGACTGAAAACCGGATATAGAACAAATGTGCATGGACTGTACCTCACCCTCCCGTTCCTGGCTGGGCAACAATTCCAGCAAAACAGTATGTTCTTGTGTGACTAAGGAACAGACTAGTATAAATGCACTATCCTCTTGGTTCTGTCTACTATTTGTACATATTTGGCTTTGCAGCTTCTAATGTTTTTTTAACTATCTATTTTTTTTAATGCCAACTAGTATTTAAACTCTCCAGATACACCAAAACAAAATTAACTTTTCATTTCATTGAGGAAATAGCAGTGCTATCAGTACTGGTATCCTCAGGACATAAACTCATGTGGAAAAAAGCGGGAAAATGTATTCTCTCTTCCTGCTAGGTGTTAATTTATCTCTAACTCTTCTGAAAATGGATTAAAATTCCTTTTGCTTTGATATTCCAATTGCCTGCTCCCACTCCCAGGAGACTCAAGCAGCCGTATGGAGCAGCACAGAGGAGAAGGAAGTGCAATGGGGTGGTACAGTGTACAAGCATTTTATAGCTGTAACTCATTAACGAAGAAGTCAGTCTCCAGCGAGTGGAACAAATTTAATGTTCATTTTGCCCTTGACATTTTTCTTACACTGACACAGGCTTAAGGTGATGCCTACTATGAATTTCATTGTAAGCCCGTTTGCAATTCTTTTTTTTTTATCTTTTTATGAAGCAGGATGTCTAGCTATCCAGTAAGTGGCAGCAAATGGCTTAAAGATTCATGAACAGTAAATTGTTATCCAGTGAATCTTTGATCAGTGAATGAACAAAAGTCATGGATTTCTCTATGTGACTACAGTGAGTGAAAGAGAAAGGACAGCTGTGCACTCTCCATGCTTGCTAACCCTCCAAGAGGTCTTGTCTTTAAACTCTATATCAGTAGAACCACCTCAGTTCACTAGATGCTTTAGCAAAAATGATGTGTCTATTCAGTTTGGAAGAGCTCAGGCTGCATAAACCGAAAGAAGATCTGTTTGGCTTTTTGGTGATGTCTTATTCATATGTCTTGTGGATGGTGAAGAAGCATAAAACTGGGGGAAAAAAAAAGGCAATTGCTGTGCTAATAACCACTTTTTTCCTGTTTTTTTTTTTCAAATCTTAGGAAGGTAGTAAATAAAAGAAACAGTCATAAAGAAATGCATCTCAATATCATAGAATCATAGAATATGCTGAGATGTAAGAGACCTATCAGGATCATCAAGACCAACTCCTGGCGCTACTCAGGACACCCCAAGAATCACCATGTGCCTGAGGTCCAAGCGCTTCTTAAACTCCATCAGGCTTGATGCTGTGACCATTTCTCTGGGTAGCCTGTTCCTGTGCCCAACCACCCTCTGGGTGAAGTATCTTTTTCTAATCTCCAACCTAAACCTCCCCTGACACAACTTCAGGCCATTCCCTTGGGTCCTGTCACACGTCACCACAGAAAAGAGATCAATGCCTGCCCTCCGCTTCCCCTCAGGGGGAGTTGTAGACTACAATGAGGTCTCACCTCAGTCTCCTCTGGTCCAGGCTGAACAGACCAAGTGGCCTCAGCCATTCCTCATATGGCTTCCCCTCTAGGTCTTTCACCATGTTCATGGCCCTCTTTTGGACACTCTCCAATAGCTTAATATCTGTCTTGTATTGTGGTGCCCAAAACTGCACACAATATTCAAGGTCAGGCTGCCCCAGTGCAGAGCAGAGTGGGACAATCCCCTCCCTCAGCTGGCTGGTGATGCTTTGCCTGATGCCCCCCAGGACACAGTTGGCCCTCCTGGCTGCCAGGGCACTGCTGACTCACATTCAACTTGCCCTCGACCAGGACCCCCAGATACCTTTCCACAGCACTGCTGTCCAGCATCTCATTTCCCAGTCTATATGTGCATCCCAGGTTGACCCATCCCAGCTGCAGAATCCAGCACTTTCCCTTGTTGAACTTCATATGGTTGGTGATTGCCCAACTCTTTAATTTGTTGAATATTTAAATATTATATATTTAGAATATAATATACTTATATTTATATATGCAATATGTATTTACAATATAGTAAAATACAATCCTGCTTCTTTTCACTTTCTCTTGTAAAAGAATAAAAAAAAAACCAACAAAAAACTACAAATGGGATTACAAACTACTGTTAATATTTATAAAATAAAAGGAAATTGAAACAAACATTTGCCCACAAACTGTGGCTAAAATGGCAGTTAATTTTCGAAAAAGAAGATGTATCTAAGAAAGAAGCCACATCTGGTAAAAGTTTTATGAAAAAAACCAAACAATAGTATGTTGAAACAGCAATTAGAAACATTGTTCTACGCATTTGCTTCTATGTCTCATACAGACTGTTTTTCAAAGTGGAAAGATATATTAGATTCATCTATTTCTGAGATGAAAAAACTCCAGGGCAGTGGGGTGGACAGCAGTGCAGGCCTTTAACAAGCCATTCTAAGGTGTGTGTGAGGTGACTGACAAATTTTGTGTGTCATTCTGGACATTCTCAGGTACGAAAAGAGTTACGGAGTAATAAATGCTGAGCGGGAAAAAGCTCTTACAGTGAAACACTGAGTGCCATTTGCCAGTAGTAGGGAATGACTCTTTGTGGTTTTCATCCTCTATCCAGGCAGACACAGCTGTTTATCTGCCTGACACATGTAAGTGGTTATCGTGCCTGTTTGTGATTTAAAGTAAGGCAGTGAGACTGACAGGGCGTAGTGTCACCATCGTGCAGAAGATAATCAGTCCAGCATTGTCTTTCCATTTAATGGAATGCACACAGCTAAGGCAGACATATGGATGGCTGTGAACTACAAGTGACCTGGAGCAACCAAAATGGGAGGCATGCAATGAAGCTGATTCTATATGAAATGCCTTTCAAAGACATCTACTGAGATTACTCTTGAAATAGATGACAGCTAATGGATCCTCTGAATCCATCATGGTCACTTGAAGCTGCTATGGAGGGGCAAGGGACTGGAACCATCTCCTGTAAGGTGGACTTTACTGTATTCAGCCACAGTTTAGTTCTCTGTGGGTCTAGATGGTACAGTGTCTTCAACTTTGATTGTTATTGAAGCCCACCTTGAAAAGAGGTCTGGCGCAGACTGGTTCTCCCTTTCCAACTGTGATAGCACAGTTTAGCATGACTGCATAATTCTGGGACTTGGTTTTCTGCTCTACTGTCAGGAGCAATTCAAGACGTTAGTTTAAAGCTCTAGATGAGTAACGAGCTGATTCCTAGCAAGATTGTTGGAAGGATCTGAGAAGAACCCAGACATTGAAAAATGAACAGAAAAAAACCCAACCCCAAAAACCCTATGCCCAGTGGTGAGTCAGGGTGTTATTTTGTTTTATTCTTAATAACTGAAGAAGTGGCAAAGCCTCTGAAACCTAAGAGTTTGTTTTTCCCATGGTTAAGTCCCAGACTGCAAATTTGGGTGTGCTGAGGATGTATGAGAGGTAGCAAAGAAACACGCACCTGGAAGAGACTGCCTTTGCCACTGAGTGTAACTCCTTCTACCATAGGCAACCCCATCACATGCTCACTCATGAAGGCTTTTCCTCCAAAGAAGCAGTCAGTGCACCTTTCTTGAGGTTCTGCCTTTTTGCTATGCCAACAGCTTGGGCGGCACTACTGCACTGTACAACACTGTCCTACTGAGTCAAGCATCTCCACCAGCCCAAAGCAGAGGACTCCTCTGAACTTTCTGTTCTCTCAATCTTGTTTCTAATCCTGTCCCTTTGCATGATGGAGGTCTCTTTACCACTTGGGTGTCCTGCTTCCTACCGGGCAATAATGCCAGCTAGAGTGGGAGGGGAGGAGTAGCACTGTTTGCTGGAGCTGAAGGCACACAGTGCCGGGAGCTGATGGGGATGGAAGAGGAGAGGCAAGAGAGAGCAGTGGAAGAACAAATCAGGAAACAAGGAAAACTAATAGAATGAGATAAAGATACAAAAGAATACAGAGATAAAGCCTCACATGGCCAGGCTGTACAAATTCCAGTTTATGGGGTTCTTTTACCTTGAAATGGGAGTTTCCACTGCCGTGCCTCAAGAGTTATGGTAGTTCTTCTCCTTATGTGTTCTAGTATGAAATCACACTGCATGAATACAGGTGAAAAGAGTCATATTTAAGATTTCAAAGGATGCCTAAACTAAACCTTGTCGTTTGGTGTTCACATTCCACTTTGTCTCTTGGGTATACATCAGTAGATGCATCCTGTGATCATGGTTTTCCTTTTCCATGGCCATTTCACAGACATGTGACATAGTTGTTCAGTAGTTGACATCTATGTTAGATCTTGCTCCATGTTCCCAGTTTGGCAGCTGCCAGGTCAGTTTTCTGTTTTAAAGTTTTCCAAGCTTTTGGCAATCAAATTCCCTCTCCCCACCCCCGAGCTCTGGCAATTACTGTAACTACTGAATTGTGCACAAGGAGAAAATGTGGATGGCTATGGAAAGAAGTTCCTTATTTTTCAGTAAACACAGCTGAAGTGTTGTCATAGTCTCTGCTACTGGACTGCACTAGACAGTGCACTATTTCCAGTGTGATGTAGTCTGAAAGACCATAAGCAGGGCAGATGTGCTGATGCCATAAGATGGACCCTGAGGCTTCTTGCTCAATCTGTATTACTTGGTTTAAATGTTCTGGTTCTGTCATACCAGCCAGGACACACTGTGCTGTGCTTCCCACATCAGGCAGACTGGTATATAATTAACCATACAGAATGATGCACGAGATAAAAAAGACATCAGAGTACCTGATGGTAAGTATCAATAACACTAACAAATTTAAAAAGAGTGCGTGTTCTACTGGGACCACAGTCACATCCAGAGTGAGGCAAAATCCACTGGAGTGGGGCAAACAGTAAAGCAGGCTGATTAATATGGGCTGCTTTTCTTCTTCTGTATCTATACCATCAGGATAGTCTCAGCCCCTAAACAACATAATCCATGAAGAGCAGTGAAAACAACTGTACAATTAACAGCCTTTTAATTACTTCTGTTAAATCATGGTTGCCAGTGTCCTATAGTGCCATTCCTACAGATCTGAGAGGTAAACCTCAGGCCAGTTGGATGCTTGCCCCAAGATCTGTGCTGTGATAAGATGGCACTTGATCACATGGCCACTAGCCTATGGCTGAGGGTAGTCATGTCTTTGTAGCCTCCAGCAGTGACACAGGCCCAGGGGAGCTGGAGCACTGCTAGGGAACATCCACAACGCAGCACTGTAGTCCTTGCTGTGATTCCCCGGAAGATAAACAGGGTAAGTATTAAGAAACTAAACTGATTTCAAAACACCCCACTTAATCAGCCTGCTGAACAGGAAAATTCAGAGTGCTTCCCACAGCTCCAGACAGTGGCAGGCGCTTTAGCTCAAGCTTTAGCCTGTTTCCTTGAAGAAGCTGTGATCTCCCAGTTACTGTTGAACCTATCCAACTGTATTTCAAAGAAAGGCTTGAAAAGAGACCACACTCCGTAAGAGTTTTCCATTATGGTCAGGTACTGTGCAAATGAGGGAGACCCAAAGTCACCTCTTTCCCCATGAGGACAGTTGTCACCAGCAGCCCTCCAGCCGTAGCAGAGCTGCCAGGGCTGCGGGTGGGCTGCTGGGGGGACAAACAGATGGGGGGGGGAGCTGTGGGGGAGGGTGTTGCTATCATGGGAGAATTTCAGCTTTCAGGGTGCAGATCCACCGAGAAAGCAGGATTCATTAGTCTGCTGCTTACAGGAAACTTTGTCAAGTTGTTCTCACAGTTTTCTCATCTGCAATGGAGGCTGAGATTTTATCAGGAAAAGGTAGTAAAGACAGACAGTTAAAAGGCTTGGGACTGGAGGTTAATAATCTGTCTGATCCTAGCCATGCCCAAGGCTTTCCATACAGCCCTGAACAAGTCACTTAATTTTTCCATGCTTCAGTTACCTAATTTATAAAACTGGAATAAAGATATCTTTTATCACCAATTGGTAGCTCTAAGTAACTGTTCTTAATCAGTGCCAGATATATAGCCTTTGACTATGTATCTTCATAAACTGCTTTTGGAAAATAATTTGCCTTTCTGTATGAGTATTTAAAAGAATGACTTGCAATATTGTTGTAATTGAGATAATGGTATTTAAAAAGGCAGTGATAAACAAAAACAGTTAAGAAAGATTAGTCCAGACTGTACTGTCCAAATCAAGTCCTCTTTTTTATTCAGAGGAAGATCCACTCCCTACTGAGATGCTGATGATAACCGAGGAAGGGAAGAGAGCAGCCTTTAATCACCAGAACCACCCCACTATGTGTGCCCTCCAGGGAGAACAGATTTACCTAACAGCTGCTTAGAGCTCATTCAGCCTTTCAGGGGCTTACGTGTGCCTCAGGACGAGCTCAGGAGATGAGTTGTCACAGGCACTACGTTCTTCCTTTCCCCCTCTTCAGCTCGGTGCTTTCTCTGGCGATAGGGTTTCTCACAGAGGCTGGAGGTATTTTGCAGTGGCTGCATGGGATATGATGTACACGGTGGTTTCAGCAAAAGGGTCTGTGTTCGCCTCCCCCCTGTCCCCAGCAGTGATCATCGCTAGCCACGCGGCTTTAAGCTGGCTGGCTTTTTTGACTTCATATTCAGGACACGGTGAGTGACTAACGGATTTCAACTCCTCCTTTCTGGATAACGACCGAGGCAACGACTTTACTATCTTACAATGTGGCACACAGGGAAAAACTCCTCTAAGTTTTCCTTTTCCCCCCAGCTTCTCTACCAGCCTCACCACATTCCCTCACCAAGTTCCTCTTTCAGAATCAAAACCTCAGCATTTGGGGGAGCATATGTCAGAGCACTTCTTATTCTGACACTATATTCTGACAGCTCCCTTTCCTGGCAGCGCTTTGCAGCTTACCTTGCAAAACCAGCCCCCTCCAACACAAAGGTCAGAAATGACCAACACGGGGAGGGCCAGCAAGGAGAAATGTGCTTCCAAATAAAACCTTTGCACATCTGGATTGCCCCAGATTCAGCCAGTCACGTTTTCTTCCCTGGTTAGGTCCTGTATATCCAGAAGGAACCTGTGCACCTGTAGGAAAGATCAGGACAAGAGCCAGGGAGGTCCATATCTGCAAGGCAACAAGGCAGCCGGTTCACAGAGGTCCCGTGGGAAGTCTGTTGGGGGCAGATGCCTTTGCATCCCACAGGACCACCCTCTTTATTCACCTTCCAAACTCCTCAGCCAGCAGCTTGTGCCCAGCAGGTATGCTCTGCAAAGTATCCCCTGAGCTTTCAGGTTTGGCAGCATTTCTGAAAGGGTTCTGCTTACCTTTACCCAATAAAGCTTTGCCTCCCTGACTCCAGCACAGAGCCCCTAAGGGCATGTGCTCTCCATGAGCCAGATTTCACCCTCCCCTATACAGCAGCTATGCAGGGATCTTCAGCTCCAGTCTTAGAAAGAACAAGCTAAGGAGCTTCTTTGCTTTGAAAAAAAGAGATCCTCATAAATATTCCTTTTAACCTAAGGAAAAGTGAATATATATCTTTTGTCTGACTCAAACCTTGTGCTGGGCTCCCTCCTCCTACTCACTTGTACTAGGAAGCAGAGATTTAGGTGGACTGGAGCGCTGCATTTTGTGCAGAGATCAAAGATGGCCCTTATCCCTGAGTCTTGGGTAACCTTAGGACATGCAAACATGGATTGGATTTTGTGGTTGTGCTCATAGGATAAGGACTGAACTGCTTTGCTAAGCTTCTCAATACTCAAGGAACACTAAGCCCAATATAACTTTCATGGTGAAATGTTATTTATGCAGAGGATTAACAGATCCCTCAGATAAATGTTTGGTTTGATTGCTTATCTGCCCCGGGGAGGGCAGAAGAGCAACCCACATGCTTTTACATCTAACTGCAACAGCCCTTTCAAAGAAAACTTCAGTAGCATATCTGGAGTTAAACTGCAAATCTCCAGTTTCTGTGGAATACATTTACATTACATGACATTTTCCTAAAAGGCATTTATTTTTTCCTTACCTGTAATATGCTTGTTGGGTTTGGTTTTGTTTTCTACTTTTCAGGAATGTTACACTGAGAGTTACCTACTCGCTCTTTTGGTGATGGGAGAGGAAATAATTCATCCTTGGAATCAGTTCAGGCTTTGCAGCATTATACGCAAACAAGAGTATTACTGCTCTTGTTTCTGGAAGCAGAGTCAGGCTGCATTTGCCAAAGCCACCTGGCCTTCTGAGGCTGGCATAGGTAGCCCCCAACCCTCTGCAAGTGCTTAATTTGTCTGTGTTTGGAGGTGAGCCTGCTTAATGTAATCCTGATTTATTTAGGTTCTGAGTCCTCCTTGATCTTCTCTGAGATACTACAGTTTCTAAGGATTTATCCCAAGACATCATGTGCCAAACAAAGAAGCTGGTCTGCACCACACTGTGAGATGTTCTCTGTCTGGCAAAGGGTCTCCATTTCCTGCCTTCTAATGCATTTGCTGCTTTGCCAGTGCATGATTCTCCTCAGCTTCACGTGTCTGAGAAGCAACAAGAGCTTGTCATGACAGTAACAGTGCTCATCCATGATAAGTGGGCAACTGTTGGAAGTGCCAGGGATCTCCAGGTCCCTGTGATGTTAGAGGACAGAGATCAGTGTAAGGACTGACAGAGCACATGGCTGAAGGCAGCCTGTCTGGTAACACACAAGTGAGCTGGAAGCCTTGCCCATGCAATCACTGGCCATGTGTGACAGCTGAGGGCTGAAGAGTTTCTGGGTTATCACTTTTCTTTATACAGCATGTTTGATCATAACCTGTCAAGGCTGTGGTCCACTGCCAATAGTTTATGCTTCATTTTGTTTAAAAATGGAACATAATGGATGTCAATGTATTGAGTGTTGGCACTAGCTGTTTGTTTTAACCACGGTGTGGTAAATCTAAAAAGCATTGCATTGCTATTTTCAACACTGAGAGACATTTAAATAGATGGAACTTCATGGTTGCTTACTTGTGACATGCATTTTATTTGAAAGAGTGTAGTATGTTTTTGGCAGTGAGTA
The DNA here is from genome assembly GCA_013399855.1 of Oxyruncus cristatus. Lineage (NCBI taxonomy): Eukaryota > Metazoa > Chordata > Aves > Passeriformes > Cotingidae > Oxyruncus > Oxyruncus cristatus. Next base: position 860,458 of record VXAY01007087.1, read on the forward strand.
ATTATAATAACAGCATCTGCTTTAAAGCTTATCTGAATCTGATGGTGCCTTTTTTCAAGATCTGTGTCTGAAAGCAAGAGGATGTTGTTTAGCTTGTGTACATGGTCAGTTTTCCAGAGGTGAAGAAGGACATAATGAAAGTTCCTGGTGTAGAAGATACACAGTTCCCAGGGGCTGCCCAGGCCCTGGAGTGCTGAGTGTCAGGAAGCACACAGAGCCGGTGACACTCGGTGTAGTGAAGCTGACAGTCAGTGGCTGAGCAGTTCTGTCCATAATCAACAGTGGGTGGTAGCACACATATTCCTTAGGCAGCTTCTCCATACAATTTATGTAGGGTGAAGAATTGCACTAGACTGTTTTGCTTTAAATGTACCAGAGATATTGCTGGAGAGACCACCACCTTATTATTTGCCCACTGCAAAGGGATCTGGGTACACATCCTCCAGCTGACACAACACAGGGTCCCTTCCTTAATGTGCTTCTTGATCCTGTTTTTCTCTCCTCTTTTTTTTGGATGAGGTGTTGTCTCACAGCTACGATTAAAAAGAAGAAGGAAGAAACAGATGCATGCAGAAGTCCATGATAGATTCAGGAGACATTGACACAGTTTTCAACTGTGCTCTTTCCTTTGCTTACTCAGAGCTCTTTTCTCACTATTTGGTATCACCATCCCACCCCACATGTATGTAAACATCTTCCCCCACTCAGGAGGGATGAGGGAAGGAAGCAACAAATAAATGAGGGAAGGTGTGGGTCCTGCTCCTGCTCCTGCTCATCCCTCTGTCCATCTCTCCCTTGCCTCCTGTCATCCAACAGCTTCCATGATGCAAAAATCAGTGATCCCAGGTGCTCCCAGTCTGGGAAGCACTGTCAATAGAGGCAATATCTTTTTCTTGCAGCTTTCAATCTGATGCTATCTTCTGCAGATACAACATCTGGGATTGGATCCTAATTGTGACCAAGCATCACTAGCTCTATCTGCTGCATCTCTTTCCTGGTTGCACCCCTTGCCTTTCTCCTGCAGCTCAGTGTGGGTGCTGAAGCCCACTGGAGATGTGCAATGCACACTCCAACAGCTCCAGTGGGTATTGTTCACCTCTGGCAGCTTTGTACCCCCGGCTGAAACCTATTTATGTAGGTCTGTGTGTGGGAAGTGGGCCTGACCTTGGACACAACCCTGCTCCCTTTGAGGGGAGGAGGTGCTCAGAGCCCTGAGGACCTTCAGCAGCCCTCAGGTACCAAGATCCTCTCTGACAGGACACCAGGCTTGTCAGCAGGACAGCAGACAGTCATGACAGAGGCCCTGGGAAAGGGATTTATTAGCTGGACTGCAGGAAGAGGGCTTTGAACCTCTGGACTGTGGCAGCCCAAACGATGGAGAAAAGGTGCAGAAAGGAGGTGTCATCCTCTCGCCTACTTAGGGATATGAATAGCAGAACAGTTCTGCAGGTGAGCTGCTTTAGGTGTTGCGCTGTTCTTTGTTCCCAGGAATGCTGCACGGCTCCCTGGGAGAAACCCTCCCACCTCTGAATTTCACAAGGTTTTAAATTTACGGATCAGAGGATAATCAGGAAGACCAGATGCCTGTTTTTCTTCCCCCTTAGTAGCTGAGATGAATTGGCATGGGAGGCTGTATCTGCTATCCCAGACACTTTTTTTTTTCTTCTTCTTTTTCAGGTTTGTTCAAATGAAGGAGCTGGTTGATATTTCATTTGCAGGCGTCCCCTCCACCTCCCCAGGCAAATGGAGCAACAGACAAGCACTTGTTCTCCTCCCCAGTTTGCTCTCCTTCCAGCTGAGTGCACTGGTTCCCACCCACCCTGGGGCTCATGTTCTGCATGGACAGACAGCGAGGGCCAGCACCTTGTCAGCTGAGCTCTGGTGCTGCACCACATGTGATCTCACCGGCGTCACACTGTACCTCACATACACTGGCCTTCTTGAGACATGCTCTGTTACAGTTTATGCTAATTCTCAATATCTATGCCATCTTCAGACCTGGCCACAATTAACCAAGGCCCGTGCTATGCTCAAGAGGGTTCAAATTTAAGGGGTAAATTTTAGATGAATGTATCAAAAAATAGTAAGGGACATGTAGCTTTGCTGATACCACCAAATTACTGCGTACAACAGGCTTGCTATATCCATCTGTACAGGTATAAATCTATTGACTGGAGCATGGTGACAGTGCTTCCAATTTACTGTGAGATCCACCTGTGTGAATTCCAGGCCTTGCTGCAAGTATGCGTAAAAGGCCACCTGGATATAAGGGGGCATCCAGCCATATGGAGTGGGAAGTAATCAGATGCAAATGCTAGAGACATTGTTCTCCTGGGTGTTGTTGGCTGTTGAATTTACTGGGTCACAGCTTTAGGATTCAAATCTGCTCCCAATATTACAGTTTTGACTGGTTCTTGTGCATTTCAGAAAAATCCTCAACGGCAAATTATCAACTGCGCTGTTGCTGATAAACCTCAAAGTATAAATAAATAAATCAGGGTATAGACCTCAATGCAATTTGATTTCCTAGGTCTTATCTACTATAAGAGCTTCTGTTTTAGATGCAATATAACTTATCAGTGTAAATGTATTAGGCAACAGCCCTGGCGTAGTTAATGCAGCTGATAACAGCAAAAAAAGGCATACGCGTATGCTAACCTTGTTTTAAGAGTTGCAAAACCCGGCAGATATTACTTTTTAGAGACACAAACCGAATTTGGGAAATGAGTGCCCGCCCACCTTTCTGAGAGGAGACCAGGCTTTAGCTTGCAAACTGTTTTGGGGCGTGCATTGTACCTTCTCTCAGCCCCCAGCACAGCAGAGCGGTATCAGCGCTGCGGTTAGAAGAGCCTTCAGGCTGACTAGTCACACCACAACTTGGGTTTCTTCCATGTGAGCACTTAATTAGATTGAACTCTGCTAATTTAAGATAACAAGATAAGGTTAGCCCGGTTAAGTGTATGAGGTGTTTTATCTGCTATCAGCCGTAGGCTCCCGTTTGTCTTTTTCTCTTACATGTGTTTAACTCGTAATTCCCCACAAGGTGTTATCGCATCCACCTGAATGAGAAGGAGCCGGAAGCTCCAGTTCTGCAGGGAGAAGGCAGCCCTGGAGAGTGGGCAAGTCAGGGAGCACTCTGCAGCCCTTCAGGCGGTGACAATGGCCATTGTTTAAAGCCGGGTGGGGAGCTCTTTGCCATGTAAATTGTGCTGGAACACACACACATGCATGCACACACATCTATCTAGCTAGACCCAGTTCTGCACTCTCAGTCTCTCGAAAAAAAAGGACCTTTTGAGCTTATTTATTCTTGGTTTTTTTAAGCCTTTTGATACCACGTTGCACACTCTTTATAGTGAAGACAAAGACAAAATGATTCAGCAATTCAAAGGAAGCTGAGATTTCCATCTAATCAGTTACTTCGAGGAGCCAGAGACATAATATAATTATTAGAAAAAGAGGGCGGTGATGTAAAATCATAGGCTGGAGACATCTGAGCTGAATATTTTGTACAGGACTAGGGACTTCCAAGATAGGAGCAGTAGCATATCCAAGTGTGTAGAAGCCAGCGGCTCTGACTCATGTAAGGGCACAGGAGCTCACTGCTCTGCTAAGCCAGGGAATTGCTGACCCCAGAGTGCATACCTGCTGTTCAGTCTGACTGGACCTGGAAACAGCCACCAAGATTTCCTCCAGAAGCTGGAGATGTGGCGGTGCTCCCTCATGAGCAGCACCTCTGGGTTAGTGACTTGCCATTGGGACACCAAATCTGCTCTTCTGTGCTGGTGTTGAGTTGATCCGACACTCCAGAAATCAGGACAAACTGTAAGTGCTCTGACTACTGTCTATGATCTCACTGCATCTGCCCAGACCTGCAGGATGAACAGCATTTCCCTAAGCTTCATTTGCATTTTGAAACAGCTGTCTTCAACCTGCTCCATGGTTTGGAAGGCAGAAGGGTGAATAAGGATACAGGGCTCAGATAATGCTTTTCCTCTGTCTAGAACAATACAGAGGGAATGAATCAGCATAGATGAGAGAAAAGTTATTCTTGCTTTGTTGTTCTTGTTATATTTATTCTCATTAGCATTATTCTTAGTAATATTATAACATTAATAGTATAATATTATAATTACTATTAGCATTATTCTTAGTAATATTATAACATTAATAGTATAATATTATAATTACTATATAACACATTAACAGATTATAGTAACTCATATTTTCATTCTGTTATTATACTATATTATATTATAAGGTATTATTATGTAATTAGCATTATTATAATTAGTATAATTATTAGTACTATTAGTAATATTATGCAGAAAAACTCTGTGCCTGAAAAAGTTCCCCTCCCGGGAATGGCCACTTCAGGTCCAAGTATAGTGAAAAATGCTGAAGGTATGCAGGGAAAACGTCCTCCCTTCTGTTATGCACTATCTCATAATCAAAATTTGGGGCTTCAAATATGGAGCATATCCTCTCTTAATCCTGCACTAAATAAACACTAAAAAGAAGCAGTCTCACCCTAGAAGTGCCTAAAACCTGTGTTGAGGGCATCTGTCCTGCAGAGAGAGGATGCTGTTTTGAAAAGCTATCAGAGTGCCTTGATTGTAAGTACCATATTCAGCTGAATACTTGCACATTATTGTATTACAGTTTTGGAATTTGTTCAAGGTAGCCTTTCCAGCCTCTCATGCTGTGATTCATGCAGGCGTCCCAGCTCTTTTAAAATCAGTCATATCTGAGGTCAGCCTATCTACAAAATTAGGTACTTGGCAGATGCTGGCACCTCGACTGTTGTGAATAACATTCTACTGCAGATCACTGACAACATATGTAGCACCCCCAACCTCATTTTGTCGTGCTGAAGGTCACTACTTATTTTACTTCCTTCTATCTTTCTGAGGTTAGAATCTGTAAAAATACATGAATACAGTAATGATTCATTTTTTGCACTTCCATAGCTTCCTGAAGCTCTCATCTTCATAGGCTTTATAACACGTGGCAGACTGAGGTCTTGACTCACAAACTGTCCACATCTCCCTGGCTGGTGTGCATGATCCTCAGGTATGCTTATCCCTCCCCCTTAAAAAATATAGGCATTGAACTCTCTTTTACAAGTTTTCAAAAGGTTTTGATTTTAACCTTCAGCAAATGCAGTGATCTGCCATCTAGTATCCCCATTTTGGGGCTAACTTCAGTTAATGGCAGTAGTATGGGACAGATTGTGTGTATAGCATGTTGTCACTATCACATTTATCTAACAATAATCAGATATCTGTAGTTCTGTATTCATGAATTAATTGGTAACTGAAGCTGTGCTGCCAGATAGCCTGCTCTTTTTTGGCTACAGAACAGTTTAAAGGGGGATCATGAAGTCCATGTTTGGCATTGGGGTATTGTAGTTCAGGAAAAAAAAGTGGATGCTGTAAACTGGCAGTGTTGGCCACAATGAATGCTGCCCCTGCTCACCTCTTTGTCTGCACTGAATGGCATCACCAGGGATGCAGCAGCCAGGGAGCATCGAGAAACAGCCACAACCTTTCTGCATGCGCAGCAAAATGCTATGCTGAGAATAAATATTTGTCATACCCTACAGGTCCTTCTAAGCTGCAGATGCAAAAAATAGAACTAATCTATTTTCAGGAAACAAAGAAATTAGTGTTACAGGTAATATTTTCTTATATTTATGTATCACATCCCCATGTAATTTTTGTGACAGTTTCCAACATGTTCATGTAAAACATGAGAATGGGGGTCAATAAGTATTAAATATTGACATAGGACCTGGGTACTAATGTCTGACCTTATAACTAGTCTAAAATTGGATATTTAATAAACATCATGAGACAGGAGAATCTCTTCTAATAGCATCTTGAATCTTTAAAGCGTGTCTTCCCCTGCAATGAGCTCTCAGCCTCTGCAGATATTTGTCTAAAGCATGAACTTCAGACTTTTCCCTTTTCAAATACTGTTTGTTGCACAGTTTTCAGTGCATTGTCTTTTTTAGGTTGTCCCTTGCTGCTTCTTCATCTCTCCTTTCCTCTTTTCCATCTCCATCAGAGTTTTCTTCCTCTTCATCTTCTTTGTCATTGACTCCTTTATTTTCTTTCTCTGCTTATGCTGCTTCTGCTTTTGCTTTTTCTTCTGCTTCTGATTGTTCTGCTTGTGCTTCTTCTGCTGCTTCTTCTGCTTGTGCTTCTTCTGCTTCTTCTCCTTCTTTTATTTTCTTTTCTCTCTTCTTCTATTTTCTTTTCTCTCTTCTTCTATTTTTTCTTCTTTTTCTTCTTCATTGCTGCTACTCCTCCTTCTTCTGGTTGTTCTCCTGCCTCTCTGTTGCTGCTTTTTCTCCTTTTCCTGGTTCTTCTGATTCTTTTTTTTGGCTTCTGCTGCTTCTTCTCCTTCTGCTTCTTCTTCTGTTTCTGCTTCTTCCACTTCTTCTTCTGTTCTTCCTTCATGTCTTCTGCTGATTTTGCTCTTCTACTTCTTATTTGCTTCTGCTGCTTCTTCTCCTTCTTCTGCTTCTTATCCTGCTTCTTCTGTTGCTGCTTCTCCTTCTTCAGTTTCTCCTTCTGCTTCTTCTGCTGTTCCTTCTGCTGCTACTTCTGTTTCCACTTCTGTTTCTGCCTCTTCTGCTTCTCCTTCTTTTTCCTCCTGCTGTTTCTTCTCCTTCTGCTGCTTCATCTGCTTCTTCTTCTTCCACTTCTTTTTTGCTTCTTCTGCTTCTTCCTCTTCTCCTTCTTCTGCTTTTTTTTTTCCTTCCCTTCTGTTTCTTTTCCTTCTGCTGCTTCTTATTCCTCATATTCTTCTCTTTTCCAGTACTGTCTTTCCTTTTCCTTCTCCCCAGAAGGCCTTGCCCACTGTCACTCAGCCTATCTTTGTTTCCTGGACCACACTGAAGGAGCAAGCTGATACATGCTGATGCTTGTCCAGCTCGCTGCTGTGGGCCCCGCATGGCCACACTGCTTGGTACAGGGCATCTGTATCTTGGTCCCCACTTCTGAGGGGAACCCAGCTGTGGGCTGCCTACACACACAGTGATCCTTCTGATACACAGCACCAACTCCTTTCTAAAAGAGACTTCATAACTTGTCTGCCAGAGGTCGGGTCAAAATGGCATTGCAAAAGATCAGGTGAGGAGGAAGTTTGTTGGACGCAGCAGCTACATCATCAATAGAAAATTGTCAGTTTCTTGGCCCTGGAGCCTGACTATTTGCACCATTACACCGGAACCATGCTGCACTCATGGTTTGGCCCAGGACACTTAGTGCAATCCCAAGGGGTTCCTGGGAGCAGATGAGGAGCTGGTGAAAATCCCCAGCAGACATTTTCCCTGTAGTCACCCTGATCTGAATATGATCTAGAGAAGAGACTCTTACAGCATGGAGATAACTCTTCCTGCACAGCTGGTTTACTAATTTACTAGTAGAGCTGTAAACAGCATTCCCAACCTAGGATGCCCTTCAAAGGGATATGCACTTAGCTTTTGCTCCTGAGCTGGGCCTGTGTTAGCTTCTGTGTAAGTAAGAACTTTGTCTCCACCAGCATGGACAAAAGATGATCTTGGACTCAAATGCCAGCTTGGAACTACTGCAGAGTACAGTGTGGCTCTTTCTATTTTCTCCTTCTTCTGAATATTCCCTCCATGTTCCACTTCTGACAACTTTCTGCATGTTTCACTACCAAATTCATCTTAGAGTGGAAGAAAGATGTGTCAAGACTTATCTGGTGAGCACCATTTTTCCACAAACTGCATAAATACCACAGGGTCAGCACGTAACATTATCAGAAGTGTGTGGTCCCTACTATGTGGAAATGTGGAAGTGCCCACTGCTACTGATAAACTCATAGGGGTAGATGAACTCTTGGAGCTACTTTAGTGGGGAGTTATGCAATAAACTGACTCAGCTGAAGGCCAGGATGGCACCCAGAAGGACCTGAACAAGCTTGAGGAGTGCATCTGTGTGAAATTCATGAGATGCAATAAGGCCAAGTGCAAGATCAGAGCAATGCCAGGTATCAATACAGGCTGGAGGATGAAGGGTTTGAGTGCAGCCCTGCCAAGGAGGACTTGGGTGTTCTCATGGATGAAAAGCTGGACATGAGCCAACAGTGTGTGCTCCCAGCCCAGAGAGGCAACTGCATCCTGGGCTGCATCAAAAGAACCGTGGCCAGCAAGTAGAGGGGGGTGATTCTGCTCTGCTCCCATGAGACCCCACATGGAGTACTGTGTTCAGTTCTGGGGTCCTCAGCACAGGAAGGACATGGACCTGTTAGAGCAGATCCAAAGGAGGGCCACAAAAATGATCACAGGGCTGGAGCAACTCTCTTATAAGGAAATGCTGAGAGAGTTGGGGTGTTTAGCCTGAGGAAGAGAAGGCTCCTGGGAGACCTTATTGAGGCTTTTCAGTACTTAAAGGGGACTTAGAAGAAACTTTTAGTAGGGCCTGTTGCAACAGGACAAGGGGTAATGATTATAAACTAAAAGAGGGTTGATCTAGGCTAGATATAAGGAAGACATTTTTTATGATAAGGGTGGTGAAACACTGGAAGAGGTTGCCCAGAGAGGTGGTGAATGCCCTATCCCTGGATACACTCAAGCTCAGACAGGGCTCTGAGCAACCTGATATGACTGAAGATGTCTGTGTTTATTGCACGGGAACTGGAACTAGATGATCTTTAAAGCTCCCTTCCAACTATTTTATGATTCTATGAAATTACAGAAGTAATTTCATGAATGAAGTCCATGACCTCCTCATGAGGTTATTTATGGCATTGTTTGCATGGGATAACTTGTTGAAACTATATTTGATGTCTTCTTTCCTGTGGAAAACCTTGGACCTCATTGGTAAAAACTACTGCTTTCTATCAAAGCCTAGTTAATCTTGAAGTGGATTTAATAACATTAATGCATCTTGCCTGGAAAATTCATGAATTCTCATTTCTTCCCCTTAATGGCTGACTTTGCCAGCATGGTGAACAACGGGATAAGGAGCACCAGCTAATTGTCTTATTCTAAGAGAACCTGTCTACCTTCTCTTAACTTACATGGGGAAAGCTTTTGCTAAAGATTTTACTGAAATCTTGATAGAAAGTAACTGCTCAACTATAGGATGACAGTGGAGACTGAAAAGCAAAAGCTCAGTGCCAAATGAAAGCCTTGAGGTGAGGATTAGTGTATGTGACTCATGTCAATAAATCCAGCCCAGTGCATATAATGGGCTCAACCACAAGTAGTCTTCCCTTCAGGTTTCCAAGTTATCTTCGTAGCCTTGGGTTATTAAGGCATCACATGGGAGCCTAGTTATAGTCTTGCTTGGCCAGTTTTTTTACTGCTTCTCTCGAAAATACCAGCTTCTGTAGTTGGGATCATGCAGCTCCCTGCATCACCTCCTTTTCCGAGGCCCTCTGAGTGGCTCCAGGAGTAAACACAACGTAGAAATAGAGGGCAAGGGAGAAAGTGAGATCCAGTGTGCCCACCCCTGAGGCAGGAGTGTGCACTTGCATTCGTGTCAGCACCTGTGCTGACGCTGGCACAGTGTCGTGACTTCCACCACGGTGACCCAGGAGCAGCCCTGCACACCGGCCGACACGTCAGCTGGTCACGCACAGGGAAAACGCCATGGGGGAAGGCAACGGGAGAGCCACTAAAATAAACATGACCAGAGAGGGATTATTGCAGCATAAAATCTTTGTGGCTGATTTTAGCAGGGGAAGACCACAACAGCAATCTAGTTACATCCCAGGAAGGAAGTATGTCACACGCATCGATCTTCATGCACAGAGGCAAGCGGCTCAGAGTGGGTAATGCATATATATAAATAGCTCTTTAAAGTCTAGCCTAGTGCAAGCTCACCTGGCCATCTATCTTAAAAATGCTCAGAAAGTAGTTCTAAAAATACACATGCAGTTGCTGTCGGATAAACTCAAGTCAAAACTTCCATTATGTTCTTGTATATGAACATTAGTGAGATGAGCGCTAATTCACTAACAGAAAGGAAAGAAAGTCCCTTCTTTCCTCCTAAGGCTGAATAAAGCAAGACTGGAGACAACACTCACACGCAGAACAGTGCATAAACTGTGGAGTTTGAGTAAGGGAAATGAGATCAGTAGCAGTTGTTAGGTATGAGTCATCTCTTTACAGTTTTTTGGACCATGGGAGTGAGCAGCATGTTCCAAGCGATATGCTTACTGGAGTAAAAAATTCAGTCACCACAACCTATTTACATCAAACAATATTATTGTGGCTACAGCCTCCAGGGAAGAACTGAGCTGAAACCATAATGCAAATAGATTTGATAGCAAATAGAAGTAAATGGAAAGACTGTGAGGAAAACTAATTTAATGAATATGGTTTATTTAAATATTTATAGAATGAATCTCGCTCCAGTGTGCAATCTACTGAAAGCAAAATATGGCTCTCTCCTGGTTAAAATATGAGGTGGGTAATATTTAATTTAAACTAAAAATGGTTATTATTAGATCATGTAAGGTTGTATTGCAATATCTAATTTATAGATGGCTGGCTTCTTTAGTGAGATACAGAATGCATAGCTAAGCACCCCAGCTTCCTCTGTGGTGTACCAGGGAAGAAGTAGAGAGACGCAGAAAGAAGAAACTGCATACTGATTTGTTTTGGGTTTTTTTGTCAGCTGCAGTTTATTGTGAACCTGCAGCTTTTTTCTTCCTACACAGCACACTGGGAAAACCTTGCTTAATTTAGTCTAAATTTAATGTATTTCAAGCAGCCTTTTGCCTTGCCTACATGAGTGTTTTTGTTAAGGAATGTGCTTTTGAAACAAATTGTCCAGTTGCCCCCACTTACTGCCTCTAGCGTAGCATGTTTGCAGTCTGTAAACTAGACTCGTTTCAGATTAAATTAAACCATGAGATGTGCTACAGGAGCATATCTGATGTGTTTGAACCACAAGTGCGTGTTCAGCCCATTGGACCAGATAAGAACTCAAGTAACCGTCCTAAAAGGCACCTAATGTAGATGTCAGGTTTTCAGCTTGAGCTGTTTCACTCTGCTGATCTCTCCTATAATGCTGCATTATTGTGATCCAGACAGAGCCCTTTTCTGAGGTCACTGCAGGCTGCTTGGACTGAAATGTTCTTCGGCTTCCCATTTACCACTGGCCTACAGCTAGCTCTCACCTTCATCCACATTCAGCTGCCTCTCCAGAAATATTATTAAAATAAAATAAAACTATAAAGTGCAAATCAAATGTTAGCAGACAGCTGACAGGTAGTGAAAACAAGCCACCACTACGGAAACAATAGCGAGAAACAGCACTTTACTGATTTGTAAGAAAAAATCTTTAAAAGTTCAATGTGTCTGTTCCTTTAGCTGCGTAAATACTTACACTTTGAACATTCCCAACAACGTGGTAAACCAGGGAGAGCAGATGTCTGGCAAATCCCCACTATCCTGCATCAGTACAGAATCACAGAACATGCTGAGTTGGAAGGACCCACAAGGATCATTGAGTCCAACTCTTAGCCCTGAACAGGATCATCCCCAACAGTCACACCATGTGACTGAGAGTATCATCCAAACACGTGAACTCTGTCAGGTTTGGTGCTGTGACCACTTCCCTGGGGAGCTGTTCCAGTGCCCAACCAACCTCTGGGTGAAGAACCTTTTTCTAATCTCCAACCTAAACCTTCCCTGACACGACTTCATGCTGTTCCCTCAGATCTGTCACTGGTCACTGCAGAGAAGAGATCAGTGTCTGCCCTTCCTCTTCCCCCCATATGGAAGCTGTAACTGCAGTGAGGTCTCCCCTCAGTCTCCTCTTCTCCAGGCTGAACAGACCAAGTGACCTCAGCTGCTCCTTATACGGATTCCCCACAAGGCCCTTCACCATCTTCGTTACCCTCCTTTGGACTCTCTCCAATAGCTTGATATCTTCCTGATATTGCAGTGACCAAGGCTGCACACAATATTCAAGGTGAGGCTGCCCCAGTGCAGAGCAGAGCGGGACAATCCCCTCCCTCTACCGGCTGGCGATGCTTTGCCTGATGCCCACCAGGACACAGTTGGCCCTCCTGGCTGCCAGGGCACTGCTGACTCACATTCAACTTGCCATCGACTTGGACCCCCAGGTCCCCTTCCATGGCACTGCTGTCCAGCATCTCATTTCCCAGTCTATATGTGCATCCAGGGTTCCCCCATCCCAGGTGCAGAATCCAGCACTTTCTTGAACTTCACATGGCTGTTGATTGCTCAGTCCTCTGATTTGTCAAGGTTTCTCTGTGGGGCCTCCCTGCCTTAGAGGGAGTCAACAGCTCCTCCCAGTTTTGTGCCATCTGCAAACTTGCTTAGTATCCCTTCCAGTCCTACATCCAAGTCATTCATGAAGATGTTGAAGGGCACAGGGCCTAAGATGGAGCTCTGCAGAGCCCCACTAGTGACGGGTCACCAGTGATATCACCAGTGATGTCACCCCATTCACTATCACCCTCTGTGCTTGACCCATGAGCCAATTGCTCACCCAACACATGATGTGTTTATCCAGCTGTGTGCTGGACATTTTGTCCAGAAGGATCCTGTGAGAGAAAGTACTGAAAGCTTTATTGAAATCCAAGAAGTTTATATCAGATGGCTTCCCTTGATCATTTAGGCAGGTTACCTTGTCATAAAGGGAAATCAGCTTTGATGAGCAGGACTTTCCTCTCATGAAGCTATGCTGGCTGTGACTGAGGACTGCATTGTCTTTCAGTGTTTTTCAATACTTCCCAGAATAATCTTCTCCATAACTTTAGCAGGCATTGGACTTGGATACCTGTGTATGCTCAGCAGTATCAATGTGCTTCTCTATCTCAGACAAGCAGCATCATGTAGCTAATTTGTGTCTCAAAGTGCTCCTATTGCCCAGTTTGGCAGCTCCTCCCCTCTCTGTCCCAGCTCTCATTTTCCACACAAAGAAACACTCTCGGTGAGAGGGAGCAGGAATGCCTTTGTACGGAGCCCATCCTGTGGGTGTGCTGGACGTGCTCTGAGCAGATGGTGTCCCCTGCATTGGGATGGGTGTGAAGAACCTGATTTCGCAATCTCAGGCACTTCAGCGTTAGGCGGAGTTGCTCTCCACCATCAAGGCAGAGCTACACCACGGCATGCTCTGAAGCAACAATTTAGGTGTTTGTGACAGGATAAATAGGAAAGAATGGAAGCATCTCCTGAAATTAGGAATTTCTTGGCTTAGCTGGAGCTGTGGAGCTGGAGCAGGTTCCAATGGACATAATTTCAGGGCACCTCAAGTTTCCAAACTGAAGCCTCTTTAAACTCACTATTGTTAAGAACAACACAGGAGGAAATACAGAATAATAGTGTGCAGCAATACATACTTCTGCTTATTTTACAATAATTATCCATTGTGAAATTTCTCCTGAGTACTAATGGATCTTTAACTACCATTCACACAAGTGATTAAAAGTGTATCTTACTACACTAGTAAGGGGCTATTTCAATTTGAAATCAAATAGCCTTCTATAGGCAAAAGGTGGAGACCTCATTAAGAACAGTGGGTTATCTGTGTAGGGTTTCTCTTAAGAGAAAAACAGCCTCTGAAGGCCGTGACAGCTAGAAACAGTAGTAACTTACATGGCATGAAAGTGTATCAAGAAATAAAACCTGGCCTGATGGAATGAGTGCAAATGCTGAGGAAAGCATGTTTGCTGTTGGAAGCATATTAGAGGCTGGAAGCCAGGAAAAATAAGGAGAAGTAATGGAGAGAGTTGCTCTGGGACACATCCCCTGGAGACAGAAAATTTGGGCTGGCAAAGCTGAGAGGAAAAGCCATCTTGAAAAGAATGAGCAACACAACTGTGTGCTATTCATTTCCAGGTTGTTTTGGGGACATAGGCATGCATATACTTCCCTGTAAACAAACAGGACTGCACAACCAACAATAACCTTACTCACATAATGATTTTCTCCTCTTGCTAGAAATAAACACACAATGCCATTGAGTATTGGGTGACTGAAAGAAAATCATCATGTAGGAGGAGCATGTTGGACAGCCAGCTCCTGCTGCATCAGCTGTTCTGTTCTACCTGGCCCCTCATGCACAGGAATGCAGGTGGAGCAAGGTCCCATGGCAGACATGTCTGGGGAAGTCACCAATCTACTTCTAAGCGGCATCTCTGCTGTGGAGCTGGTGTCTTCTGATTGCACATCCAGGCCCAGGATTGTCTCCAGTGAGCAGGACAGCAAAGGAGGAAGGTGTGAGAAGCTTCACTGCGCTTACAGGGTCAGCTACCTGAGCACCCTGCCTGTGCTTCTCGTGAAGCCAAGGGTGTATTGCTAAAGAGTGTCATTGATCTACACAAAGATTTCAGTTTTGAAGCCTTGGAATGCAGCCAACAGGGAAACTTTCTGTGACAGTGGTCCTCTCTGTATCTCCTTGCTAATGGACGTATTTCCCTGGGCAGGCAGGATGATTCACGTGTAGTCTTTCTAAACATTATTTTCAGCAAACCATTGGGAGATAAACAGAATTTCCTGTTGAAAGTTGAGTTTGTTTGGGTTGGTTTGTTAGGGTGCATGTCATTTAACTTATTTTACAACAGTCTTTTACCACAGAGGGGTGGGAACAGAAATCTAGCTAATTTAGGAGTAAGCTTGCTGAATTTGTGCAGGGACTTCGATGACGTCGTTGCTGTAACAGCAGAGGGCTGGCCTCAAGCCTGTTTATAGCACCCCCACGATCCTCCTACTGAAGTGCCTTTGAGGCTAAGCTTTCTGGCAGTTTACACGGTCTTGACCTTTAAGATCAGTTGTAGGTCACTACTTTCAGGTGCCACAGTACACGTATTGCTCTTCATTGTGCAGACAGGAAGGTGGGCTCTCATACAGACGTAACTTTGTTACCTCATAGCAACAGGATCCACTAACAGTAGGGACCTGAGGCGGGCTTCCTGAGCATTAAAGGAGAACCTCACACCAAAATCACAATGAAATAGCTGTAAGATGTGACTGCCCCAAAAACTTTCTTCAGTCCTGGGCACTGAAAAGCAGAAAGCTGTCCAGTGAGCAATAAACAGTATCACCTGTCATCTTTGTAACTCATGCCTCCTCCATGGCTACCAAACACTATATGTCTTTCCTTGCTTAAAAACTTCAACATTGGTGATAGAGCTCCAAAATCTTGTTTCCCTGACAGATAGTTGCTGGACAGATTTGGGCTATGTTAGTGCTTGGTGTTGACACCAACCACCTAGTTCCCCTAGATGATGAGCACCGTGTGTTTAAATAAGCTTAACACCATTTGGTTTCTCTGCATCACCACACATTTGCCACACATACCTGCTCAGCTGTTACCCTCAGTATCTCTTCCCATTCCCTATCCAGCATGAAAGGCAGACCTGGCTTGCCTCTTATTTTTGTCCAGGCACCAGCACAGCTGTGAACAGGCATTCTGAAGTGCACTGTGCACAAGCAAAGGAAACAGCAAAGGGGCACTTGCTATGGTGTGTGGACCCTAACTACCCTTGCTGCTCCAGTCCATGTGTTAACCCCATGGCTCTGTCCTCCATCCCCACCAGCCCCAAGATGTGATGCTGGATGAGTCACATGAGATCCATGTGGAGCTGTGTGACCACAGGCTGGGCGCTCCCCCGGTGGGGCTGAGAGCACACATCAGAAAAACAGTTGGGGGCCAGTTGTGTTAGGATGACCAGGTCAGGCCTCAGGGACAAACAAAGCAGAACACTTCGGGGTCCATGACCAGCCATGTCACATCCACTCAGTAGTCCCTGCCTCCCACTAGAGGCCATCTTTTGCTACTTCCCAGCCTTAGACCCTGCAAAGACTCAGTTCCCCGAGGCTTATTTTGACACAGCTTTTGAAAGCAGGTAGCAGGGATCCTTTTGCGTGGGCTGCTGGGGAATTTCCAGGGGATGTAGCTTGAGCACAGTCTGCCAAGCAAGTGGTCAAGGCATCAAGGTACCAGCTGGGTCAGCCCTCACGGAATGTGTTTCTGCCTGCTGTGTTGTCCTCATGCCTGCGAAGGTGGCACAGTGCCTGCCAGACTGCTGCCAGCTCCCTGTCGCTGCCAGGTGTTACTGCCCAGCCAGTGTTACTGCCACAGGGAACCCACTTCTTGCTGCATTTTCACTCACTCTTTCATGGAGGTATCTGTAATATGTTCACACTGCAGTCCCTTTGGCCAGGGTCTTCTGTGCTTAGAAAATAAAAAAACTCTTTGAACTCCCCTGGGAGCATTTATCCAGAACTGGAGGTGGTGAGGGAAACCATGCCATACCAAAGCTGTACTGCAAACATACCTTTTCCTGTTCATACCTGTACCACATGCCTGTGAATGCCTGAGATAAGATCTTGTCCCATACGGGAAAACTGGAGCCTCCTGGTCTGTACAGACTCTGACTTAGGCTGAACCTCTGGGGTGGATGCCCTCTCTAGCTTACATGTAGGTCAACACACATGCGTTCGGGTTTTGGGGTCACTGCACTGGAAGGCTGCTACTCCAGACATGTAGCTCCTTGTCAGTATGGGGTAGCACCTTTACCCCTGTACTGCAGGACTTACTGTACCTTGCCCATCCTTGCATCCCTCCATGTGTACGGTATGAGTAAGTCGGAGCAGTGGAGGAGATGTTACTGAAATGGCCTCTCAGGGCAACTTGGAAAGACTGAAGAGAAAAGTGTCATGCTAAAGAGTGTGAGATTTGCCCAGGCTCTGCAGCAGGTGTGTGAGTTTAGTGCTTCTTCATGTGGCACCCTCAGGTTTGACCTCCCAGAGCACTGTAGATATGACTCATGATTGCTCACAACACTAGTCATCAGCAAGAGGATTCCTTAGGTGCCCTTTCATTTGGTGTGCCAAGTTACTGCTCCGCAGAACTATCAAGATATTGGCACTCAGAAAACATGAAGAAAACTAAAGCTTTGTTTAAAAATGCAAGACAAAGCTATACATGCCAAATATGCACAAGGCTCAGGTGGTTTCGGGGTGACCATGCAAACCATATGCTGCATTATAGTTCTCTTGAAAAGCCTCAGCAAAATGTATTTTAGTTTTGGATTCAGCAAACTGTTACTGATATAATTCAGTCATCATATAACACGCTCCAAAGGAATATCACTGCCTGCTCACGTTCAGGATAACACTAAACATAACCCTTGCCATTCGGCCATGAGTAACTTATCTTGGGAAAACCCCAGCTGTTTCAAAGAAAACTAAAATCATGCCCATATGATATAACAACTTTCACTGAGATCGAACCTGTGAAGTTTTACCTGAGTCTTGCCAGGGGCAGTCCGTCTCGACAGCAGATGCTCATTTTCCCATAGATGTCTCCAAGGCAGCTATTTCCAGACCTTTCTTTCCTGCAACTACATTCATGTAGTGAGAGCCCTGAAGGCCAGCTGGGTCAAATTCTTAGGGTCAGACCTTGCCATACTGATTTTCAACTTTGTAGTTTACTCACCCTCTGTAAGTCCAACAGAGAAGAGTGCTTAGTAACAAACTCCTGTCTGCCAGAAGTGGGATGGGCTCTTACACTAGCAGCATGACACAATCCAAGCCTGTTCACCACCTGGAAGGAGGACAAATAAATTGGGGGTTGGAGAAGGAACAAGGACACACATTTAAACAGGATCTTCCTCTTTCAGGTAAATGAGCTCTAAGGAAACAAATCTGTCTGAGCATAGTTGATGGAGGTCCTGTTTCCTACAGGGTCCTCTGTGGAGACCCATCCACCATTCAGATTGTGTCCACAAGGGCAGTGATAATGTTTGCTGCTCCATAAAGGCCTCTGATATGTGCACAATAAATCTCCTGGTTTTAACATAAATGAAGTCTGTTTTTAACACCCTGCTCAGTGGTACATTTATGACAAGAAAAATGACTGTAGCAGAGGATAGAAAATCCTAAATTTAGTGACAGACTTGCCTGCCTGTTGGAGTTCTCTGAGTAATGAAACTGTCACCTCTAGATGCTCATCCCTCAGAAAAATGAGCAGTTGTATGAAGCCTGCAGACAGGAAGTGGTGACAAGAGCAGCTCTTGGCAGGGAAGCCTAGAGAAAGAGTTCTTCCAGCATCTTTGCATCTCTGGCTTAGGAATGAGGGGAGAAGGAGAAGGGAAATTCTGCCCATCCTACCAGAAAGTGGCAACATCATGGCTGTGACACCGTTCGCTTCAAAAGGGATAGAAAGAAAAGCCATAGGGACATCTGAATCTGTGGATGCAACTCCATCACTGTTGGTAAATACAGTGCAAAAAGCACAAGGGCTAAACCATAACAGTACATCACAGTTTTACCGGAAAGAAATATGAGTTTTACCCACAATTCACAGAAGTCCCAAGTTATCACTGGTTGAACTGTAGGAAAATCCTTTTTGAGCGGTAGATTGCAACTTCCATATACAGTGCAATGAATAAAGACAGAAAAATAAATCATGTGTTTCAGGTAATGCTGAAATTCCAGCTAATAAGTGACAGATAAGGAGACTTAAAATGCACTTTAATTGAAAACAAAAAGCTTGATTCTCAGTTCCATAGTTAGCTAGCATGAATGACAGCAGTGACATGAGGAACAGGTTGAACACAAATGGAACATATCTAACAGCAACATTTGAAATGACTTCTAAAAATGGGAACAGGAACTACAGAAGGTCAAGGAAAAAAACTCAGTACTCTCCTGATGATGTATTACTACTACGTAAAATTGGCTTTAGCCACAAAAAATGTCAAGTGTGTAAAGCACAGGCAAGCCTTCTGTTGAATTGTCAGCTGAAACAAAGGTCTTATTTAGGCAGAAAGAATTTCTGTCAAAACAAATGCCTGCAGTTTTACCTATCTTTCTGTGCATCTTTAATGGCCATGGATTCCTAAACATAGGCCAGGAGCAAGGAAAACTGCGTTCACCAGAAAGGAAAATGAAGCCTCAGTCTGGCAAATCTCCTGCCATTCTGCAGGCACAAGAGAGAAGATGCTTTCTCCTCCTGCGATTTTAGAGGTAATCCATTGACTAAGTAACCTATCTAGTAGTCCAGCTACTACATCACCATCTGGCATGGTGAATGATCTTCACTACCCAAGTTACTCACAGGCTGGAGTCCTGCTTGTGCTTTGGTAATGATGAAGAATGTCGTCCTACAGCTTTGATGGCCATTTAGTCCAACCTGGTGGAAATGCTGCCTCCTTCTGTTCTGAGCCTGGATGCAGCTCAGCTCCACTTATTTCAGTTTTATTAGAGGCAAACAGGAGGAGCCTCATCAGAGGTCACTCAGCTCTGAGCTGTCATCTGCACCTTCTGCCTTAGTGCCTATAAAACAATCCAACAAAAGCACCGCAGACTTTGAGGTGAAAAAAGAGCCTTATTCAATGCCCCAGTGCTGATGCTTGCCACCTTGGCACAGGGAAGCCCTCTCTCCTCCTTGTTTACACAAAGTCTTATTTCACATGCAGGGGTGACAGCTGTGAAAGTATTGTGCAGGAACTCTGGAGAGAAAGTTCCAGGCAAAGAGTCATTTTGGGGTTGTCCTGCTTGCTCCCCAGGGTGTGCATAGAGCCCACTTACACCTCTGCAGCTCTGGACAAACTGTGTAGGAACCTGCTATGTAGCCACTCTTCCCTCTCCTTACCTGCAGCAGGACTTTCACCTGCATCTCCAAAGGGTAACTCCCACTTGGGGATCACAGAATCTCACCATGGGTAAGGCTGTAAGGAACCACAGTGAGTCATCTGGTCCAACCTCCCTCAAGTGGGGTTATCCGAGAGAGATATTAACAGAATTAAAATGTTGAAACAGAGTATAATGAAATGCAGGTCAGACAGTATTGTCTTTATCTGCTTCCAAAAGTGGTTGAATCTGACAACCCTGAGACACCAAGAAGCATGGAAAACATAAGTACTGAATAATAGTATATTTCCAAAACATTCCGCCACACTCTCAATAAATGTCAGCTGCACAACGAAGAGGCACAGTGCTGTGTATTTGCAGCCAGACTTGTAAGTGAAGAAAAATCTAATCATTATTTCTCCAGAAAGGGGAGTTTTATCGACATACTCCTTTTGACTTACCACAAGGACTGAAAAACGGAAAGATAACTGCAGCCTGCCCAGGAATGAAAAGTGCAGCTGGGCTTCTGAGAACCAAAGATCACAAAAAACCTTGGAACAATAATGTGATGATAAATGAAGTAGAAATGGGCAATAAATCACAGTGGATTAACAGCAGGAATAATGCCTGAGACCTAGCGATTATCAAATTATGTGAAGTCATTTGCTGTGAAGCAATTACCTTCCATGGTATTTCCGATTCTCTCAGTAAGTGGCCAGCTCTATTGATTCAAGATACGTCTATAATAATGTCAGGAGCTAAAAAAAGTGTTTCCATGCCTTGGGAAGGTGAATTCTGTTAATACATTACTAGCAAATACTGCCACAGAATATGGGACAAAGCAACAAGAACACTGGCAAATGCGAGGGCCAGGTTTACTACAACTGTGTTACTTACACAGCAATGCTGAACAATATGCTGACCATGCTGATTAATTTATTTCCAGTTGTTACCTTAGCTTTAATCTTAGACTCTGCTGTTGTCTTCGGTTGAATGATTTTAAATTGTTCTCTTTCAGGTAGAATGTTAGAGGGGGATCTCCGTACTTCTGTATTTGTGGAATGTTAACCCGTGCTAAAAAGCAAAGCATGATTTACTATCGCCCGTGAAAAATTTACCAAGTTACTTCCTTGAGTGAGAATATTAGCATCTTAAAAAAAACCCAACAAAATCCCCCCAAAAAAGGTTGCTTTATGGTACCAGTTAGGCATAAAGAGATGAATCTTAATGTGCTTGCCCAGTTTGTGCTTATTCCCTTCAATACAGTATCTGCCATAATGAATGGGAAGAATTTGCAGACAATTTGCAGGTGCTCTGCTAAATGCAGCAAGACTTGCCTGAAGTCTGGGTCTGCACTGGCACGTTTATCACTGTTATGGTACTGCTAGGGATGTGTACAAATAACATATCCAATTAATGTAATATAGCTGGGGAACTTTGCAATTTTTGAGGTTATATTAGCCAAAAAAGTAGTTTGCTTGTGCAACTCATTTTGTTTGGACAACTAGTAGCAGCTATGCTAACAAGATAATTCTTTGATTATCTTTTAATGACACGAAAAGAGACTTGCTACCATATATAAGGTAACAGTATTAGCTCAGCAAGCTTTTGTAAATGTGGAGGCCAGAGGGAGGTCTGAATAAAACTGGAGGCTTTAGGATACCTCCTTGAGGCTGCGAGGTAGGTGACAATTTGACTGCAAACCCTTCAAAATTAATAATAGTAGCTGAAGTCACCCAGCACTGGATTCCTCTCCATCAGCTCAAGCTCTCTGGCAGCCAGGGTACTATGGTATCAGGACAGCCTGGAATCCTGCTTAAGAAGAGTATTTCTAGTGGAAAAAAAGCACACATAAACCCAACTTGAAGCTGTAGGTCACTGTACAGTTGCTGCTCCAGAATCCAATTTACAGGCTTCAGGACTAAAGCGGGGGAACTTTGTATTGATGATATGGCAAGACTCATTTTAAAGAGACCTGCAAGCAAGGAGGAAGATTGGAAAGCTTTATGAAGCAGGAACACTGGTGGGCACTCAGTATTCCCTTACATAGGAGTTACGTTTCTAAAGGAACATTATTGTTGTACGTAGGCTCTCAAGGCCCAGGCTGGATACAAACCAAAAGTGTTTGTCGCAAGGGATTTGTCCTCTTGTTTTCACCCAAGAAAAAAAAAAATCTATCAGAAAATGCACTGGACATACATTTCAGTCACTGAATCACGAATCAGGAGCTGGAAAAGTCTGATAAAACCCCAAACCCCAAAATGGCAAGGCTTTCTAATAAAAAACGTTATTGCTCCTATCTGCTGTAGCACTTTAGATGCCTGAAAGTCACAAAGTCAAAGCCATTAAAATATTGCATAAACAAATGGAAAACAAAACTTACATGGGCAAAGTTAGTCAGAGCATGGTGCTAATAACACTGAGGTTGTGGGTTCAATCCCCTTATGGGCCATTCACTTAAGAGCTGGACTCGATGAACCTTGTGGGTCCCCCCTTCCAACTCAGAACATTCTGTCAAGTCTGTGAAATGTGATTAAATCATTGTGCCAAGCCAAAGCCTCTTCAAATACAGTCTTCTGAGAGGATTTATCCAGCTTCAGAAAATTAGAAGTGGTGGGGAGGTTCTCACGGCGTGTACAGCTCAAGGTCAACTACATCTCTTGTTGTATGGAAGCCCTGTGGCCTAGCAGGTCAACCTTTAAACTACATGACACATCAAAACCATTTTTTAAAACCTAAATACACTATATCTTAACAAGGTATGGACTATAGCTTACCTTTTGTTTAACCTTTGCCTCTGATTTCTGCAGGGAACATCCTGCTCTGGGTTCATCTTTTTTAAGGCTTCTCTGTCCACAAGCATCAGCTTTGAAATGCAGCACGATATGCTGGGAAGGGAAAAGCAGATTGGAACCTGCTTGACAGCATGTGGAGCGACAAACTAATAAAGCTGCCGAAGACGAAGCTTTAGCTATGTTGAGACACCAGCTATGGGATGAACCACATACAACCAAGTTGCTGAGGAAGCTGGGCTGCAGGCACTGATTAAATCTACATTTCTACTATACCCTGCCATTTTCTGTAAAGTTATTGGAGCTCTTTAGAGCTTGGGTGTCAGAGGGAACTGATACAATATCTGTAGGCACAAAAAAGGAAAAAATTTAAGTTAGTCCTAAAGGTACATCTGGAAAACTCCTGACAGAATTGTCCACATCCTCCCCAGGTGTGTCATAAAACACACCCATCACCTTTCCACAGCTCGTTCATTTCTGAGGCTTCTTTGTACACACCAGGTGTGGTCTTCAACTTTATCATCTTGTAATTGTGAAGTCTGTGATCTCCAGGGATTAATTAGAGCTGGTGAGGAGGCTGTGGTCTGTTCTCTGAGACCTTTGCTTTAAACATTACAAAAGTTTACTTTTAGAGCACATGAACATGGAAGGGAAAGAACTGCGGGAAAGGCTAGAGAGCCAAGCTCCACATTCTCCTGGTAAACAGGAAATTTTAAAAAGAAATAATTAATGGGATAGGGTAGCAGGGCCATGCTAAAGATGATACATGAAATACAGGTTGATCAGCAAAATTGTCAGCATAGCTATGGCTTAAAGTGTAATACAAGAACAGACCAAACTGCATATTAATTTACATACTTGAATCTGTGAAAATTGTATGGACTTAGAAGAGTGATGAAACTTAGCTTGTAGTATAGTTGAATAGGAAATGGTATATACTAATAAAATATCACTTTTGATAATTTAAACTGCATCTTTCCTAATCCTGCTGAGAGAAGTTAAGAGTTTTTGTTCTCAAAGAAATAATACTGTGGTTTTAGGGAAGAAACGCCCAAGGAAAGGGTGTTGTTAAGAAGAAAAATATTTGGAGTAGAGATCCTGCTGACGAAAGATGGGAAAAAATGAAACAAGGAAGAAGAGATAGAAAGGACCACCGTTGTTCTTCCGTTCCTTTAGCAACCTCTTCTGAGGTGCCCAGACCCCAGTTTGGAGAGGTGTTTGTGTTCTCTCAGGTATCCTTGCTCTCTCACCCTCTATCAGACTTCAGTATGGTACCTTCTGAATCTCACAGGCATGCTCTGCTGGCTTAACTTTGATGGGATAAATGGGTTACAGCATCCAGCGTGGAAATATGATCCTGCCAGTTGAGCATGTTTACTGTGAATTGAGAATGCGGAGAGGAGAGCCTGCTTATTCCTCGGGTGACAACCATCCTTATGCACCTTCAACCTGTTATTAAAAAGCCTGTAAATATAGAAAAGGCATCTAGAATGGATCATCTGAAGTATTTACTAGCACTTTCATTTGGATGAAGTATCATATAATTTCTTCCAAGCCACAAAGAACATTAAAACCTCCTTTGGCACAGCCTTTAGGGTGGTTAGTGATGTGAACGAATGTTCCCTTAGGCTATGTAAGGAGGAAAAGAGTAAAAAACATCTAAGGCTCCACTGCTGTAGCTAATGTGCTATTCTGTTTCCATGAAATAAAAACAGACCCAGAAGAGACAGAATTTTAGCTTTGTTTTCAACAGAGGACAGATTTGATCCAAGGGAGAAGGGGCTCAGAGAGAAAGAAAAACACTGGGAACAACAGGAGGTGGGGAAGAGGCAAGACAGGAATGTGGCTCTTGAATTTCAGGTTGTCCTGAAAGGCTGGGCCAAAGGGTCCCTTTGACTCAGCTGAGTGGGTGTCCCTGGGATGGCAGGTTTCCTCACATCCCAGAGGAAAATGGTGAGCACAGTAGTTGGTTCCTGTGCTCCTGCTGGGTGACTTTACAGCCCACCCACTTGCTAGGCTGGGCCCATCTCACTGCCCCAGCCAGGAACAGGGTGCTGAGGGTACCAGTGCAGCCCTGGGCAGTGGCCACCTCTCTGGGGATGGGGACAGGCTGGGACATGGGCAAGGCTTGGTGAGACCCACGGCCAAACATGGCAGGGCTGAGGGGAGCTGGAGTGCTGCAGGGGTAGTGGCTCGCAGCCTGGGGCAGGATGATGGGGGTCCTGGGCCCTGGGCAGGTGCGGGGAGCCCAGCGTGGCTGACAGAGCTGGGCAGGGCTGAGTATGCCTCAGGGCTTCCACGTTTTTTTCCCCTTCATCTTCTCAGGGATTTTTAAATGTTGCTGTTTCTCTTCAAATTTTTCACTGCTCTCCTCCAGTCCTGATGAGTGCAATTATATGTTGGCAGGTGGTTCCTTCCCCATCCAACCTATGCCACAGTGGGGCTGGAGACAGTGGGTCTGACTTGCACCCATTGGGTCTTTCCTCTTCTTTCCTGCTCCAGATGCCTCTGAGGTGGTGCAGGGCCAGTAGACCTTTGGTCTGAGGCAAAGGGGCCCCTCAAAAGCAGGGCGTGAGGGTTAGCAGGAATGATGGGAGGATGAATGAAAGAGGAGGTATTGACACATGGATTTTCAGTGGTAGCAGTGTCAGAGCTCTAGTTCTGTGGAAATATGATAGGGATAATACTTGAGAGCGAGAAGGATTATTGTGAATCACAAAGCTGCTTATTTTTCCAGTTATTTCAAGTGCTGTAGTGAAAGAATTGCATACTCTCAGCTCTAAAAAGAAAGAATAAACAAGGAACTGGAGCGACATCAACTGCAGTGTGGTGCCTGCACTCCCCACCTTATGTCTGCCCATGTAATTTATTTGTGCATTTGAAGTTGCTTCCTTTCTCCCTGCCACCCTTGCTCCCTGCAGGGCTCTCCCTCCGCTTTGCTGCCTGCTCCCCCATGCTGCCTCTGGCTGCCTGCTCCTGCCTGGCCTGGCAGGGCTGGACAGGGTCCCAGGGCTCCCAGCCCAGCTGCCACTGCTCCTGGGAGCCCTGGGGAACACTTCATAGGTGGCCATGGAAATTTTACAATGTGATAGTTTTCATAGGAATGGTGGTTAATTAAGCCATTAAATACTTTCTTATCTCTGGCAGGCAAAATTAGGGAGTCATCTCTACTGGAAGTGTTTCAGAAAGAGCTTCAGTGCTGTTTTCTCCTTGTTTCTCTTTCACACAAAGCCCAGCATTTTAAAGCACTGATTGTTTCACGCTGGAAAGTAGCTTGTGCTATGTTTTGGTTCATCTTGTGACTGACTGTACCGATTCTGCCTTAGCATTTCAGAGCATCACAAAATAATCTTCTCCTTTCCTCCTCTGCTGCTGCATCAATTATCAGGAGTGCATAATTATCCATTTGGATGCTTTTACCTATTTTACAAAACAAAAAGTCTTACCCATGCAACACAAATAATTTAATTTGAACAATTAATAAAAAGCAACTTAACTGGAACCCACTGACATAATTTTTCCCAGTGAGTGGTTTGGCAAAATGATGGCAACTAGAGTCAGTAATGATTTGGTTTATTTTTCCAAAAAGGACTGAGCCTGGCCAAGTCAGTAATGTTCAGGATTCAGCTTAAACTGCTAAAATGACTTTTTAAACAAGGTTCTGATGAAAAAGCTGGGAATATAATTCTCTAGAAAAGGAAAATATTATTCCTTATAATGGCAGAGCTGTTGAGTTTTTATTGCCTTTGAAAATCTTTCAGTCCTTTACAATACATCTTGGAAGAATTATATCATAGACTCTGCAACACACTTTTAAAACTGTAGTTTTCATTATTTTGTGAAACATTCTTCTTATTTAATTATTTTAATAGATTCCTCTTCTGTAAAAGTATGAAGTAATTTTCGAATAGAATTTGTAAATAACTTAGTTTAAATTCAAGTAAAATATGGCTGACCCCCCAGACTCATTGCTTCTAAAATCAGCACATACATTTTGAGGGATAAAAGGAGATATTGTGTCTTTACCCAACTGTAGGATTTAAAATATTTAACTCTAATTGGTGAAAGTTCCCATTTTCAGGTTTTCTCAAATGTGAAGGAGATATTTTCTCTAAAGTGCTACTGTAAACCAAACGTTTAAATTCCTTACAACCAAACAATTCCTGGAAGCTTTAAAGAAAACACTAGATATTGTAACACATTCTACAGCATTTCAAAAACGCAAAGTAAATCTCATTGGCTTGTAAGAGTTACTTGAAGCAAAAAATATCTGTATTTACATCTGGTTTTCTTGGGGGGGGGGGAAGAGTGGACCTGGAAAAATCACAGTGCTCTCAGACAACACTGTTGTTCTCATACAGACATTGATCTGGTGGCATTTCAAAGACTGGGGGCTTGTGTGGTGGACTTCATTAGATCCTTTGAAGTTTCTCCCCTGCTGCATTTTTGTTACAAATTTTAATTTCTGAGTGTGGTATTGCTAGCTTCAGAATATTCATTATTCTCTGCTTTGCTATTTTGGTGCCTTATACATAAACTTGATCTCAAAATTAGGTTAAAAAGTAGTCCTTTCTATAAAGATAACCTTCTGAAGAGCTCTTTTATTTACTTGCTTGCATGTTTGCTCAGGGGGCCATCTTTAGCTGGAGTTGCCAAGCCCTCTTCCCTTATAATTAAAAGGTATGTTTGGAGCAAAAGGCAAAAATGTAGTGGTTTGTTTATTCAGGAGAAAATGTTACATTTAATTTAGCAGATTATATTCTTGAAAAGGAGCAGGGCCAAAAATAGATCCTGAGCCCAAATCTGCCTTGAGCTACATCTTGTTTAAGCACCACCGGAGCTGTGCTGGGAAGCAGGTCCCTGAGAAACGACAAAGGTTGTGGTGGGGCTGTGTTCCATGTCTGCAGGAACATGAGCAAAGCTGATAGCCATTCTCTGATAGCTAGAAAAACAGGCCTTTGGTCCACTTTTCTGCCAGCTTCAACATCTGCCCTCACTGAGGGAGAAGCTGGGGAATGTTCTTTGCACACGTGGCATCCCCACGGTGGGGGAGGTTCCCTCGGCGTGTGACAAACCAGCTGTGAACGACTCTGGAGAACAGGGAGAGTAACCACATCTGTGGCAACTGAGAGAGACCAGCTGAAATGACCAGTCTGATAAAATACACCGTGTGTTTTTCACAGTCATCTTGAACTGAGCGTGGAAAGTTCACAAATCCCTTCTCCAGAGCTCTGTCCCATAGGTGGTTCAAATACTTAAATTCTGCTCTTGGAGATACTCATGTGAATCAAGGGCCTGAAATATTGGGCTACCAGTTGTTGTGTAATTTAGTCTTAGGATCAAGATTATGTACAATAAGGGCCCGTTCTTGCATGGTCTCAGGGTACTCTTCCTAAAAAGCACAAACCACAATTAAAGAATTTCAATTATTGGGAGTCATAGCCGTATGTTTCAGGAAATGAGGATATTTCAGTCAATTAGGAAAATAAAAAGGAGAAAGGAAGTAAAAGATTTCCCAGTGTTTGTCACCTACTATGCATTTCCATGATTCAGCATTCCCTTTTTTGGGGTGGAATGAGATGAGAAGAGGGCATTTAATATTTTTTAGGGCTGGACATCCTAAAAGGGGAAACTGCCAGAAGTGGCCAGTACACCAAGGGATAGTTCTCAGCTGCTCAGACACGGAGCAGCAGCTATTGTTGAGGGTACTTGTGTTCAAGCTCTGCAATTCTATAATTTTATGTGTTTGATCTGTTGTTCCTCATATCCATCCCTTTTTTTTACAGAAAGCAAACCATTGAACAATAGCAGGTACTAAAGGAAGAATACAAACCCAGGAAAAAAACATAGATACTATATAAAGTACTTTTCTGGTCTACAGCCTGGGACCACCTTAGACAGAAGGGCTGATTCATACTATTTGATGGTTTTTTCTTCCTTTTTTTGTCCAATTGCTCCCTGAATTTGTAAGAACTTCCTAGACTCCTAGAGTCCTGTGACAAGGAGCTTTACAGCTTAACACTGTATGGTGCTAAGAAGTACTTTCCCTTATTTTAACTGCTTTGTTTCATACCTTGTGATTTTTTGTGTTCTAAAAGAAAAGTTGTTACCCGCTTTTATGTTCTGCATCAACCACGATTTTATCAGCTTCTGCCATAAGTCCCCTGCCCCCTTAATTTCTTATCCCTGAGGAAGAGATGACCTGGAAAAGAAGTGTATGAAATCATCTCAGGTACATTTAACAGAACACACAGTCACAAAGTGTCTCCTTGTAAAAAGAAAAGCAACAGCCTTAGTCTGTGCTACAGAGTCTTCTTTCTCAAAGGAACGCCTTTGTTCAGGGTAACACTCAAATTTGAGTTCTAAAAGCAAGACCTTGACCTTCTGCCAGTCTGGTTAAACCAGCTTTACAAGTATTATAAATCCTGGAGTGGTTCAAAGATTTTGAACAACTACACTTTGTTTTGAATCACAAGCAGCGGCAGAACTTTCGTGCTGCATTCCCATGACTACTGCAGTGACAAGTTTAAAGTTTGGAGAACAAAAATGTTACTTTCAAGGTTTTTAGATAAAGTATCTATTTCAGGAAAGTCTTTTTAATATTTGCAGCTGGTGTTTCTCCTGCTGCTCTTCTTTCTTTAGTATTAATTGTAGCATATTTCCCAACGAACTGCAGCTGCTGTACAGTGTGGAGTAGGAGAAGTGGGGGCTCTATTTTGCAGATGTGTTTAGGATATGCAGGAATTTGAAGGTGTTAGGAGGGCCTGGTGCTGTTATGCAATGGTTCGAATGCCCCACCTGCAGGCCATGAGCTTACCTCTAAACCGGCTTTGTAAGACTTCTGCATTTCAGAGGCAGGGGTATGTGTAAACAGTGTCTCACATCAGTGGAATGTAAGTCTTGACAAGAGATTTTATTGCTCTTTGGTTTGGGAATAATTTTACTTTGGAAGAACACTTATCTTGAGCCTTTAAATCACAATATTTGGTTCGACTACAAGCTTTTTCCTGCATCCCTTAGCACTCTTAGGTTATTCTGCTTACATCTGCAGGTGCCTAAGACAAGTCTAGAAAACGGCTCGCAGAGGTGTAGTAGACAAAACCAGCCCTTGCTGCCCTGCAGCAGGACTTTGGCATGAGACCCCAGAGCGAAACCTCACTTTATCTCAGACGTAGCTGAGAAGCTCAAGGACAGAAAGGAGGATGGGACCAGCTGGGAAACACTAAACAAATCAGCCTGCACACCCACACCTCCTTCTGCTTAAATGGCCTTGAAATGTGTTTACGGACAAAAGAACTGTGAATTGTGTTATTTGGCTGTGCTACGAATCAGCATAGAAAAAATCAGCAGAGAAAGCCTGGGTTAATTTATTACCTTCACAAATCTTTGCAAGTTATTTTGCTTTCTGTGAAAATATTCTTTCACTAAGAAGCTTTTGATAGTACAGCCTTTCTTACGTAGCATTACATTTACTGTTGGTCTTATTGTGGTAACAAGCAAAGTGCAAGAAAGGACCGCATTGCAAAGCAAAGCAACAAACCCCTCTGACTCTGGAACTGCTTGCAAAGCAGGACTGAAGACTGGATGAGGAATCTAATCACGACCACAGGGGAGATAAAATGTATTTCAGACTCAGAGAGGGCTCTAGCGAGGTGCTCTCATTACTGATAGACAGATCTTCCTTTTTGCCAGGTGGGGAGAGATGCCTATGCTGCCCGGGCTGAGCACACTGGCAGGAGGCAGCGGTGTGATGAGCACTGGCACTGACTGCACTGTGCCTGGTTCTGCTGACTGTTCACAGCTGCACTTCACATGTTGCTTGTTACATGGTTCAGATTATGGTGTCTAATAGGCAACAAAGCTTGCAGAGTGCAAGCACCTAGAACTCATTTGCCTGACTTCACGAGTAGTTCTCACCCAGATGATCCCTTAGACCTCCCTTGCTTATGCTGCTAATTAGACTTCTAGTTCCATAGCCACAGAACCAGTGCAGCCTTTGCCAAGAATCAATAAAATGCAAAGCAGCAGGCAGCCAGTATGCAGCCCATTAGATACCAGATCCTCATGCCAGGGGGCTTGCCTATATCAGCATACCATGAAACCTGAGAGGAATATCTGAAAAGGACGCACTGCCTCCAGGATCTTGCATGTATGTGCAGTGTCCTTGGGACAAGGCTTTCCAGAATGGGATGTGATGTGATTTTTAGCATTGTTACCACAGAAACTAAGCAACCTGGAATGAACCAGCCTCTCACTTTGCTATCTCTCAGAGCTGTGCTGAACCAGGCACAAGAGATCCCTGCACAGCCTCAGAGAGAAAATGTGCCCACTGAGGCTGTGAGCCCTCTCCCAAACTTCCATTGTCTCAGTGTAAATCACTTTTATTCATTAATGTAAATGTCTCCACAGTGTACATGTTATCAGTGTTTGCACATTTGCTGCTGTTTGCTTTTTTAGCAGGTGTGCTTTACGTATACTGAAGTTGTATTCTGTTTAAGCACAGGAATATTTTTATGAACACTTTGGGTTTCTCATGGAGGATTCACAAAGCAGGACAGCCTTTGTATGGATTATGAATGCACCTTGGCCTTGCTCCCCAGCCCAGGGATAATATTCACGGGCCACCAAAAGCACAACAGGCCCCACTGATGGTTCATAATACAGTCAAATGTGGTGCACCATGGGATGTATGCATTCCTTATAATGTGTCCCACATGGTAAGGTTTTCAGAGGGGACATCAAAACCTCTAGAAAGTCACTGAGCCTTCATGTCCCAGCCCTGGCAAAGTTCTTTTCTTTGCTTTCCTATGTGCTGTGCAGGATGCAGTGCACAATTATGATCTGAAATAGGTACTGCTCTGTAGCCTTGAACGTCTAGTTAATACATGCTGTGTACAGCTCATTTTCCCAGGCACTTTCAGTCTTGTATTCAGAGATGAGAGTTAAACACTGTGAAGCAGTAGAAGGCTTCTTTGCTTTCTGCAGGAGAGGATGGGGTACTATTATCTCAGGATAAGAGCAGGAACGCCAACTTTGTTAACATGTGTCAGACAGGAGAAGATGTTGTGGTGTTTTGGGCTCCCATGCAGTGAGGATTAGCCTATGTGTCAGAGGTTCACGTGACCCTGTACTCTACATCTACCTGCTCTGCGGCCTTCTTTCTCCCTTGGAGAAAACACCTGAGAGATCTGGAGACACAAGCAATGCCATTTAGTGCCCTTACACTGTCACAGCATGAAGAGCTGCCATCCTATAGCCGTCTGCTGGCAGTTTGAAAGTATCACAGCCTAGCTGAGCACTTGGGTGGGGTGGGGAGACAAGAGCCCTTCAGTCTGTCCCAAAAACTGGAGTCAAGACTTGCTGAGCAATCCTGTGGCACGCAGAGCACAGCATAACACAGAGAGCACCGCCGCACCAAACACATACAGGGTGGAAAATGCCCGATGCATTCCTAGGGAAGCAGCAAGAAGCTTTTCTGTAAAAGATTGTTGTTCATGGGGATGCTCCGTTTCATGTCAGATAGTATGAATCTGAAGGAAATAATTTTGAAAGTACATCCACACAGGCATGTGAGGCAGCCTGGAATCCAAATAACATATTTGCCCTTGGGACGAACTCTCCCTGCATTATGCCTCAGTATATGACCTTTTCACAGTATTTTGGGGGGAGACATTCACAATAAGAAAAATGATGAGGGGGAATTCCTCTTTGCAGCACTTGGGAGAATCATGGTTGTGCATGAAAGCTGCAAAGTTTCTGCTGTTAATAAAGGAAGAAGGAAAAGAAAGTGAGACAGACCTTGCAGCGGGTTCCCCTCCACCTTGGCTAATGTTTGCCTGGGAGCAGGGAGAATCATTAACTGCCCCAGACAAGTTTTACGGCCTCAAGGTCACAGAGCAGTGGTGCACTGAAAGACCACAGAAGTGTAGCAAAACAAGTTTGCTGGTGCTGGGGAGACGAGAGCACCTTGTCCATGAAAGGCAGAGTTTATAGGCACACACTCATAAAGCTGCAAAGCTGCATGCAGCTTTGCTCCCGGGTGTCTTCATCTGTGGTGCTGACACAGCACGAGGATGTGAACGTTAGACCACCTAAAACCTATTTTTTTTTTAATCTTTATCGTTTATTGCAGTTCCAGGGAAAAATTAGCCCTAAAAGTCTAACTTTAGCTACCACCTGATAGATTTCTGACATCCTGGTTTTGTGGTCTTGTCTTCACCGTCTTCTTTTCCTGACAGAACAATGTGTTCCCTGCTCTCTGGTTGGTACTGGTCTCTGTGTTGCTGGGAAGATTAAACCCAGTGCTCCCCCACGAACACTTGGCAGCTCCCTAACTTGCTGTGTGATTAAGCTTCTTCTCCTGTCTGAGAGTAGAAACTCACCTCCTTTCTTCATGCCCTTGAGCACATGCAGAGTCTTTATCTGAGGTCACTTGTTTCTTACAGTCCACTAAGCACAAGCAAGGCTTGTCCTCTCAGTGTGGGACTCCTATTTTGACCCTATTTCTCACAGCTCAGGCCAGGTGACTACAAAGAGCAGTGTGGGAGGAGGAAGGCAGATTCCGCCTCCCACAGCTCAAACTCTGTGCCTTCACCAATAATCAGATAGGTGTCAGCTTTCTCTAAGGACACCCCGTCCTCTACCACCCTGACTGCAGGAGTCAAACTCCACCTGTGCCTCCCTGCAGTGCTGACATCCTATTTCCAGGACAGCGTTCTGCTGGTTTCAGCTGTGCCTGACCTCTGAGCCAGGGATAAGCCTGCACTATCCTGTGCTCGGGGCTTTGTTCCACAAATATCACACCAAGTCACAGCACATTCCTCCCATTCCCATTCCTCCCTCTTTCTTTAGAATATGGCCTGGCATATGGTATCTGTGTGCAGGGGCATTCATCCATCCAGAAAGTCCTCAGATTTAGCATTTACAAACTTAAAGGTCAGTACATCTTGCTTGGCATGAGCAGGAAAAACACACCAAAATACTGATGTGTTACTCTGTGTAAGTTTACTTTGTGCAGTGTAAGCACAATCCTGAGTTTTCAAGGCTTGCACTCACCTGTTTTTTTGTTGCAAGACAGATGCAGCTGTTAAGATTCTGCCAGCATTCAATGCCCTCGTGTAATGCAATTAACATTTTGACCACTGGATGTTACTCTTGCTCCAAACATCTGCAGGGGAATGCAGGCTAAAGACTTACTGGCAATGCGATCTTCTAATTTTTTTGACCTAGAATCTAGTTAAATCAGTCAGCAACTTGTGGTGTATCATCTATTTATTGCTTGCCCATTAACTGAAGAAAAATAGTTAGAAAGTTGCTATTGGGATATAAAGGAATGTCTGCATCAAGCAACATGCAAGAACATAATTAAATAATGTTAATGGACTGATATTTTAGCAATGAAGAAGCAAGTGGTTTTTCAAATCATTAAGCTTGGGAATTCTAGCACATTGTCCAAGACAGTCAAACAGTTTTGTATGCGTTATACCAGTGGGGCCTGAAGTCTGGAAATAAACTACAGTTTTTAGGTATTTTTGACCGCTTATGCTGCACTTTACTCGTTATCCCACTTCCCCTAGAATAGCTAGTAAGCCTTATGTGTAAGCAGGGCCTTTTAATTTTTGTTTATATTATTATTATTATTATTATTATTATTATTATTATTATTATTATTATTATTATTATTATTATTATTATTATTATTATTATTATTTAATCTTACACAAACACCCTTGAACAATTCCCATTCTCTATTTTGCTCTCTACTACATGCCTCCCCCATCCTTCCTGTATGGCTCCCACGTACTTTCTGTGAGCCGCTTTCACTGATGTGAAGCAAAGTCTTCCTATCAGATGAGCACGGTTGCTATGGTTGAAATATGCCCAAAGCAATTCCTCATTTACTGATTGATACCTCTGTGAAATACTTCCCTTGTGCATACTCTGCTGCAGGAGCTCCTGTTTTCTCTTCCCCAAATGAGAAAGCCTTTTAAATATGCGTGATCGTTCGTTCACCCATAGGTGGACACCATATGAGTGGATGGTATATCCTTCTGTAGGTGGACACAACCAACACTACATAAGCTGAAAGAAATTCAGCTGCATGTGCCTGCACACTGGTTGTACACAAAGATGGTTCTGCAGTCCTTGGTGTTTCCTTTTGATTCCTCACATATTGCAGGAAAGATCCAGGAACTGTTCCCCCAGCAAGGCAGTATTTTCTCACAGTATCATTTTATCTATAGACCCAGATAAGTTATTTACACATTGTTGTATCATTCCACAGTTCCAGTAGCTGCAGGTAGGCATCTAGGAGAACAAGTTTTGCACACTTTTGGGAGATACTCATGTGATCTCCAGGCCACTTTGCCGTATCTGAAGGCACACCTGGCTTGAAATCAGAGGTAAAAGTCCTGCTGGAATGCGAAAAGTATGAATGCTGACAGACAGTACTCAAGTAGGGAACTACTCAAGGGGAATTCACATTGCCTATTTTAGCTGCTTAATACAAGTGATTAATGCTCTCAAAGAGGTGAGCCAACTGGTATGTGGCAGAAACCTAATCCAGAAAGAAATGAAACTCATGATGGAGATGCTGGTTTCTGGCCAACATGTGCGTGGTTTCGTGTGTGTTGAATGGGAAAGGGAAGGCTTCATCACTGTGCATACCAACACAGTATAGAGTTATTAAAACAACAACAACAACAACCAGCTTTCCCTTTTTTGACTCAGTGTTATCACGAAGTGGCCAGCCAAAAATTCTGAATCACTTTCTTTATCTCATCCTAATAAATTCTTAGAGACTGGATACTGAAAAGAGGTTATTTATCAAACTTTCCCCCTCCCCATTTTATATACAGTAGTTTCTACCTTTTCTCCAAAAGACTGCTAGTGGGCTGATGGGATATTTTAACATAGATTAGGAGGTTCAAATATGAAGAAAACTTTACATGTCAGTTTAAAAAACTCCCACATTTTCTAACTCTACTTGCTTGCTGGGACAGAGCAGTCTACACCTTTCGCTACACACTTGCCTATTGTCATGATTTATACACTGGATTAACATGAAGGATAATAAATTAACAAAGTGTAGCTCCACAGTGCATAATCCTCAGTGTTTTAAATTAAAATTGTCTGCTGTGGGCACAAAAGTGATTGGAGCAGAACTTTTCCCTGCAGGCATATTTTTCACCACCCCATCTGTTGCCCCAGATACTAGGGATGGAAATGCCCGTTTTGTTCATTTTTCTTTCCTTTAAAAATGTTTTTCTTATCTTTTCTTTCTTGAGACTGTTCCAAATGACATCCAAAAACAACATTCAAACCAGGGCATGGAAGTGGAATGCAAGCTACAAGCCAGAGCACTATAAAATATTCAAAGAAGGAATACGTGCGTATTTAGGTCAAGTAAAGCAAGGGAGCCCTGCAGTCACTTACTTTCTGTGGCTTGAATGCATTGTTACTGCTTAGTAATCATTTGCCTAGGATGCCTTCTTCTGTTAGCTCTCTTCAGATAAAGAGCTGGGTGGCCTGACATTTCATCCCTGGAGTCTTTTCCGTGTGATCTGCCTCCCTCCCATGTCAGTCCTCTTTCCAACAGTTTGAGGAAGCAAACTCAGCTTCCTGTAACCCAGAGTAAGGCAAGCAGGATACCCAGAGTAGAGTAGATCGAGTTCAAAGCCTCAGATCATCCGATCCCCCTGAATTCAATCAGGAGCTGGTTTCTTTGGAATTCCCCATGAGTTAATCGAAGTGAACTCTTGGCCAGATTAGCTCTCAAAGTTTTGCAGAGAAGTGTCCGACTGCAGGCCAGAGCAACACTTACAACAGCTTTATCTACAAGAGCTTTGCTTTTCCCTATCTGCTTCTTCTCTCTTCAGGACCATTATTTCCTGCTACCTTCTGGGAAAACTTCTGTTCTGGGGGAAGATGAAAACATGGGAGACAATTATTGTGAATTATTTGCCTTTTATTAAACCCATTTGATCCTCCATTCTGGCAAAATCAGGTCCAACGCAGTCTCTTTCAAGGTTACCTAATTGTGAAAAATTCCTAACACACACACTTTTGCCTCATTTTTCTTCATGTATTCTGTGTGTGAGATTGCAGCAGTGACAAGTCTCTTTGCCATATTTGAATCTTGCTTAGAGCAACCAATATGTGAGAATTCAAAACAGTTTAAACTGCTAATTTCCCACAGCAATTTTCCAACTGCTAGATCAGTAAATATAGATAGTCATGTTTCTAAGATTTGCACACAGAATTACAGATCTAACTCAGTGAATGTCTGAAAGCCGAATGATTGGACGCTCTTGCATTGATCATTTAATGTAACTTTTCATGTATATATTCCTGAAATATTCCCGAGTTGTATTATTTTACAGCTAAAACTTTGGAGTTACTTCCTACCCCATGTAAAAAGCCAGCATACACCAAATATTGGTATTGATGTACACAGATTGAACAGCAACATCCAGGCTTGAGGTTGTACCGGGTGGTGCTGAGAAAGAGCTGTTTATGGGGCATCTGTTGGATCTTAGCAATGTATGGAATGAGGATGGGGGAATTAGGGATGTCCCTAATTTTCCCAACCTCCCATTCCATCACAAACCATATGTCCACTGATGCATCTAGAAAAGAAGAGCCCTGGACATTCAATCATTTTGGATCCAAATTCTCTGACAGCGGTTGCTTCGAACACTCACTTGGGCAGTCAGCTCCATACACCCCTAGGGCCCTGTCTGCTGTCTCCTGCAGAAGTCCCTGAAGCTCTCCAGGGCACTGTGTCTGAAAAACTGCTCTCTGGCGGGATCAGGTCTCCATAAATATCTCTTTCCATCCTTAGAAGCAGATAAGAGATACTAGATTCCTGCTGGTTCAGGAGGGAATTGCTGGCCTCCACAAGCAGGCAGGTTTCTCCGTCTTCCTAAGGCAGACACTGGGAAGCTATTCCACCAGTGAGGAGTTCCATTAAGCATCAGAATTAACCTCTGAGTCAGGTTTCTCTGTCTGATTTTGAACATTCTGTAATTTTTCCTTTCTTCAAACCAAACTTATGCTCCATCTCATTTACAGCATGTGACTGCTCACCTCCAAATTGCTGATATTTAAGTTATGTGATAAACACTGAAAAATCAGTATATTTAATACTATAATTCGGCCTTATGTCCCCTCTCTGCCTCTCAATGTGCCTGCTGCCTTCTCTGTTACTTTCTTATCACCACATACTTTTATGCCTGCACAGAGCATAAAATTAATAAAATGAAAGCAACCACATTAATCAGTGTTTTTTTCTTTTCAGATGTGTCAGCATTTGTAAAGAAGAGTGGGGAAGGAGAGCTTGCTCCATGTGCACTTTCATCCAGTGCCGCTGGATCCATACCCAGCACTGTTGTGCAGAGCTGTTCCTTGGAGTCTCTGTGCAGGGACCTTCAAAGGGGGAGGGAAGTGGCTGGGCTGCCCATCCACTTCAAGCCTACCTGGGATGTCTGTCCTTACTTGCCATTAAAGCCACATTAATAGCCCAGCCCCTCCAAAGTGGCAGATGTGTTTAGTAGCGGGAGCAATAGTAGCAAAAACATGTATTTTGTGTGATTTTTTTCACCAAGGATGACCATTTCCTCTAAATGGATTACTTTGTCTACAAGGATAACCCCCTGGGTTTTCATACTCCTTGCAAAGAGCAAGCAGAATGTTACAAAGCTCTACTGCTATCTGAACCTGTTTTGTAATTCACTAGACATGTTCTTAAAATTAAAATACACTTGCTTTCTTCTTCTGTTGTGAAGTCACTCAACAATTAGTTCTCTCCTGACTGCTATCTGTCCAAGGAGATTAGGAGAAGGTGAGGAAAATTTTGTTTCTAAACAGGGATGGAAAAAATGAACCTCCTCCTTGCCAGGACTCCGGGCAAATTCCCCTCTGGAGCATAGCTGGCTATGTTCAAGGTCAATGCCTCTGCTGATACAGGCTGTGGTGAAGAAACACAGAAGCAAAGGCCTACTCCTCCAGCCTCCTGGGAGCTGCTTTTTAGCTGCTTTACCCCTGGCCTCCACCTGTGCTACACAGCTGCTGTGCTGCAGTGCTGACTGCGCCCTGGCTCAGGCTGCTGTGATTCTGGCCCTGATCCAGCTCCACCGGCTCAGCTTCCTGACTTTCCCTTGTACGTGTCTTGCTGCTACAGATTTGCTTCGTGACCACCCGGCTGTGTCTGATGCCAGTTACTGCCCTGGATCTGATCCTGCCCTGGCTTCTCAGCATCCTTGGCCCCTTGTGGATGAGGGCTCTGCTTTGCTGGCCGTGCTGCCATGGAGGAGCACCGAGGTGCCCACAGCACCCTGACTTCCTCTAGGGCTTTCCAGGGAACAATTTAACCACGTCCTCTAATATTGCCTCCAGTTCAGAACCCAGCTGAAACTGAATTGGCCTTGTGTGGCCACACGCTGAATCTGTTTCTGCCCAACTCATTATTTCCAATGAGTAACAGCAGATTTGTCAATATTTGTATTGCATCCCCAGGAGAAGTCAGATCATTTAAGCTGAAGTCAGTATAAACTATACTGATTCATGCTGGCTGAAAATCTGTCCACATTTTCTAAACACTTCAGTTGAGTTAAAATCCCTGCACATTTAGAACCAGAAGTATCTCGTGTTTAATATCTTCATGTTAATATTTTCCCATTATGTAGATCAGAGACTTGAGGAAAAAAGATTAGCACTTTCCTTCAGTGCTGTTTATAGCTTTTGACAGCTTCCTGACATTGATAAAGCATGTTATGAAAAGCAGAGTTACCAGGCGGAAGACACTGAGTTACGTTTTTATTAAAAGCATTATTCAGCTGTCACACAATGTCATATGTATGTATCCTTATGAGCTTCTAATGAAGCAATGTTGTATAAGCAAAGGGTCTCTGTTTCCACTGTTGCCTTTGCTGTAAGGACACCACACCAGTGGAAGGAGAAGAGAATGGAGGCCCTGAAACTCAAATCCACCCCTCCTGTTTGTGGATGTTCCTGGGTAAAGGGACAGAACACATGAATTCTCAAGCTGTATGAGAGAGGTGTTACCTTGAAGATAGATATTTCAAAAACTAAACAGGTAATTAGAACCACTATTTTCACTCAGTTTCTCATGTGAATAAATGCTCTCAAATTGATCTGTTTTAAAACTCAGCTTTGAACTCAGTTGTGATGCACTACGTGGAGATTATTTGGACCAACCACATTGCTGTGTGCACCTCGTGAAAAGCAAAGATTTTGCATATTGGACTCCCCACAGGAGTGGCGGAACACCCTGACTAGTTCAGGGACTGATTATGCGTAGCTGTGCTCATTTGCTGTCTGTATTTATGCTGTTCCATGGGTAGATTTTACAACCTACAATTCAATTCCTTGTTCTACAACCACGTAACTGAAAATCCCAGAGCCAGGTACTGTGGAACTGACCTGGAGTCACTGCAGCAATGTGGCACAGCAAGTCCCTCTGCCTGCCTTGACACAACAGGGTGACGGACAGCAATAGGGTACCACAGGATCATAGAATGGAATCATAGGATCATTTAGACTGGAAAATACCCTCAAGGTCATTGAGTCCAACCACTGACCTAACAATGACGATTTCACCACTAAACCCTGTCCCTTAGTGCTGCGTCTGACACGTTTTTAAAATACCTCCAGGGATAGTGAATCAACCACTTCTCTGGGAAGCCTGTTCCATTGCTTAATAACCCTTTCAGTGAAGAAATTTTTCTTAATATCCAATCTAAACCACCATAGCGTTTGGAGGCTGGAAGGCTTCAAGCAATGCATAATTTAAGGGAAGACACTGTGAGCAGACCAGGCTGCTGAACTCCAGTGCATGTAAAAACACAGCACCTGTAGGTGCTCTGAAGGTGGAGGTGCTCTGAGGGAAGCCCACAAACATCACATGGAAGGTTTTCCCTGTCTTTGTTAAATGTGTGTGCCTTCTGAACATTGTCCAATGGCAGTGAGACAACATAATTTTAGTGAGGTGGCAGTTGCTACAGAAATGTGTCACACAATTAGGGCAAGTAAAAGCCAAGGAAATCATCCTTGTTAGACATCATCATGTCTAAACTGACTTCCTAAACATCCACACCTCCCCTTATTGTGTGCACTTATGTGCAGAGAGATGGAGTGTGTAAATAGGTGTAATATTTATCATCAGCCAATTTGAGAGGGTTTTTTTTTAGGGGTGGGCGGGGAGGCAGGAGGGTACATCCTCTTTAAAAATGGAAGAAATGACCTCTTACAGACAGAGGAAGCTTTTCTAAAAGGTCTGTGTTCCCCTGCCCTTATTTATTATTTAGTTCTTCAGCTGATGTATTTAATATTGCAAGATTCTAGTTTGAAAGAAATACACTGCACAAAATCAAGCTTTCTCAGAGCAATAGGATGCCTCTTCAAGTGCTAATTGTCTTTTCACAATTAAATAAGCCTCTTTATTACTGCTCTGTTCAATAAGGAAAAAAAAATGTGCAGCATGTCTTTAGTTTCTCCAAGATGCATGCTATATGGGTAGCTCTATTCCCCTCTCATTTTCTATTTTGATAGCAGAAAACAGAAAACTTCACACCAGTGAGTTGACTGTCACTGTAACTTGGTACACAGAAGGAGAGAATTAGCTGTACTATCTATTTTGTCTTAATGATGAAATTCGCTGGAGGTGCAGAGCCACATACTGATTTACTTCATAAACCCTGAGGATAAACCTGTGTGAGAGCTGCAAAAGAAACTATGGGCTTTGTCCCAGGCTGTTTTAAGTTGACAGCAGTAGATAAAACATTAGGTGGAAGGCACACTGGAGACACCATTACGCACTATTATCACATGAGAAATAAAAATAGAGTTCAGTGTTCAGAGAAAACAGTGACAAATATTAGTTCTTCACCCAGGTAAACAGAGTCTGGCTCCAGGCTGAGCAACTAAACCCTTCACATGCCTCTTTCCTTCACAGCAAATCAAAATACTGCTCATAAAGCTACTGTGAAAATCTTGATGAAATGATTAATTTTCATGGACCTGTGAATTGTCGGACATGCTGCCTTACAGTTTTTGAACTTACACACTCTTTATACCCTCGAATTACAGAACCTCAAGATCTCTCTGTACGTAGGGGCCTGTCATGCATTGACTTCTGTATGAATGGAAGGGAGTACATACAAATCCTTTCAGCAGATGAAGGAAGAACAGGCAACCAACTGTTTTCTGAAACTTTTTGCATGCTCCCAGAGCTTTACAGAATGGATTAAGAGTTTGCCCTTAGTAGCGGCCCCTTACTGCAGTGCACAGTGAGTGGCATTAAATGTAGCATGTCACTGCTTGGAGCCAGGAGCCCAATGTAACCACCTTGGAGAGATTAAAAAAGGCAAGGCTGTGACCAAAGTTCTGGGTTGCATTGTGGAGTCCTGCCCTGCGGTGTTGTACATCAACGTGCCTGCAACGACTTTCCCCCAAAATAAAAAATGAAAGCCACCTCGCTAACAGCACACTAAGAACACTTGTCAGCCTCTGCTACCCTGGAGGTAGCAGAATGCAAACTGAAAGTAAGCCTAGCTATTAGTCTTACTCATACCAGAAACTCAGACTATTTATTTAGTGAAGTAATGGAAATGAGAAATGTGTAATGCAAAAATACAATTTTGGGAGAGCGGGGGAAATTTTTTAGGTGCGGAAGTTTCACAGCTATTTACTCGGTTCATGTTTATTTATTGATCTGGAGACCTACTGCTGCTGCAGTGAGGACTGAGGCTGGAGCTCTCGAATGGAGCACATCAGAGCTGCAAGAAAGAGCTGAGAGGTGCAAATTTGGGATGAAGTTGTAAATATCTATGTGTGGCACAGCTAGTGCTGCAGGAAGGTAGGGCACTACTTTAAGAGGCGTAAGTTCTCCTTTGGGTTAGCGGTCAGGTAACTGCAGATGCACTGTTTGCCATCAGCCAGCAGCGTTGCTTTACTGCAGCTTACATGCACAAACCTCAGTGAATGCACAGGCAAATAAGAATATCCTCATGCTTGCATTTAGTACATGCACCAATGTATAATGCAGGCACAAAGCATACAGGCTTTTGCAAATGAAACAGGTATTGGCACTTTCTCCTTGAAGGAAAAAAATTAAAATCAAAACCCACTCAGGCTGGGGATGGCAGGTGTCTGACTTTGCAGAACCACACCTGTGCCTCCTTGCCAGGGAAGCGGCTGCCCCATTTTTGAGTTCTGGTGGAGGTTTAGCTCACTGAGAAATCAGATAAACTCTGCTTTTAAACAAATAGATATATGGTGGAAAAAAGAAGGGAGGAGACTTGCTTTACCTGTTTTGTTGTGGCTGAAATTGAAAGTATGATCTGTTTGTCTGGGTAAATGTCAAGGCAGGATTTTTGCAAGGAGTTTCAAAGTGAGCTATGTAAGATCAAGTGGAAACTGGGTTAAGACATGAGTGTAGTTGGCTACACAACAGTCAGGAGGAAAGACTAACTTATCTGAGTTATCTGATTTCTGCATCTCATGTGCTGGAAACGTTTCTAAGTGAGATAGTGATGGAACTGCCTACTGACTGGGTAATGGCAGCAGGGAGTAGACACTATTACTAATAAAATATTAATGAGATTAATGAAACTTTAATTTTAGTGTTTATGCACTAATTTGTTGCTCTTACTTTCACTTTACGTTGTCTAGCTCAGTGAAATGGCATATTAATGAAAACAGCTATATGCTGAGAAGCTTGAAACACAGAAGGACTCTCTTCAAGAGATTAGATGCTACATTATCGAGGAACTATGAGTCTTGAGTTTTTGTTTGTAATATGGGGAAGGAAAAAATGTCTACTAAGGGAACTTAAAAGGCTGGAGTTATACTGCTCATGGTATGCAGGCAAGCAGTCTTTTGCATTAATCTTCTGCATATAAAATACATGAACAACTTGCAGCACTTTTAGTTAATTGGGTCATTGCTTTTTTTCTCCCTTGTAGCCTTTTAATTGGACTCCTGTATAGTTCTTCTAGTCCTTTTTTTTTTGTCTGCTTCTAAAAAATTATAAATAATATTTGTATTTTGGTTTACCAGTTATAAAGTGGACCTGGTAATATGTAATCACGTCACAAGAGTATACTGAAAAGTAACTGCAATTTGAACCTAGATCCTCTGATTCTTAATTACCATGCAGTAACTGTACAGCACTGCGGCCTGAAAAATAATTTAGTATTGAATTACTGAAGACATGACCTCATTTTATTCCCAGTATGAATATTAGAAGGTGAAAATGTTCCATTTAGTCTATTTTCTGAAATAAAATAATTGTGACTAACTAATTAGCAGCAGTTAATTGACAGATTTATTTTAGCTAAAGTTTTATATACAATATATTTGCTACAGCAATAAAGGTGCTCGCTGCAGATGGTGACTCATGAAAAAGAAAGGACTGTGCTCCCCAATCGATATATTTATGTCATAACTGGAAACAGCTTGAAGGCTTGCGAGCACTTTATTATATCATTCACGGAGCTATAACTGAGCAAAGGAAGTTGTGGTACAAAGTTTAGTAGGCAATGAGAAGTTAGAAACATTTCTTCTGCTCACAAGTGAAAGTAGCAGGGGTGAAAAGGTGGAAAGAGGATCATACAAGGCATTCCTAAGATACACGTTTACAGCAATCATGCATCTGTGTGCACATCTATGTCCAACTTCTTGTACCTCAGGCAAAATAAGCCTTGTTACAAGTTTTGGGGTCTTAATTAAAATAAGCGTGTGGGTGCACTGCTTTCATGAGGAAATGATGAAATAAACAGGAGATGGGAAAAATCCAAACCCGTAAGGTGCTCTAGCTCTCCCCCTAGTGCCTCTGCAGCAGATTTAACATGGGGTTAGAAATCTTTTTATTTGTTTTAGTTTATTTTTACCTCGCCCTGCAAGTCTATTTATGCCACATTTGCTAGCAGCTGTACAGAGTAGGTGTCAAAAACTGCTACAGACGGGAGGCATGAACTCCCAGCTAACAGCCTTTTGCATGCACCCATGTAACTGTCGGGTTACAGAAAACCAGCCTCTTGTAGGAGGGTGTCATGAAGCCTGCTCCTTTGTTTAGTTCCTGTAAGGATTCCAGGATTTGGCCCTGGACAAATAACGGTCTCATAGCTAGCTGACCACTGTGCAATGCTCGGAGCCTTCTCTGTGGTGGACTATTGAGCCAAAGACCTCGGGGTTCTTTTGGAGGCACCTCCAACAGCCCTGCCCTAAATGTATTGACACCCAAATGTGTAGATCTGCAGGGTGTTCCCCTTCTAAAGCATTTAACCAATTCAGAATTGGTAGCAAAAGCAGCTTGGAGACTTGGAGACACTCAGGCATTTAAAGAGGTAGAAAGGTATCCGCATCTGGGGCTGTGTGTGTAAAAAGGCAAAGCATCATTGTATTTGGAGATGGTGAGTTTTGAGTGCCTCTCTTGCATCTGAAATCTTTCTGGAGAGGGCAGCTGGTGACCTGGTTAGGA
This sequence comes from Oxyruncus cristatus, assembly GCA_013399855.1. NCBI lineage: Eukaryota > Metazoa > Chordata > Aves > Passeriformes > Cotingidae > Oxyruncus > Oxyruncus cristatus. The sequence continues at coordinate 905,348 of VXAY01007087.1, forward strand.
TCCAAACCCACAAGTAGCCCCATTGCCACTTCGAGTGGGCCACAGCTGCGAAGGAAATTGAACAGCAGAGTATCCTAAGGGGGACTGGGAAGGGGGGATTTTTATAAGCACAGACACTGAATTCAGCAGAATGGGAGCAAGACTGCGTATATTACGGCTACACCTGTATTGGGCACGGCATTCCTCAGCTGAGTGGGTGATGAGTGAATCAGCAGTGGTTCACTCCTCTCAGGCTCAGGTGGGCTGATGGGAATTTCTAGCATACTGACAGAGGGTACTGAATCAGCTCTCTAGGTAATAGTCCTTTCCTAATCACTAGCTCTTGCTTTTTCAGATACGCTGGTGAAATATCCCTGTCCCTAAATGAGGCAGGAAGATGCTGACAGCTTTACTCCTCTGCAGGTTGGTTCTTGACAGGCATTTCAGCACTGCCAGGGCTGCTGCTAGTATAAAATAGCTGCAAAGGGGGGGCAAATTTTAGTGCTATTGATATTCTTCCCCTGTGATTACAGATAATGTATGAGCTGCTCAGTGGGAAAGCTTGGGACTTCAAGTGGAGTACTGTGAGGAAAAAAATCTATTACTATTTCTTTTTGTAAAAAAACCAAATGTACCTCCTCAAATATCTATTTGAATTTATTTTTTAAACAATCATAAAACATCACTTAGATATGTGCCTTGAGTCTGTGTGGAGAATCATATATTTGCAAAAATTAATTTTTGTGCTATGAGATGAAAAAAAGTATAAACGTGCAGGGATATATTCTGATTGACATCCTATTTTTATGGCACCACTGTAACAACCTCCTGCTGTAGCTATGCAGATCCTAGAATACAAACAAGCTTTCCTTTACCCTAGCAAAAGCTCACATTCCTCAGCTGCCTTGTAGATTGAAAAATACCTGGATTTGCTGCTGCTGTTTTTTATCCAAAGCAAGGACATCCTGAGTTGGCACCTCCTGACTCTCTATTGTGCTCTGCTTTAGCATGTGACCGTGCATGCTGAATGCTGGTGACAATTTGGCTATTCACACAGCCCCGCCGTGGAGGCCTTGCTGCTTGTTCTGCACAAACATTGGTCTTTTTGAACAATCAAATCCATAGATGTCAAGTCCAGGAATGTGAAAAGGGTGAAGTAACGGATCTGTTTGGTATCTTAATATTCTTGGTAAGGCAGCCTGCTGAGCAATGTGCATAATGAAAACTTCTCTGCACTTAATGATATTTTAATAGAAAGAGCTCAGATTGCAGATAGGACAGTTGCTGGTTTTCTTTTCAGCTGTTGAAGTCTCTTTAGTGCAGCCACAATGCATCGTCCTGCCTGGTGTAAGCGCCAGTGAGTCTCGCAGGAGAATCTCCAGTGCAAAAATAAAATCACGGTTTAATTTCCACAGTACAGTGCAATTTGTGAGGGCACGTATATTTTGATAGCATAACAAAGAGAGGGGAGATTCCACAGCAGCACAAAAGTGCTGGAGCGTGTTCAGAGAAAGGCAATGAAGCTGGTGGAGGGTCTAAAATACAGGTCTTATGAGGAGCAGCTGAGGGAGCTGGAGCTGTTTATCCTGGAAAAGAGAAGTCTCAGGGGTGATGATATCGCTGTGTACAACCACCTGGACATTGTAGATGGGTGGGGGTTGGTCTCTTCTTCCAGGCAACTGGTGGTAGGACAAGAGGACATAATCTTAAGCTGTGCCAGGGGAGGATTAGGTTGGACATCAGGATGAATTTCTTCATGGAAAAGGTGGTTAGATATTGGAATGGGCTGCCCAGGGAGGTGATGGAGTCACCATCCCTGGAGATGTTTAAAGAAAGACTGTATGTGGCACTTGGTGCCACCGGTTGACATGGTAGTGTTCTTTCATAGGTTGGACTCATTGATCCTAGAGATTTCCAGCCTGATTCTGTGATTCCATGAACTGGATCTCTTCGGTGGTAGCCTCCTCTTGCCCATCGCATCAGCTGCGAGCAGCAGGTTGTTCTTGCCCCTTCTCACGCTGTCGGTGCCAGGCAGTGTCAGCCAAGGCACATGGCAGCACCAGCTGCCGGCGTCCAGCACGGAGGTGCAGGGACACTGTGGAGCCGGGCGCTGTCCTGGAGCCGGGAACAGAGTCGGTGAGGTCCTGATCGGAGGGAGGGCTCGGGGGCTCACCTGTGCGGGGCGGGGCTCGCTCACCTGGGCGGGTCGCGGCTCTGACTGACGGGCCGCGGTCCCGCCCCCGGGCACGGGCGGTGCCTGCGCTGCCAGCCAGGCGCCGGCGGGGGAGGCGGCGGGAGCGGAGCCGGCAGGGGTGGCGGACGGGCGCCATGGAGCCCCCGAGAGACCCAGGTGGGGCGAGGGNGGTGGCGGGCGCTGCGTGCGGCGCGGACGGCGGTGGCTCTCGCAGCCCTTCGCCGCTCGGCCCGGACTTGCCCAGCCCAGTCCAGCCGGCCCGGGCGGCTCTGGAGCCCGGGGCGGTGCGGAAGGGTTGCCCGCTGGCCTGGGCAAGGCTGCGCCGACCGTCGGCTCGGGAAATGCGGAACCGGGGAGGCGGGCGCGGAGCACGGGGCGGCTGCCGGGCCCCCCCCGCCACCCCCGGGCCGCGGGATGCACGGGCAGAGCATCCCGGCCTTCCCGCGGGGGTTGGGGGCTTGAGTAAAGTTTCTGCTTTCACCCTGGAGTAAAAGTAGAGCGCTTCCATTTTACGAGTGTGCAACTTTTAATTGACCAGCGCTGTTCACAGGTTTGTTCCCACTTAATTCTCTCCATCCCAGAGTTGCTTTTCAGCTGGCAGCTCCATTTGGGCAGCTGCCCCTCGACTCCTGAGAGGTAGCAGGGCTGGCACCGCTGTGGCTCTGTGTGTTGAGGAGCGCGATGGTGCTTCACTGGTGTGCATTTTGCTTGGGAAGACTGTTGTCCTAGCTGCCGTGGCTGAAACGCTCTCCCGAAAACTTAATGGTTTATTTAAAACAAAAACCCTTGGGACTGTTTACTCAAGAGAGTAGTTGGTGCCTTGATGAAAGCTGACCTGAATAGGGGCAAACAGGATCTCTTGCCAAAAAAGCTTCTTCCACAGACGTCTATTACATTTATATGGTGTGTTACTGAACTACATGCCAACTGCTTTCAACCAGGCAAAGTAAGGCAGGCTGGGGTCACTAAGCTACCTGCAGCTGTCAGGGCTGCTTGGCCCAGCTCAGTGTCTGAGCCCTTGGGCTGATTTCGTTCCGGGTTTTCCTGTTCAGAGTGCTCGGGATGGCAGGAAGTGTTCACTTGTGGTGGCTGCGGTGTTGGAGACACCCGAGGCGCTGGGAATGTAACCCCTGACTGTGCAATTGAGTTCTTTGCTTTACCCGGTGAGCTGAGTCAGGCACCAGCCTTGATCTGCTCTCACTTAAGTGTTTTGAAGCTTGAGTAGAACACTTGTACAATTAGCAGTGACTTAAGAGTTTCTCTGTACATAGAGGAAAGGGCAAGTTACCTTTAGTTACCTTTACCCAAGCTGGAGATAATCTGGGGAAGGTTGAACCTGCTTGGGGAGGTTCCTTCAACCATTCTGAAGTCCTGTGTTTATGTTCAATATATATAAATTAAAAAGAAAAGAAAACAATCCCCAAAGCATATTCTTGGAGACTAACAAACCAAATTATTCGGCTAGAAAATAGCACAATTGTCAGTTTGATCAAAATTTTAATTCCAACTGCAGGAGCATTAAAACTGGTTCAGTATTTGCCCAAAAGTTCTTTCTTTGCATTTGAGCCCATTCAGTTAAAAGACAAATGTCCCTGCAGCTGCAGGGTCTTGACTGGCTCCCGATGGAAAAGATCTTTCGAAAAGCTTTGGTGACAGTGCTGACACTTTCTAGGGTCTTGTTTTGCTATTGAACTAATTTCTGTTATAAATACCGCTTTGCACAAAGGGTAGTGCACCTCAGGATGTTTGTCAGGATAGTGTATCTAGTGTGATGTAACTGACTGCTGTGGAGTGAATGTGGTACAACACCTTCCTCTACCTTCTTTTTGGAGTGATTATGCTGTTTTCTCTTCATGGTGAGGTGAAGACCTGTGGTTACACTGGAAAAACCTAGAACAGCCAACGCACTTGGACCTGTTAATTAATGGCTTCTAGTGCTGTGCCAGTTAGCCTTCAAAGACCACTTTCCCTGGTAAACTGGAGTGCTTGCGTTGGAAATTATGCTTGATGATAAATTTTATTACTCACTAAAGCAACGTAAATGGTTAAAGTCCAGGCTGCCAGGTCCTGTCTCTGGGGCCTCCTTTAACCAGAAATTAATTTGTTTAAAAGTGCGAGTCACTCTGTTTTATGATAACAGCTCTCTCAGCTAGTGAAAGTTAGGAGGTGGGAAGAAAATCTATGTTAATCTATGTTAAGACTGCAACTAGACAAGGCTAACCAGCCTTCTGTTTTATGTGTTTAAATTTTCCTTCTCTCTTGAGCAGTCAGGTTTGGCAGCAGTTCTTAAACAGGTGTTACCAGACTACCATCAGCAGTGTCAGAACCATTGAGCAACTTTTCACTTGAAGTGTCTTTGTTTTCAGCTAAGGGATGTTTGAACTGGCTGAATGTCTGCTCATGGTGCTCAGTGCACTCCATCCGCTCTGGAAAGAGGACTGAAAATGCCCAGGGCCTCTTGTTCCATGATTGCAAACACCAAAGCAGTAGTGTCAGCTCAAGCCAAGTGGATATAGTATTATGCTGAGATGACGAGTCCCTTGTTCTGTTGCTTTTCATTAACTTGCCATGAACAAAATCTGATCCAGTGCATGGACTTAGTTGCTGAATGGACTAATAATTACAGTCGTGTTTTCACAAAGATTCTGCATTACTCTCTGCCCTGCCCTGCCACCCCCTCCCCCCAAATTAAAAAAAAATCCTAGCAGTACCTGGTTTTGCTTGCAAAACGAGTCTCTCTGTGGCTTGCTACTGTTACTGTTAGTTCTGGTACAGTTCACCACTGGAGAAACAAGGATGAAGCTGTCCCTACAACAGTGCCACGAAGATTAGCAGCACAGCACAGTTATATAGTAATGCTCCATTTCTGATAGTGTGTTCAGGGGTTCCTCGTATGCTTCAGCAGCTCTTCACTTACGTAACCTGATGTCTTTCAAAATCTTCAGGCTTTGTGGTACTTATGAGGAGTCCCAAAACACTACACATGATTTCCTGAGTGACTTTCTTCTCCTAGAGCCTTGACTTGCAGTTCTCGGGCAGACAGAATGGACTCGAATGTTATTTTTTGTGCAGAAAGAACTTGTTGCTGGCAGTAGGACAAAATTTCCCCCGTTGTCCTAATGGACAAAGCTGCACCTTTTCCTATTGCTTTATTGGTTTTCTTATCACTAGGTACTTTCAGTACTGTAGGTATGATTTTTTTTTTTTTTCCCCTTTAACGTGCAGTTGTGAAATCAAACACTTGTAAGTAAATATGAGTAGACAGCTGTTGTCGGAACTGGAAAGGAAGAATGATTTCACTGATGTGAGCATCTATTGCACTGACTTGAAGATGGAAAAAAGGAAAAAAATACCAGAAAAGTTACATGAGCAGGTCCCTTGAACAACAGCAAGTTTTCCTTTTTCTTGCATGCAAAACTGTGTTGGTGGGGGAAATCTCCTTGTTCTGACTCAGAGTGAGGGCCCTGACTTGATGGAGTGGCATTATGTGAGCTTTTCAATAGTGTTGCTGTCCTCCCCTCTCAGCCAGTGCATGAACGAGGTACTGAAATGCAGGGGGTCAGTGCCCTGTGTTGGAGGGACACTGGAGCAGCTGATGCACAACTGTTGGTGGGTGGGCAGCTGGAGGCTGGAGCAGTGTCAGCTGTTCCTGCCTTCTCCAATGCTTGAGCATTGAAGAGTAACTTGAACTCTTCATTCACACTCGCACTCACTTCAGTAGGATATGGAGGAGGGGGCCAGCCCAGCGCTACAGCTGTGCAAAGGATCTGTGTTGTGGTATGCATGGATCTTCTGTCCCAGTTCCGTACAACCAGCCCTGTCACATGCAGTCAAGACAATCCTTCTCTCACCCAGAGTAAGGTCTGCTCTCAGACCTTTCAGCCTAAGGAAAGCTTAGCTAAGGATCTGTGTCCTTTGTCCCTCCAGGAAGGCTAAGCTGTAACTGCTCAAGGCTTTTAAAATCACTGTGACATGAAACTGATGCAAGTCCTGTTTGTTCCAGTTTTCTACACTTTGAAGCAGCCCACGGGTTCCCCTTTTTCCCACTGCAAATGCCCACTGAAAAAATGGGAGGCCTTGTAGGCTCAGACTGACTTTGCTGGCCTAAAATGATGTGCTGCACCCTTGGCTTTGGCTTAAGAATGCATTAGCATAGGCTGGGCAAGTGCTGTGCTCTGCTTGATCTGGGTGCTTTGTGGGTAAAGTGGGAACAGCTGGTTTTCATGGGAGGTTGGCTGCCATATGTTAACACCTCTCCTGGCCTGGGCATGAGTGCTATTGAGCTGCTCTCAGCTGTGCCTGGAGGCTGCAGAGCCTTCCATCTGCAGGGGCTGTCAATTACCACAAACTGCACTACTCTGCCTTGGGAATGTTATTTGTATTTGTTTTCTTGCTCCTGTCTATCTTGTCTTTTTTTTCCTCTTGTCTTCTACAGCTACTAAATACAGCAGCCTTTGACTAACAGCCTCTGCTTTGTGAGCCAGATGTCACTATAGTCCTGGGAGGAGCCAGGTGATGAGGGAAATGAGTGTTGGGGCTTCTGATGCTTCCTGCTATGCACTGACCCTGTTAGTTGAGGACACCCCAAAAGCTGCTTTGACTGCCCTGAATGTTGTAAAGGCTAGGGTGCTGGGTAGGCTTTGTCCTCTTTCTTCACAGGTTGGGGTCCTTGCAGTTTTCATTGGCTGGGATCCCCACAGTCATGAGGGTGAAGGCTTGAGGGGAGTCAAGGAACTAGATTTGCCACGTAAAATCAGTGAGCTAATTGTGGATTGCTGATTCCTGAGGGTGCTGGACATTGCTGCAGGTAAGGGAGGATATTTGCTGTATCTCTTCAAAAAGTCATGTTTCTGTGGCAGCAGCAGGGAGTCATCTTGGAAACCAATGTCTTACCAGCTTTCAAACGTAAATAACCCAAACTCCTCCCTTCCTAGTTTATTAGGAAAAAGCATCAGTGTTTGTTGCTGAGCCCTGTGCAGCAGACATCTGGTAGGTGTAGGGTTTTTCATGCTTTTAAGAGAAGCTCGTCTCCAGGTAGGATGATGATGACCCCACTGTTGCCTCTGCTGCAATTTTTGTAATATGGGCACTTCTCATTTGAGATTTGCTCACAGCTTTTGGAGGAGGAAGGGAGGTATTTACCCTTGTTTTTCTAATATCCTGTAGTGAGTAAGCACAAAAATGTCAAACAAAGGGTGACTGAAAACATTCAGCGAGATTAAACACTAAATTGAAATGCTCTTTTTCAGCCATCACTGTCACTCTGTGTCAGCTTCAGTTTAAGACTCCAGAGGGACAGCTTTCTCTCAAAGGTAGTGAGTGTCTTCAGAATTCCTCATATTCGGGTGTGTGTTAGCCAGAGCAATTGGGAGCCTGTACTCAGAAACCTTGTATTGTAAGGCAGGCTTTCTGCTGCAAGCCCTCTGTTTTGAAAAAGGTTGTAGTAACAGACCGGCTACCCAGAACAGTTCTAATCTGGATCTCTGCTGTGGGTCCAGTGTCAGTCCTGTTATTTCCTCTTGCTTGTCTTCCTCCTTCTCTGCCCCCGAGCAGAAAGGGGTGGATGGATGATTTCTCATGGTGATGGTTTCTCTCTAGAGAGAAACCAGCACTATTATTGTGGTGTGAATGTTGTCACTGAAAGAGGCAGCTTTCCTGTTTTGCAAACTGACTTCTCTATTCCAGAGTATGAGAACAGAGTAAGCAATAAGTGTCCTTGAATGCTGACTGACTGTGGAGTGGCCCAGCAAATGCTGCCTTGGCTAATCCTGGAATGTTCCCTTTTCTGCAGAATGGAGGTCTGTAGGAACATGCTGTGCCACATGTGGTTTGGAGTGACAAGCTTCTGAACTGCCCCTCTCCTGTAGCTTCCCAGCAGCACAACAAATGCCTGCTGTGCTTGAAAACTGTAGGCAAAGAGGAAGCACACATTGTGTGTGTGTATAGAAAGAAAGCCAATAATTTATTGTTAGTGTAATTGAAATTTTAACAATCTAATTCAAGAATTATAATTAGTTTAGATCCTACCACAGAAAAAGACTATTTATGCAGACGAAGACTTGGTTATAATAAAGGTAACATACGCACTTAGTTTTTACACATTTTCTTGGTGTTATTCTCATCCTTCCCCTGGCTTCTGAAGTTGCTAGTGTCATTTTGGTGGTGGCTGGGATATTACAGATAGTTGTCATCTTGTGAATCCTTTGCTGGGAGGAATAGGATGGTGGTGGTTTCTTCCTCACTGTAGGATTCACTGGGGTCCTTCTGTTATGTTTGCTTTTTACACATTTGCGGTTTCTTTCATTGCTCTGCAAGCTCCATGTTACATTCAAATCTATTATATAAAATGCCTTTTAGATATGTTAGTTATTATTTCTTTGTTCTCTTTGTTACCTCTAAAATAGTTTTATCCAATTGCAGATCTCCACTGGCAACTGATGACTTTCTTACAGCTGTGGGATCTCCGCTGTCAACGCCGTGTCCCTTTACTTGTGCCATGCCTGTACTCTCACATCCCGTGTCTCTGCTCTCTGACAAACACCAAGTAAAACAAAGCTGCAGGCAAATTAAGAAGGGTTTAGGCAGTGCAAGCCTGACAAGCCTCTAGTCCTGAGGCCTTACTCAGTTCAAAGCTTACGTCCTGTCACTAGCAGTGGCAATGTCATACTGTGGAGTAACAAAGAGGCTGGTGAGCACCTGCAGCTTGCTGGGGGCTGTGGATGCAGCTAGCAGAGGAAGAACAGCAGGTATTTCTCCTGTTTTGCTTTCCCTTCTCTAGCAGCTAGAGGGAAGTGGAGTTTCATCAGAGCCCTCTAAGCCCAGGATTGAGATGGAAAGATGTGCCAAGGGAGGCAACCTGAGCTGGAGTTGGTGTTCTCAGTCAGGTGCTTCTCCTGTCCCATGGTTGGCAGCGATCTTGATTCTTGAGAAGAACCTCAAAAAGTTTGAGGTTTGTAAGTAATGCTTCTTAACTGCTCTTTAACCTGGCCAAACTGCATTTTTCAGTTGTGAGCATTGGGAATGTTGCTCATGTCTGTTTTGCTTTGTTTACTTTTTTTCTTAAGTACTTTAATTAAACTACTAGCAGGAGCCCCAAGATAAGCAATAAGTGATCCTACTAATCTTTCTGTCTTTGTGTGTTCTCAGCCTAAACATGGATCACATTGTGACTTTAGAGTCTTGATTAACTTGATCAGGGGAGCAGAATTTAAAAGAAACCCCCCTGATGCTTCCACTTGAGGCATCTCTGTCTGATGTTCATTGCAGTGATCTACAACAGTCCAGTCCCTTGGAATACATGGATAATAATGGACATCTGCAGCTGCTGATGGGAAGGGCAGCCTTTGAAGAAAGCCATTTCACTGAACTCGCATCTTCTGGTACCCAGTGGTCTCTGCAGAGTAGCTCAAGGTCCTGATGCGTGCCCTGCTTTTCCTCACACAGACTCCAGGAATGGAGCTGTATGAGGACTTGCCTGTAAGTGTCTTTAAAGAAGCTGTCCTGTAAGTAGGAACCAGTACTTCTGACTCAAAAGAGGAGTCAGGTGCATGAAATGGACACAGCTCACACTGGCTTAAGTGTGCCTTCCTCTCTAATTGCTGTAGAAGAGAAATCCCTTCAGCGCAGCTCAAAAGTGTTTTACCTACATCGGAGGAGTCTTGAGAAGCAGGCTGAAGCCCCCAAATCAATCACTGTTTTTAACCTGCTGACTCTTCAGTGTGCTTTGATTACTGTTGGCCGAGGTTGGATTTATGCTTGGACACACACAGGCCTCACTCTGCATGAGCAGATCACAGGCTGTTGCATGCTGTTTCCATAGCACCACTCACATCTGTGCTAGGCAGTCCCTGAAGAGGCTTTCTGAGCAACTCACATCCGTTCAGCCATGAGGAGCATTGAAACTAGTACCAGCCTAGGCATGGGGTGGGGATGGAGCCTGATTTAAATATTGACTTTCCTGTGGCCAGATGTCACTGTCTTGGCAGAAGGAAAAAGAGCTGTTTTACTGCAATGTGCTTAGCTTGGAGCCATGAGCTTTGAAAAACACTCTTCATTCTGTGTGTTTCATCTCCTCGAGAAGCCACTTGCAGTGTTGTGCACCAAAACTTTTTATATTTTTGGTGGGGAGTTTGTTCTTGAGCAAGAGGATAGACCTGAAATGACTTCTTGTCTTTCTTTTCTCTCAAGACTCCTCTGGTGCCTGCCTGGCAGGTATTTGTTTTGCCTCTTGTGCTGTGCGACAACCCTTTGTGTCTGCTGTCTGGGCAGACTCTTCAGGTGCTGTGCAGCTCTGGTATCCCAAGCAGGTGGTGTGTGGGTCCTTGAGCAAGGGATGAGTCCACCCACTCTATTCAGAGCATTGTCATGTGTTCCATCACCACCTCTGGAGACACCTGAAGGAGCAGGGAGCAGAAGTTCCTGCAGAGGATCCCGAAGAGACCTGTCTGTACATCTGAAGAAGGCCCCAACCCCAGCTTGCCACTGTCTGGGGTTGTGCTGCTTCTTGTCAAGCATCCCTGACATTCTTACTAAGCAAGACTGAGCACATCGTGGGTTTATCTCCCTATTTCTCCCAGGTCTCAGGCCATGGTTGGATCCCTGAACACTGTCTTTCTCTACCACCTCCTGCTCCAGGGTGTATGAGGACCTCAGGCCCAAGCTTGGGCTGGGGACACACGTCCCAAACCCAGGTTAAGGATGTGTGTATGGGATCCTGTGCATTACAGAAGTTGTCATTTATGTAGCTTAACTGCTAAAAACTCTACTGCAGCTTCTAGCTGGCTGCTACTGTTGCATGATTTAAATGCAGTAATTTGGAAGGAGGGGAATACTTTGATCTTTACTGTTATTTTCTCCAATAAAGCAGTGCTTAACTGCAGTAGAGGTGTGTTCTAGGCACCCCCTTTAAATCTCCTCATCTGAAGACTGATGAAGGAATAAACAGTCACTGCTACCATTTAAATAAATGTTTATAGCGATCAGTCTTAAATGGTAGCCTTACCTGAAATATCTTTGCATTTCTTAATGCACTTCTAGCAAATGCTGAGGTGCAGCAGAGTAACCTGTGTGTATTTTGTGAACTGCTACTTGAGTTTTGTGTACTGATCTTGTTAGCACTTTACTCAGTGTAGCAGAACAAGTGTGGGCACTATGCAGGCAGTAGTACACTTGTTTGGAAAAGTACAATGCAGTGTCTGAATGGATTTTTGAATAAGATCTTGATTTTTAGATGCAAACAAATCTTGCTTTCCTGCCCTTCATGTTAATCTTTAAATACGTGGTCAACTATGTTGTTGCTTTTCTGGAGGAATCTCTGACTATTGTTGGGAGTAGAATTTGGTTTAGGAATGCGTTGTCTCCAAGAGTTGATTTTTTTCCAAAGAAATCACTCCAAGTGCATTCTTACTTACTCAGTTCCAGCAACCAGCGCTGCTGTTCAATATCAGCTTGCTAGATTATGTTTCCTATCAAGGGAGGAAAAACCCAGAAGCTCGCTAGTGTGTTACAGCTTCAAGAGAGCCACAGCATGTGTTGAGGACTCGGCTGCTGTGTGCAGGGCTGCACTGGCTGCCCACTGGTTGGGCCGGTTGGATCATACAGAGCACTTCTTTACAGCAGTTTCATGGTTTTGCTCGTGTATGTTTGGGAGTACTTGTTCAGTCATGGTTTTGAGGGCTTGGTTTTGACAGTCCACCAGTCATGCAGGAAGGGTGGTTGGTGCTCCGAGAGCATGTCTGTAATGGTAAGTGAACCTTCTGCCCAATGCACCCCTGGGGTGTGTTGCTTAAAACACCAGCTTCTGAGCTGCACGTTGTTTACAGTGTTAAATGTACAGTTTGTTCCTGTAAATTGTTCTGGGTCAGGGCAACCCCAGACTTTAATGCAGACTCTCAATGAAGGGATTGAGAGCAGCCTTGTAGAGCAGGATTTGGAGGTGCTGGAGAACTGGACATGAGCCAACAGTGTGTGCTTTCAGCCCAGAAAGCCAACTGCATCCTGGGCTGCATCAAAAGAATTGTGGCCAGCAGGTTGAGGGAGGTGATTCTACTCCTCTTCTTGACTCTAATGAGACCCCACCTGGAGTAGCATGTCCAGCAGTGGGGTCCTCAGCACAGAAGGAACAGCGTCTGGAGGAGGGCCACAAAGATGATTAGAGGGATGGAGCACCTCTCCTACAAGGAAAGGCTGAGAGAGCTGGGGTTGTTTAGCCTGGAGAAGAGAAGGCTCCATGGAGGCATTATTGTGGCCTTTCAGTACTTAAAAGGAACTTAAAGATATGAAACAATGTCTTAGTAAAGCCTGTTGCAATAGGACAGGGGTTAATGGTTTTGAGCTAAGGGGGGTTATATTTGGACTAGATATAAAGAAGAATTTTTTTACAGTGAGCATGGTGAAACACTGGAACAGGTTGCCCAGGTGGATGCCTGATTCTTGGCAACAAACATTGGAGGTTTTAGATGGTCCACTGGACGTTTGGAAGGTCCAATGGAAACACCAGATGAGGCTCTGAGCAACCTGATCTAATTGAAGATGTCCCTTGCAGGGGGAACTGGAACTAGATGACCTTTAAAGCTTCCAACCCAGACCATTCTATGGTAAATTACAGATACTGAGCAAATCTGTAATTGGGAAACTTACAACACCCTTAAAGGGTATTTGGGGCATCCTGCTTTGCTGCCTTTGTGTGTGAATTGCAGGTGAACATGAATGCTGTGGCCGATGAGCAGGGAGAATTAGTTTCTGCATATTTCTAAACAGCAGCAAGAGAAACCTGTTGGATTTGATGCTTTGAAGCTGAATGGTTTTGATTGGCTTCCATGCCTGTCATTGTGCAGGTTTTTTGGCATGAAAGATTTTTGGAGATTGTATAAGAAGGAAAATAACTTGAGTGTCAGTGGAATCAGCGGAGTGACCTGTTGAGTGCTTCCTGAAGTGGTGAGGGATTGTTTTTGGGATAAATGGCAAAAGGGAGAGCTTTACTGCAATAAATTTACAGTCCTCTTTAATTCTGTTTTAACACACTGGTATGTGAAGCCTTTAATATGGTTGTTTCTTATTTACAATTAAAGAGCAAACTTCATCTAGGTGAATCACAGAAACATACTTCCATCCCATCCTCAATGAAGAGTTCCTTCCTATCCAAGAAGCATCTCTTGAGAAAGTGAAAATACGGAATGGGAAGAAGGATACTGAAGTCAAAGGAAGACCTCTGTGTGTTGTCAAGATTTGCTAAGAAGACTTTTAAGCTTTTTGGAAAGGAAAACTGATAAACTGAGGATAGAGCAAGTGTCAAGTAAAGTGACAAAACTTCTCTAATCTATTCCAGGGTAATGTTACTGGAGAGGTCTTTTTCCCTTTCCTGCAAGGTGGTGCCGGCAGCATTTCTGAGGGTTGTGATGGCTTCTTATTAATAATGCCATATCACAGCTCCCTAGTAAAGGTCACACTTGGGGACTGACAGCAGTATGCAAGGCAGTGTTAGGACTTTCTTCAGTATCCAGTTTTTACTAGAATGAAAAATTGTGAATTACATTATTAATAGTTGTGAAGCTCTGAATTATTCTGAGTGGTTTTTTGTGCTGGTGGCTGAGTTATGATGTGCCAAACCTGATGTAACAATAACCTTCGGGGTATCAGCTAGAGCAGTCCTTAAGCATAAAGTTTGAAGAGTCTACCAGGCTAATCTGTTAAACAGAACAGATCCATTAAACTCAGACTAGAACATGACCTGTGCTCAGAATGGCTATGAATATATGTATTTTTTTGTTTGACAATTACAGTTGTGAAATGGGCTGTGTGGTGGATTAGTTTGTGCAACAGGGAATGATGCTAAACTTAAAATTCACTTAGCAGTGTAAAGCTTTATTTTTGGAGTTTGTTCATTTCCAGGTCAAATACTGGGAGGAGGCAACTTGTAGAACAGTGCAGTTCTGGACCAGCTGCTCACTAAAATCAGTGGAGGCCTGCTTTCTTTACAAAAAAAACCCCAAACTACGTACCCCAGCAAAAAAACCCTCAAACCAAACCCATATAAAACTAAACAAAAAAACTACTTTTAGAGATGAAGTTCAATTTCCTTCAAGAGACATCCTTCAAACTTTGGTCCTTCAGAGACACTGCCCTTCTTCCCTCCCCCCATAGTTTCCATCACGTCAACTGTACCAGAATCAGGAAAAATGCCTGCCTGACTTTATGTTCATCTAGATAGGTATTTCCAGTTTTGTCCACTCTCATATACTTCAGTAAAATGAATGGTTTAGCTTGTCCTACTTTGCTGTGAAGTATAAGTGAGGAGTGTGGAGATCAGCTTGTCCAAGCATGCTGATATTTAAGAAAACTTAACTTTGTGTGGAACGGACTGGGACACAACTAGATTGTGCAAAAATATATGAATACTGCTTCAAAATTTTAAGAGATCAGAACTTGTATGATCTGGACCCTCATAGGTTGTAAAAAAGGAAATATAGGTTGCCTGTAGTCACACTGAGGCAAAAAGTGACATCTCATGTCCAGAGTCTGATCACATAGAAGGGGGTATGGTCAAGTCTTCTAGGACCTGGAAATACTTGAAAGCTTTATCTCTTTGTGTGGAATCATCTGTGGACAAACTTTCTTGACTCTTTTCTTTGCCTTCCATAGCTGTTGGAATGATTAGTTTTATGAGTTTTATAACTGTTGATTTATGTGACAGCAGTATCTCTTTAGGATAACGGTTTCACTTAATTTACTGTCCTAGTCTGACTTGGAGTAGGGGCAAATGTCTCTTAACAGGATTTACTCAGCTCAAGCAGCATTAAAAGTGAGTCAAGGACATATCAATCGGATAAAATCTCGGAGTAGTTAATATAATGGTAACTTCAGTGGTTATCATACTCTAAAGGTAGATGCATTATCTCCATTATATTAGGAAAAAAAACCTAGTCAGTGCAGTTGGTTTTTTAGTGAATTGTTAGCTGGTTGTTGCATGAGAAGCTGCAGGATTCTCCCTCTTATCTCTTAAATGGGATTAAGAGCAGTGCAACAGTATTCAAGTCCACATCCTGAGTTTGTCCAATTTGCAGCCCGGGCAGAATGTGGTCCAAGGTCCCTTAACTCGTGACAGCCATTGCTCCTAATCAGTTTGGAAGCACTGCAGGAATTGGTGCTGTCCAGCTGGGTATGCCGTGTAGGAGTGTGGGCAAACAGCAGCCAAACTCCGTCTGGAATGGGACACTTCAAGTACTACACCGTTGTGTACACTTCAGGTACTACACAGTTGTACTACTACAGGGTGATTGGTAAAGTGCTGGACTGTAAAGGATTAGGTAATCTATCTTGTTTGGTGCTGCAGAGGAAACAACACAAGTTACTCTGGGTTTTCGAGTGAGAGATACCCAGTAATAATGAACTGATTCACAAGTGTTTATACCAGCAGTCTGGTGGTGTGTCATTAGCACTCCTTTTTTAGGTCTTATTAAGTTTAGAAGTGCTCACCAAAACTCTGCAGTAAGATGAATGTCGATGAATAATAAGAGCTTGTCTTCATTATGAGCTTATCTGCTTGGCTAAGCTGAGTAACTGGCTCAGTGTCTATCATCTGCTTTTAGGTACCTTATGGGCAGGCTGGTTCTCCAAAGGGTTTGTGGCAAATACCATTACTAGTCTAAAGGTGTGATTTGACTGGAGGAAGAGAGATCAGGAGCACGTTCTTATGACCTGAGAGATTTCTGGGCCATATATGACTACATATTTATTGTACTAGGGCGCTTCTACTGCTGAGAAAGCAGAGTTTTACAGTTTCACAGACATTTCACACTATGCTCTTAGATAAGCCAAGAGCAAAATTGTTAATAGGATTTCTACACAGCTTGCTTGCAGCTTGCAGCTTGCAGTTGCTTGTGTTTGAGAAATTATACTCTGTGTTATGCAATTACACTTGTTTAAACTTACTTAGTCAAGGCCCGATAAGGGAAAATAGTATCAACCTGGTGGTTGCCATCATTATTAGGCAAAAAGCTCATCTTTGTCATGGGTAGCAGGAGTGCAGCTTAACCATACAACCAATAACTTGTGTGTGGAAACTGGCAAAAAACTGGTTATTTTTACAGCTTTCAAGTTTTCAAGAACATGACGTGACTGCGAGGAGCTGTAAGACTTGAGAAATTAGACAAGCTTGTACTTGAGAGGGACCACTGAAAAATAACTGCTGTCCTAGAAACTTGAGCACAGCCGCCTCTGTTTGGCAACAGTGTGTGCAATAAGGGCTACATTCAAAGTTTTCATACACATTTCCACATTTTAATATGCATTTATTGGAAGGGCATAATACTTGTCCAAATTGCAATAAGTTTAAAGTTGGGTTTGAGGACAAACTTGTTAGGAGATTGGGATCGTCTTCACTGTGATAGCTTACTTGAAATGGCTCCAGGCTAGTAACAAGTACCTTGACTTCTGATATCCTGTTTGGATGTTTTAAGCCAGCTGATGCTGTGAGCCTAGAGGAGGGCAGGGCAGTCCAGTGAGGGGATTAGGCAGGAAAAAAACAAGATGTTCAAAGAACTTGGCAAAAGGTTGGTTGCCAAGCGTCCGTGTGAAGGCTGCTGCTGAGCAGTGTGACACACGGGGTGGATGTGTAACAACAGAAGTCAAAATGACGCTTCCATTAAAGCCCACCAAGTCTGCAGTGAGGCTCCCATGGGTGAAAGTACTGCCGACATTTAGAAAATTGGTTGGAATGTTATGAGAATGCAGGCAGCTAACTGTTCCTTCATTATGTTAGGGAAATTTGAAGTGGAATTATGTCAAGAGGAGAAGGCTGGTTTGACAAGATGGACTTTTCATACTCTCTTGTCTTCTGATGGTAAAATTAGCGGTGCTTTTAAAAGATGTCGCTCCTGTTGCTGTTATGTATTCATCCTTTGTAGAAGCCCACCTGGAGTTTACTATGCTCTGACTATTTTGGGGTGACTTGTGTGAGTGTGCTAAAAATTACTATGTCCTGAACACAGAAGTGACTCTCACAGTGCTTTTTAAGGGTCAGTTGACATCTCTAGATGAACTGATATGTGTTTGGAAGCTTTTGTGTCAGTTTTTTTCTGGACTGAGGAGTTTTGCTAGGAGAATCTGAGAATCCCCCATCACTAGGGAAAGTTGCTGGAGGAATAAAGGAAATAAAGGGAATAAAGGAAACTGCACCGGAGTGGATGAAGAATAAATTGAGGAGTCTGAGAAGGGAATTCAAAGACTTAACTTGATTCTAGTTTGCTTGAGTTCTGTTTAATTGATACAGGGTAAGAGGAGCAGAGGCTTCTGCTATAAGGCAACTTTAGCATACTGACACTGTTAGCTAATTTGCCTACTTCAAGTTTTTCTTTGTATACAAGTGTGAACTCTTCCTGCTGCAGAGGCATACGTTCACTTTCCTCCTGGGGAGAGGGGGTCAGGGGGAAGTGGATGGCTTTCATATTTGCTAAGAACTTCTTGTGTCTGGAATCACATGTCAGGCCCAGGAAGTTGCTTGCTCATTCATTTTGTGAGCAAAATGTAAGTCTGTCCCTTTCATGCAAATGGTAGACTTCTTTCCCCTGCCAGAATCTGGGAACCTTTTTCTTGCAGACTCCTAACTAAAATCAAAATAGTCTCTATTGCAGCAAATGCTTCTGCTTTGCTTGTCTGCCATGATAATACTCCCATACGCTGGGGAGATGTGTGGAAGTGCGAAGTCTCTCTGTTCATAGTCATTTTAGAAAGCATGGGAAAAAATGGAACTTTATTCTGTTGGCAGGGAGGTATTTGCGAATCCACTTCACAAGGTGAAGGGCTGGCCACAGACCTCCCCTGTGGCAGGGTGTCAGAACCCCTTGTGTTCCTGGAGAGATGAGGTCCTTGTGTGAGCAGCCTGTGACTTTGCACACCCATTGTGTTAATCACAGAATGGCTGTGGTGGGAAGGGACTTCTGGAGGCCATCTGGTTTAACCCCTCTCCTCAAGCAGTGCCACTTGGAGCTGGTTCCCCAGGACCATGCCAGAGAATGGTTTGGGTTGGAAGGGACCTTAAAGCTCAACCAGTTCCAACCCCCCAGCCAGGGGCAGAAATGCCACCCACTAGATCATGGTGCTCAGGCCACATCCAACCTGGGCTCAAACACTTGTAGGGGTGGGATGTCCACCACTTCTGGGTAACTTGTTCCAGTGTCTCACTACCCTCACAGTAAAGAATTTCTAACTAATGTCTAATCTAAATTTTTCCTCTTCTAGTTTGAAACTGTTCCCTCTTGTCCTATCAATCTCTACCTGTGAAAAAAGTTGCTCTTCCTCCTTAAGTCCTCTTTAGGTACTGGAAGGCTGCAATGAGGTCTTCCCAGAGCTTTTTTTTCTCCAGGCAACCTCATCTCTCTGAGTCTGTCTTCACAGGAGAGGTGTTCCAGCCCTCTGATAATCTTTGCGGCCCTCCTCTGGACCTACTCTAACAGGTCAATATCTTTTGTTGCTGAGGATCCCAGAACTGGATGCAATGTTCCAGGTGGGATCTCACGAAGGCAGAGTAGAGGCAGAGAATCACCTCCCTTGACCTCCTTTTGATGCAGCCCAGGATGCTTTTGGCTTTCTGGGCTGTGAGCGCACATTGGTGGCTCATGTCCGGCCTCTCGTCCACCAGCATTCACCAAGCCCTTCTCGGCAGGGCTGCTCTCAATGACTTCTTCTCGCAATCCGTACTCATATCTGGGATTGCCCTGACCCCAGGTCCAGCACCTTGCACTTGGAGTTGTTGAACTTCATGAGGTTCTTGTGGACCCATTTCTCAAGTTTGTCCAGGTCCCTCTGGATGGCATCCCTTCCTTCTGTTGTGTCAACCGCACTACGCAGCTTCATGTCATCTGCAAACTTGCTGAGGGGGCACTTGATCCCATTGTATGTGAGCTCTGTATGTATCTCACTGATAAAGATATTAAAGAACACCAGTCTTTAATATCCATGTCCATGGACCATGTCCACATGGCTTAGGAATATCTCCAAGGATAGATTTTTGTGAAGTACTCGCCCTAGGTATTGTTGCTTGCATCAAATTGTTTGGTTGCTTCTGTACTTCTGCCCTTGATAGTAAATGATGCAGTTTCTGTGCTACACCAAATCCAGGAACAAACTTTGTAATTACATGGTGGGAGCTACTGTCTACCACAAGACTGTTTGCTGGTATTATTAAGCTACTGCTAAGGCTACAGATGGTGCTTTTCTTGGTGATTATCCTTTTAGATATTGCACTGTGTGATTCAGCTTAACGTTTAATCAAACCTCCTTTGTTCTTTAAATCTCAGTATCATTTTCATGGTGGTGATGCCTTAAGAGTTTTTGATTTTCTTTAATTTTTGTAGATTTTAGAAGTAGTCTTGTAGCGAAGGTAGATTTTAATGTAGCTGTACTTTCCCACATGCTGTAACCTAATGTTTACACATACCCAAGCCAGCTGCTCCATTTCATATCAATCCCTCTAGCATGTTTTTGAGGTCGAATGGTGGGAAAAGTGTCCTGAGACCTGGACAAGGAGATATCACGTAGACACAATGATCTTCAAGCCTGGAACTTTGAAAGGGCCTCCAAGGACTCAGTGTGATGAGAGGAGGATGGAGATGATGAAAGAGGGGTCCCAAACTCCCTTTAGACTCAATTCCCAAAGGGTTGTGTCAGGGGGCAGAATGGGGCAGAACTGGGGGGTGGACAAGTGGGGATTGGATGGACATCATTATAAAATCATAGAACCTGTGTTCGAAAGGGCAAGCTGCGGTTTGTATTCCTGGGGCCTGGAGGCTGATTAAAGCTTCTGCTCTCCTTATCTCCTGTACTAAATTGGCTTGGAGTCTTTTTTTCTCTGCTGTCTTTTAGGGAACAGTTTGGTGCCGGAAAGGTGGAAATCGAGGACCTGTGACTCCTCCGGATTGGGATATATCATTCTGCAGGAAATTCTTCTTCTGAGAGCTGCTTTTCAGAAATGGAAACTCTGGGGTGCTGTGTTAAAAGTGGGAAGTTTGCTTTAAGAGTGCAGAAGAGCAGGCTTGTCTTCTGAGAGAGGCTTGGGGTTTCTCCAATCTGACTCACTCAAGTAAAGACTTACTGAGATTGCAAGGTTACATACTAGAACTTTGAAACAATCCCCTTCTGCACTACAACCTTTTCTTCCTAATCTTTTCCAAGTGTCTTCTAACCGCAGCTTAGCACTATTTCTTCAGCATTTTTGACAGGTTTAGTCTCTTACCAGGGATCGGAGTCTCTAGAGAATGGCAGCATAACTGGATAAGTGGCTAAAGTAAAGTAACTGAATACATTCCTCTAAAATCTACCTGACAGTGTTTTGACTCTGTTAATCTCACTTGGAAATGTTCCTCTGTATTTGCAGAGTTTGGTCTGATTTCTCCAAAGTCAATGCAGTGCCTTACCTGATCACTGGTTCTGGGGTGCTGGCTGCTGTGTGCTTTGGCCTGGAGCCTCTCCATAGGCTGGAAAGCTTTTCAGCTGTTACTGCTGGAGCTGACAAACATGATTGCTTTGACTGCTGTTTGAGACAAAACTTTGTCATAAATCAGGGATTTCTGCCTAACAAAAATCTTAAAAGTGCTGGAACACTTATAAGGTTATAGAGAATGAATACAGAGAATTTTTTCTGATATGAATGGGTTAAGAGTCTTACTGTGGTATCAGCTTATCTAGTGGCAAAATATGCTGAAGTGTGGATCTACTCCCTCACAAGATTTCAGGAAATTAGTCTGAGTTTATAATTGGATTGAGAGGAGGAGAGAACTGCTGTCTATGCCAAGACATGTGTCAGCTGTCTGAAATACTGTGGACTGAGACTTCGGTTTAAGAAAAGAGCAATACTAGCAATCCCATGATCCTTACCTGTAATTTTCAGAAACATTTGTGTTGCAGGGAGATATGTCTTGATCAGAATACTGATCATTATAAGAGGTGGTGGTTGTTGGTGATGGGTTTTTTGCTTGGGTTTTTGTTTGTTTGTTTTAGTAAGAATAAGTGAAGGCAGCATTTAGGCTTATTTCTGTACAGAGAAGCATACTGGACAATGTAGTTGCATCAGGGAAAGCTTGTCCAGAGAAAGCATGTGGCGGGAGGCTGAAGTAATGAGATTAATATTGTGATGTTGAGTTGGATTCTGCTAAAAGACACCAAGGCACATTCTGCTGACCATTATTAACAGGGCTGCAGAAGCCTGGGCTCATACTCTTCAGGAATTGCTGTAGCTTTGCACCTGCATTTGTATCACGCTCTCTGGTGGCTGAAAGAGGTGTCTGCTGTTAAAAGGAGGAGAGAGAGCACAATGTGAAAATGGGAGCATTAATGTACGAATTTCAGGCTTGCTTAGTGTTTGTGCTTCTGTCCTGTTGCTTCATGGCATCTTTCTCTCTTGATGAAGTTTTAAGGCCTTGGATCAGGTGTTGAAAGAGTTTACTTGTCTGTAAACTGGTAAGACTTAGAAGATCAAATTGATGCTACAGAACCTAGATTGGCTTAAGATGCTTAAGTAGCTTTATGGCTCTTAAAATGGCTTATGCCGTATAAAACTCAGAGTGAGGAGAGGAGCCTGACTGTTGCTGCCTGATTGGGATCTACCTGTAAAACCTGGGGCTGATGGAAGACCTGTCTGGAAGTATTTGCCCCAGCCATAGTTATTGGAAGGTCTCCAGTCGGTCTTTCCTCTTATCAATCTGCAGGAGATAAAATTCAAACCAACTATAGGCTGAGCAGGCAGTTGAATCTTAACAGTCAATCTTGAAAGAAGAGATTAAATCTTTTTGTTATGCCTTCCATACAGTAAGCACTTCTTTCACCTCTTCCAGCTCTTTGTCAACAAACTCTTCACCTCATCTTCCCCCATCCTCTTTTGCTGATTTAAGTGCTGGAGTCATGATAGCCTTGCCAAAAAGTGTGGACTGTGGGGCATAAGTTTGGCATCTCCATGCATAAACAGGACACAAACACAGCATGTTCGAGATGGGAAGGTGCCTATGTAACAGCAGAACTCGGGTTAGGTACAGACCTTGCGGATTGGTTACAGGTAGTTATTTGTCCAGCGTATTGTTTGGATCATGTCCTAGGGTAGCCTCTGCTCTTCTCCAATCCTGAGGCATTAGTGGCAGCCTTTCCATTTTGAATTTCAGTCTTTGTATGAAACACTACTGAAAACAGCTCAGTTTCTTCAAACCCCAGAGATGGTATTCACTCATACTTGAGCATGGTTTTGTTTCTCTAGGGAAACAGGGATATAACTTATTCACGTGCGAACAAACTATTGTTCTGATAGACCTGAATGTGGGAAAAGTAGCTTCTCTGCAAGGCTACCATAACATCCCTGCTTAATAACCATTAAGGTAGAAGTGCTTTAATACTATATTGCCTTGCTTAAACTGTTGCTGGAGCCTTGAGCTCAGGTGGAAACTGCAGACTGGGGTAGCAAGTGATATCTGAAGGAAGAAAAATGTCTCGGATTAGGCAGGCAAATATCTGGTGGAAAGTGTTTGCTCAAACTTAGCAGCTTTTCTAGTTCCCTCCCTTATGATTCATGAGTTGCACAA
This sequence comes from Oxyruncus cristatus, assembly GCA_013399855.1. Lineage (NCBI taxonomy): Eukaryota > Metazoa > Chordata > Aves > Passeriformes > Cotingidae > Oxyruncus > Oxyruncus cristatus. The sequence continues at coordinate 928,082 of VXAY01007087.1, forward strand.
TCTGTGCTGACTGTTGATGCTAAATAGTTACCTGGGAAAGCTTTAAGCACACTCTCTAACCTTAACAGAGGAGATTACAGCATGATTAATGGTAGGAATTGTGATGGTAATGCTTTGCTTGAGGCTTGGTGAACCTTCCTGAGCCACTTTGTGACGTTCAGTTGAACTTGTCAGTAATTGGTTCAAGCATCCTTGACAGAAGGTATCTACCTTCACATCAGTCTCTCAAACACCAGCCTCTAAAATGGCATAGATGGCTTAAGTACTAACCTCTTAGTTATCCTGAGACATTAAGGGAAAACGAGTGCTTGTTCTGGAACAAAAAAATCTTCCGTTTTAATCTGTTGTATAGTTACTAAAACCCTACTTGTCTCTGGAGCAGATGCATCCTTAGGCTTCAGGATTTTTTCAGGTATTGGCTCAAAGCTGGTACCTGCAGTAACAACCAAGGTACACAGTAAAATGAATTTGCAGTGCAGGGGCAAAGAACTAAGATACTTGAGCAGACACGGTAACTACTCTAAGCCATGTAACAAATGTCTAAACTTAAGTTTCAGCTCTAAAATGTATATCTTGCCCTGGGTAGGCAGGATCCACCTCCAGCCAGCTGCATGTGCTCTGAATTACTGTGAAGAGGAGGAAGCCCATCCAGCCAGGATATTTTGGTCATGGGAGGGACATTTAGAAAGGCCTGATAACAAGGCAGTTTTCATAGTGTAGAGAAATCTTTGTTCCTGTCATTGCCTAGCTATATTCAGACTGTTGAGAGCTGCTAAACTGGTCAAAAAGCTTCACACAGCAGAGCAAAACCTTGCTTTCTTTTCCCATGTGGCTGCTGTTTGTCATCCCCATCCTGCTTTGTTTCCTTGGGCCATCACTTTAATTTGGAAAGTCCCTCCGAGATTCATTCCTCCTCCAAATGCACCACACTAACAGCTCTCAGGGCCTATCTACAGACTGCCTTTAGCCAGTATAGAGGGAGTGCTGCCTCATTCTGCCCTGAATCTCTGGGTGTGCTAAGGAGCTACTGGGGAAGAAGCAGATAAACTGATTGTTATGGCTGGGAGAGGAATACTTGTCTACCCTGAAGTGGATGAGTTACAGATGACAACCTAGAAGTTGTCCTACAGCAGGTCTGGAAAGAGGGACTGCAGTTCATTCTCCTTACAGCTGGATTGACTTGTATGTCTGAGTGAAGGCCATCAGACTTCCCAAAGTGATGAGGAAGAAGCTTGTTCAGTGAGACAGCTTCTTTCATCACGAGGTAGGATTTGTAGCTGAGAATAAGTGAGGAACAACACTCCCATAAGCTCCTGCACGTAATTGAGCAGGAGGCTGAAGTGTTTAGGTAATGTGTTTGGGATGTGCTATAGCAACCCGTCTGTGTGGCCACTATAAACAAGATTAGTCTGAGCAAAGGTGATAATTAGAAGTTAAAGTGCTTTCATGGTCCCTCTTTTGGCAGTGATCTTAGGACAGTAATATTTCCAAAAACTAGAGATTATCTTGGGTGACTTCTGGGCTTGTGCTCAAGTAAGTCAGGGCAAAAGCAGAAGTCAGCCTCTCGTGTGGAGGCTCAGATTTGTAACTCAGCAAATCTTCCCTGTAAGCCAAATGTAGATTTCAGGAGTGGGCCACATCCTGTGCCTGTCTCTGACTACGCTGAAGATGTATTGGAGAATTTGGCCCATCCACACTTCTGTCTGTAGTGGGGGCAAGCCAGGCCAGGTCAGTGGTCTAAGACTGGCAATCCAGATGTCTCTGTAGGGACGTGAAAATAACTTTTGTGCATTATAGATGCAGTACTGGATTTTTTTGCATGGATGGTAAGGGGTAAAGCTGAGTGCAGGGAGTTTGCTGAAAAAGACAGGAATGTAAGTGTTGGCTCCAGTAAATGCCCTTGGCCAGGAAATGGTGTTCTTGATTGTTAGCACGGATCAACAGATCTTCGTAAGGGTTTTTTTTCCTGTAGTAGCTACTTGCAGTTGTAGCCTGCTAGCATTGACTGGTATTACACTGAATGATTCTCAAGGGTTGGGAAAAAGTCCTAGGGGGAAGCCTCACCTTCTCTTTATCTTTCTGTGTTGGGAGAGCGAAGGTAGAAACACACAGCTCTTTGTGTGCCGTGTCTGATAACTTGTCATTTTACCTAACCCAGTTAGTACAACTACTGCCTGAGCCTTCTGGACAGAAGGCAGTCCTTGACTGCTGTGTTACACGAGGGAAAGCTGCAAGAGTCTGTAGCTATTCACATTAGTGAGCTTGGTTAATAGAGTATATCATTACTGTAGCTGTGTTACAGCTCTCTGCTGCCTTTGGATGCTTTAACTAGAATCTGTGAACCAAAGCTTTGACCTTTGTCAGATGAACTTCGCAGTATTTCTGGCAGATGCTACAGCCACGTGTCAGAAATGCGGAAGGGCATTACATTTTCTTTTCAGTGGGTTTGGAAAATAGCAGAGACCTGTATTTCAGGCTCCAGCACTCTCATTGTTGTAAGCCTGCAGGTAATCTGCACCAGAAGCCAATCTAAGTCTGCAGCCTAAAGGAACTGCTCTTTAATTAGCTGGAAGGTCTGTTCCTGTGCCTGCTGACTACAGTGGAAATGGAAAGTTAAAACTTCAGAAGGGATATAATTTCTTGTATGCCCAGGGAACACACTGCCCGGACTTGACTTTGGTGTGCTGCAAGGCTCTTTTACTTCTCCGGAGTAATGTCTCCGATCAGCTCTGTCTGAATACATCACTCTTATGGTGGAGGAAAAGATTAACTTCTGTTTGATTATGCTCCTCTGTGTTGAGGCTGCAGTGAAGATCCCAGGTGAAGGTGTGAAGGGAGGAAATCATTGCTTAGCTGTAAAGGTGATCTACACTGCTAGTAAGCTTGTGTTTTCAGTGAAAGAACCTGACCTTGGATGAAAAATTTAAAAAAAAAAAAGTGAAGCACTGCAAAACTATGCTGACTGCCCCTTTTAGGTAAGAAGCATTTCTGCTTCCCAGGGTTAAATCTTATACCCTTAGTCAGATGGCTTATGGAAGTTGATCTTTCTTTATTGTATACATATCAAAACATAACTACATTCCATCAGGCGATGCATTTCAGTGTTACCGGTTCCTGACATAACTGGCTGTTCTAAATGATGCTGGTTGAAGCACTAAGAACATAAACCAGTGCATTTAAATATTTTTTTTTTTTTTAATGAACAAAGAAAACCTCAAAAAACCCTCAGACCAGATATGTTTAGCCTCGTGGGCAAAAATAATAATGCACATTAGCACGTTCATCAGAAAAACTAGGTGGTGTTTATAGCCCAGCCTTCAGAGAGGGGTTCTGCTCTCCTATTCTGAGCTTGCACTGCAGTGTGATACCGGGGCAGCAGAGACTAGATTCTCACTGCTGGTTATTACACTGGTGGAAGCAGCTGGAGAAATAGTTAGGCACGCAGAATTTTCCATTAATCAGAGGAAAAAGTCCAACACAGATGGTATATAGGATAGATTACGGCTGGTAATCCTTTTGTGTCCTAGAAGATTAAGGATATCCTGGTGTAGCTGAAGTCAGCTGACCTTTTTTTATTTAAATGATTGAAAATTCTTGAAGCAGTCCTGCAGAGGACCGGGGCTCTTTCAGAACCCACAAGCGTCTGTACTGTGAATGTTTGTTAAAGGAACGGTCTGTTTAAGTCCAGCCCCAGTTACAAATTTACAGGAACTTAACTTCGTGCCATGTAAACAGCAGCAGCTACAAGATGGCTGAGAAGTCACTTGCTAGACAGCTCTATCATATGTAACAGAGCTGAATTTTAAGAGGAGGTACAGTGAGTGTCATGTGAAGAAATGGAGGGTTTCTGAATCCTGCTGTCCGGGTCGCCCCAGGAAGTGAAGATGAATGCTTCAGTGGAAGAAGAGGATGGCTGCGCGCTCTGAGTTGTCTGGCATGGATCTGTATGAGGATTACAAATCACCCTTTGATTTCAATGCTGGAGTGAACAGAAATTATCTTTACTTGTCACCTGGCATAAACCTGTCTCCACCTGGATCACCTACACTGGTGAAGTCTGGTAACTTCCTTCTCTTCCTCTTTCAAAATCTCTGCAAGAAAAGCTTAGTGATTAATATATGTAAAAAGAAATTTCTCAAATTAGGAATCTGTGAGAATTGACCTGCTGTTAATTGATAGTTTGTTAGCTTCAGTGTGTCATGTTGGTAATATGTCATGTGCTGTGCATTTACCAGCTTGACCTTATTTGTTATTCCTTCAGTAGAGAGGCAGTTTGAGGGAAAACAAAGTGAGCAAAAAGAATAAGAAACAAAAAGGCAACTTCTGCAATACTGGAGTAATTGGCTTAGTTTGACTATCAGCTTTTTGGGCAGGGGGATGTAGGAATTGCATTCTTAGTAGGACTTCAGAGCTCTGAATAGTCTAAAATCTGCTTCAGCCTTAGTACTGAAAATCTCACTGATTAACAAAGTTGCCTTCTTTTACTTTTACCTTTACTCTGTTCCACCTGACATTTAAAATGGTGTAAATCTTACACCTGCAGATATCAACTGCACTTCTGCTGCCCTGTGCTGTGCTGCAGTGGCATCTGTCTAGTGCTTAACCCTACTAGTTTCTAGCTGATAACCTGTTGTACAGAACACCTGCAGCCACATCTCCCAGCACATCCTAGTCTAGTTTTATTACTTTTACTTTCCATTCCTTGCTGCCAGATGTAATCTTCCAGAGTAATTTTAAATATAGAAGGCTTAGGCCTACTTCAGGTGTGGTAAAGCAAAGTTACAAAGGTGTTAGTTTTTTTCGTGGACCTGTTCTTTAAAATCTTAAAGCAGTGTGTATCCCTTGGGGAACCCCTGTGTAATATAAACCAATCCTCCTTGTGAACCTGACAAACCAGAGGCTTCTGGGAATAGTGGTCAGCTTTCACTTTTGCAATTCCTTCATCTCCCACCTCTTCTAAAGGAGGTGGGGAGCAGTCCTCTGTATCAAGTGGTGATGCATCACCATAACCACCAGCCTTTGCTGGGCTTTTTTTCTTTTTCATTCACTTTTAATGAATATATGATTAGTGTTTGGGAGAAGCTCAAGAGCTTTCTCACCCAGGTTGGAGAAATATGTCTCACTTTGGCTTTTTCACTGAGAAAAGGGAAGTACTTAAATTTGATTCTTCTTATATATTATAAAAGAAATATCCCCTGTAGCTCAAATGTTGAAGTGATCTTACAATCCTGTAACAGCTTGTTCTCCTGAACTGTAACAACCACCTTTTTTCTTTAGCTTTGCCAACTGTATAGTGGTAGCCAAAATGCTCATTTTGAGTGCCTGACACAGAATGTCATCTAAAGAGAAAGCTTTGTGGAGGCTACCCTGCCCCCATCCTACCCTGCCCCAGCCAAGGCTCATCCAAAATGACCAGGACTTCCTTAAACTGCCTGTGTTTGCTCCTCATCTCTGAATTCAGGCCAGAAAGAGGCAGGAACTTCTGGTCAAAATAGAGCATGAACTTGGTTGCAACCAACCAAAGGAAACCCCAAATCACAAAAACTGAGTGTAAATTGAATTACTCTAATGCTTTGCCTACCCTGGCAGGATAATAGGGACTTAAATGCCATTTCTCTGAACTGTGGAGTCTTAATCAACAAAATTTGTTCTTGTCTTTATTTGGTTCATTTAAGTAGATCTAATAAAGTGCTGGGTTAATATGTCAGTCTTAGAAATACAGACTTAAAACCTGACCTTTAAACTGGGTAAGTTTTCTCAATATTATGTAAGTATTTCCAATTTTTCTCCACAAACTGAAGTTTTACTCTGTTTAAGAGTTTGAGATGTGAAGTGTTCAGCTAAACTTGGTTATAGCAATCAGAGTACCAAATAACTGAATTTTAAGTCCTTTGCACCATGAAGATGCAAGAGAGTTAATATAAGGAAGGGTAATAAGTTAGAAGCCATAATAATAACAATGATACATAACAATATAAAATAACAGTAACAACAGTTGGAAACAGGTGGAAACAGACCACAAGTAAGAAATGCTCCCTTAATAATAGTTTGAGCAGAAGTATTTCCATCTGTTGGCCAACACTTGCCCCACACCCCATAAAAAGACCTCAGGTGGGCTGTGCACCTTTCCTTACCAAGCTTTCTCAAAGCCAGAATCTTGCTGGCAGTCAACCCTAGATTATTGGTTATATTTGGGTTGTAGCTACACCATTGTGGAGGTGTGTGAGTTGTTCCCTGTGTAGACAACTGCTCCTTGTTCAGGTGGTTTAGCACAGCCTTCCCATAGCATGGATGAACCCAGTGTCCTGCAAGTATTGAACTGAGGAATGGGAGTAAAGCGAACAGAGAGTGAACAGTGACAGGAGATGAGAGGGGAGGTGCCAGAATGAATACTGATGGGCAGGTGTTTGCACACTGCATATGGAGCTCAAGAAAAAGTAATAAATGGAAGGGGGTCAGAAGGCAAAGAGAGGAGAGAAGGCCTGGTCAGAAGTGCAGGATGAGATATGGAGGACTCAAAGTAGCAGTGGCTTCCTGTCTTCCTAAATGATCTAGAAATGGGAAGGGAAGGAGAGATCATTCCCTTGCATTTTAGCATTGTGTCTTAAATTCAATATAGTAAGCAAGAAGCAGCACAAACTTTCTTAAAAAACTAGTTTTCCAAAGACAAGGTACATTCCCAAAGCAGCAACTATGGCTGGGGGGGACAATCCAGCATGTTTTCCTACTGGTGGATTCACTTGATCTATTTTTGGTGATATAATCCAGATGACTCTTCATAATCGGATTGAACAGACTTTCAGCTGGATGTGCTAATGCTCTTGGAGTCAGCTTGGTCTTTGGTACTTGCAGACTTTCAGAAATGACTTTTGCGACAGCAAGCTCTGTGGTCCGTGAAGGCCTGCAGGTGAGAACAAGGTCAGGAGTTGTAGGTGAACGTACTGGGAGGTTGGAGGGTGTCCAGGGAAAATGCAGTTTGCGCTGTTAGTTTTCCTTCAGTAGAGGCATGTGTAATTAACAGGTTAAATAGGAAGTTGACAAAAAGGTGTGGCATTCTGAATCGTTAAGAAAAGGAAATATGTTGGTGTATAAACAAAAAATTATCTGGTTTTGCAACATGAGCCATAATACTTCTTTTCAGGTGCTGCAGTGCTGTGCTTTGGTTTGGGCATTAGACTTCAAGTTCTTTCTGCCTTAGATTTCTACCAGAAAATAGTGTCTTGGGAAGCCCATAGGACCTACAAAATGTTTGTAGAAGACACATGTAAATCTCTGAGAAAATGTGGCGTAGATCGCAGGAGTATATGCAGAATGGGGTTTCATCTGCTCTCTGTTTCCTTCCTCCTCAATATATGCTGTGGTAACAGCATTTACAAATGTTCTGCCGATGTAGCAGTGTGCTTTTAGAGGACAAGTATTCTGGACACAAATACAGGCAGAAAACATAACTGTTTTGATAAGAATTTGTGGAATTGAGCTTTACTTGAGTTCAGTAACTTGGTCAAGAACAAGGCTGCTGCTTTTCTTAGACTTGACACCTGCTAGTAGCATGTTTCATGGAATACTTACAACTAATTACAGACATACAGAATACTTTTCCCCCTGACTTTTCAGTTGATTGTGATGTAGCTGTTTGATATCAAACCTCACAGCAAAATCAAAGGGGTGATCTCTTTGAAAATTAATGAGTTTTTGGATTCCCAGACTGAATGATAGTATGGAGTGCCACCGGAAGCTGCTGAAATGAGGATGGAATTTTATATGTTAAATTACTGTCATGATTAATAGGAAACATTACTTAATGTGCCTTCAACTTAGATGAATTATATATTTATATACATGTATAGACATATATGTATGCATACACACACTCACCCTCTCTCCTTATTAACACACAATCCTGTTTTTTTCTCTTGTATTTTAGGATTTTTATTTAATTTCTTTTTTTATTATCATTAAAGCTGTTTTACCTCTTGAATAGAGGTAAAAAACTAGTCTCTCCTTAATTCTGGCAAACTGTATGTTAAAGTGTCAGCTACAAAGATTCAAAATGGGAAATCTTTTGCTGTAAATTTTGTTTGTTGCATTAGAAGGTATTCTGACTGCAAAGTAAGTGATCCTACTGCAAGCACTAAGAACTAAGAATAAAGGAATCTTTCAAGTGAATGCACCATGATAATACAAATAGTATCATTCGCCTTCCTTTCCCTGAAGCTGTGAAAGCAAAATTAAGACAGACCATGGGGATATTTGTGGTTTATATAGGAGTTTGGCAGAGTTTTGGTTTCTGAATTTGGAAGGGGTATAGACAGCGGTGTGAGTGGATGCACATCCTCCTCTTCAGCCCCTTCTCAGCACTCCACTGCTTTGTGACAGCCTTTTGCTCCATCTCTGGGCTTCTCATTTGTAGTAAGTCCAGGTGCAAATCAGCAGCTTACTTCTTGTTCCGTGGTATCTGCCACTTTCTAGCCACAGTGGTCCCAGTTATTAGGGATGAGAGAGGTTGAGCAGGGTACAGAGGAAGAGTTTGTACTTGCAGTGCAATATTTTTCTCCACTGTTGCAAACCTCGCTTGTCGCCAAGGCTGCTCCCAGTGTGCTCATTTTTAAATCTGATCCAGAGAGTGGTAAGGGAGGGAGCCTCTGCATTGACCTTGAGCACCTCCTGTGCTTCCAGAGTTTCTGTGCCAAGATGAATGAGAAATCGGAGTGCACACAGACTCTTGGGCAGAGGTTGTGTAGGAAACACTGGTTGGGACGTAAGATTCTGCACCTTGGTTTCCCTCAGAGAGTTGTGGGTTGTGTTGTTCTCAACATGTTCCCAGTCTCCTATTACAGCAGCAGTTGCAATTATATTGAGCTTTATACAGCTTGATAGAATGAAATGTAAAATGGCTTCAGTTTCCTATATGCAGTAGCACTTGAGGAGCATGACTTTAGTGTCCTTTCATCAGTTTTCTTTGTTCACTGGCACAAAAGGGCTGTATACTAACATTAGCTGCTGTTTGGCAGACGTGGTAATCTGACTTTAAATGCTTTATTCACCTCAAGGGCTGCTGAGAAGTGACTCTATACCTGAGGTTGGAGAGGATGCTGCTGCTACAGTCAGTATGGCAGAAGCACTCTCAGAAGAAGAACAGGACGAGCTAAGAAAAGAGCTTGCCAAGGTAATTCTTTTGCAAATGGCTCTTAAACTTTGTTTTGAGAGTGAAAATCTGGGATAATGCTGTCTTTGACCATACAGTTAACGCTTTGCATAGTTTTTCTGTGAGTGTCTAAAGCCCTTATGTCCTTTGTATTGCAGGGAGGGAAAGGGAACGTGTCAAAGAGAAAAGAACAGCCAGTTCTAGCGAGGGGGAATTAAGCTGGAAGTGCTGAGTGTACAGATCTTAAACCAAGATGCATAAATATCTAACCCTTCATTTCCCTCAAGTGAGAAGTGCGTAAATAAACAAAGAGAACGTGTTTGGGAGCCAAAATCCAAGTATTGTCTCAAGTGTTGTGGAGTAATTAAAGCTGTTTCTTTCAGGAAGAAAGCTTTGCTGTGTAGGCACTGTTTTGCTATGTTACTATTCCTGTCCATTTTTTTAGGAGTTTTTTTAGGAGCAGGTTAAAGTAGCACTCTGAAGGATAGTCAAGTATTCAAGCCCCAGACATGCATTTCAAAAGTTGTCAAAGCCAAGCTTTTTTGGGCTGCCAGTCTTTTTTTTTTTTAGTAGCTCTGTGTGACTTTAGGACATTATAAAAAACATTGACTTAAGCCTAAGGTTGGCAAACAAAGGTTAGCTGTGAAATAAGCACGTTTAATGCAGTCTTGTATTTGGTAGTCCTGAGTATCATTTCATGTCAAAGATCATGAGGGTAGTCTCGTCCTGCTAGGGTGTGTCACTGGACTTCAGACAGATATGCAAAAAACAAAGGTGCATTGAAGGTACTGGTATTTTCTCAAAGGAGCTTAAATGAGTGGGCAGCCTGATACTCTAAAATGATGTGATCCTGTCTGGATAAGGAAGTAGGGTTGGAGGTGTGCCCTTGCTTTTGCACACACAGCCTTAGTGCCTCTGTCACATCTATACAGCTCACAGGATGACATAGTAAAATGGTTTTGACATCTGATCATGCTTCTGAAGAGGTGTAAGTGACCATCTGAGTAAAGAGGGAACAATACAGTTTTCTAGTTGCAGAGCAGCTGCTGTGTATTTGTTGTTGTGTGTTTGTATGGGTTTTAACTGCTCAGTCTTTCACCATTTCCACCCCTGATCTGGGGAAGGCACTCCTGTGGCTGGATCCAGTCTCAGTTGCTGACTTAAACAACAAAAGAACCTTTTTCTGTTTGAGCAAGGATACAAAACTTGTGCATGGATCAGACATGCTCTGAGCTTCCTGACATTGGTCACACATTAGTATCTCTTCTGACGTGGAAGTAGAATACAGGCTTGGCGATTGTCCCAAATTTGACTAATCTTCAAGCTTTACATATCATAGGTAATGATTTCTAAGTATACAGTCTTTTAGTTACCAGTGTACATATTGCAGTAACAGCTAGCTGCAGAGAGATTACTTTCTTACTAGCTCTTGTTGTAGACTATGTTGGATTTCCCTTTTAGTATTTAGAAATGACTTTGAGGCAATGTTAGAAACCTGTTAGCCCTCCTGGTATTGATGTCTAATCAATGTTTTTAAAAATACGTAGTGAAATGGCTGGGGATATATTGCTTGTTAACTCACTTCTCATCAACTGTCCTGTCACAGGTGGAAGAAGAAATCCAGACGCTCTCACAAGTGCTGGCTGCCAAAGAGAAGCATCTAGCAGAGATCAAGAGAAAGCTGGGAATTAACTCCCTACAGGAACTAAGGCAGAATATTACCAAAAGCTGGCAAGATGTTACATCAACCACGGCGTATGTACCAGCTCATGATGATTGTGTAGGCTGTTGAGTTGAAAACTGCTTAGTTCTTGTGTCATGTCTAAACCCTCTGTTCTTGTGAAATGAGATGAGTGTAGATAACACAAAGTTGAGTTGCACTAAAACTTAGCTGGATAAATCAACATAGATTTCTCAAAAGGACACTGCTAGTCATATCTCATGTGAAAGAAGAATGACTGTAATGCAGGCTATTCTAAGACACTTTTTTTGTTTGACAGATCTGAGATACCATTATTGAGATACCAAGGTGTCCTGAGTCCAACAGAATACCCTTCTTTTCCACCCTGAAAAATTGTTGTAAACTGAGCTCATGCAGGAGGAGTGCACTGACATAGTTACTGTTCTTGCCAAACACAACTGTTAGCTAAATTCTAGAGCGAGCTGCCTTCTGCAATTAATGACTACACAGAATGTAACAGGATGTACCTCAAACTTTTTATGTGAAGTTTATTGACAGAACTGCTTGGTACAAGAATTTAGACATGTGGCACAAAAACGACACCTTTTTCGGTGTGTGTGCATAGTGTTGTTTTCTTGATTCTTAATTTCTTTTGAGTTTGGATTTTTTTTTGAGATTTTTTTTGGTTGGTTTGGGTTTTTTTTGCGTGAGTTTATTTTATTTTTTGGCAAGTCCTACAATAGCAGATAGAGTCTGTTCTGATAGGTTCATGTTGGTGAATCTCAAGTCAGTGGTGGCAGAGATGCTGTAGTTAGAAAGGACTTCAATCTCTTAAGCAGGTTGTCCATTAGACCCCAAAACTGAAGTATACCTCTGCATTTGACACAAATGTACATACACTAAAAGATTCCTTATGTCTTCTATTAAAATAACTAAAAGCTAAATTTTCTTTGAGCACAGGTATAAGAGAACATCAGAAACCCTGTCTCAGGCTGGTCAGAAGGCTTCTGCTGCGTTTTCTTCTGTTGGTTCAGTCATAACCAAGAAGTTTGAAGATGTTAGGTAGGTTTATTTAGCTTTTCGGAAGTAGTTGCAATTTTTATTTAAGCAGGTAATCACTGAAATAAATTTATGCTGTTAACATACCTAGTACTTCTAAAAATTAATCTATCAAGAGCCCTCAGCATCTGTTTTAGGAGAGCTAAGAGACTTGCTGCAAAATCTGCTTGTACGTCCTCACTGATGCAGAAGAGTTCTGTGGTGTGTACTTTATATATGTGAGAGAAACAATGTATGCTACAGCCTCCAGTACTGCTCTTACTTTTCTGGTGTGATTGCGGGTGGCAGTGTCTCTGCCTGCCTCTCTGATGCACATAGCGCTGTCATTTCTCTTCTCTGACTTTCTCAGCTGGTGGAATGCTATGTTTAGACGACTAATATCTTTAACTGTTTGTGGTTTGACTGTTTGTTTTTCGTTGTTTGGGTGTGTTGTTGGTTTTTTTTGGTGTTGTCTTGTGTGTGTATTCCTTCCAGATGTGTTTTATTTTTTTGTAAGCTGTTCTGCCTCACAGAAGTGGCTTGATTTTATTACATTTTTAAGAGATTATTAGCACTTTTAAATTCTTAACTATTGTTGGCATACAACATATTTTGACTTTGTCTCAAATGACACAAGTGCTAGCCCTTCATGCATGTTAGGTAAGTCTTATGGTCATTTTTAGCACTGTTGTGAGCTGCATGCAAAACTCCTACTGGATTCTCTACAGTCAGGTGCTTAGCTTACAATTCTTTGATTATGTAACTTTTACTACTGGAGCGTAGACAATTACTCATCTTTGCATGTAATTTGTTTTGAATAATGGGTTAAACTTATTTTTCAGTTATTGGGCAAATAAAAATTCACACATTCTAACAGAATATTTCTGCATTGGAAGCAGTGTAATAAAATCAGCCGTCTGTTTTAAAGTGCTGCCATTAACCTCTTGCTTTTTGAAGTCCAGTGAGAAAACACTTTGAGGTGCAGCTACATAGTTACATATTTTTCTTCAGATTTATCAGAACTTCCTTTCTCTCTTTAATGCTGACTCTGGTATTGTGCAGACTACAGGCATTTTCACATTCCTTTAGGTAAGGTGGGCACAAGAATTGTTTCTGAAACTAAGCATGTAGTCAGACTGTCTCCATTAAAATCCTTAATTAAAAGTTTTGTCTGTAAAAGGTAATTTTTTCTTTTCTCCAGTGTTAGTTAATGTAAAACTGAAGCTCTTTTAACAGCAGGGAAGATGTTTCCTCATGTTCACCTGGTAACTACCCCAGAACATAAAATCTAGAGTATACTTCATAATCAATTAGTCTCTCTTCCTTGTAAGAAAGGAACCCGCTACAGTGATTCTGCAAGGTTTTTTTGTCAAGAGACAGAATATGGTGTCGAGGTCAATGGCATGCAAGATTCCTCCTTCTTTGTCTATACCATGTTTGTGCTGTGACAGAGTAGAAATCTCCCCCTTTTTGTGTCTATTAAAATAGCTGTTTAGCATTGTGACTCTAACAAAATTACTAGAATATAAATGTAAACTAGCTTATACATTCCCTGTTCATAGTTTGTCCAGTGAACAGTCTTTGAGTTAATTACCTTTTATCTGCTTAGTCTAAGCAAATATTCAGCACTTTCAGTAGTTAAAATTCCTGTGTAGCAACTTCTGTCCATTTCCTTTCATTCTGTCTATGCACACCTGAGTCTGGCTTCATCTTTTCTGTACTTTTGCACTAAGTAGCTAAAGACAGCACCAGGATCTCTACAAAGACTAGAGATTTGGCTCTTAGAATACTAACTAGGATCTATAGTCCCCGGGGAGGAGATGGGTGGCGGCACAGGATGCTCTCTGAAGTGAGCTCAATTTGCTCAGATACAAGAGCAGCTGGTCTGAAATACATCCCCTTTAGCATCAGTGAAGTAACGGGAGCCTGGAAGATGTCTCTGTACCTTTGGGATCCAGAGTTCAGCTCCTCACTTTACAGGGTTCATTCACCTTCCTTAAGGCTATGGTGTTCTCCTATTAGTATCAGACTGTTGCATTGGACAAGGACAAGCACAGACTCAGAACTGTCTTCTGTCTTCAGGAATTTATTACCTTAAAAGAAGAGTGTCCTAATTAGGACACCCTAGTTAGGAGCTATGTGGGTGGGTGTTGAGTACTCCTTATCAGAAACTGGGCCACTGGGAGGGAATGTAACAGTGCCAGAGGAGTCCACACCATTGATGTGCTTCTTGGGAAGAATCACAGCAATGGAAATTCAAGGTATTGTTATAAATTCAGGAGTAGTGGGATTTAAAAAATAAAATTGTGAAAAATTAGTGCTATTCAAGATCTTAATTGCACTTAAGCAAGAGATTAAAAACCTTTGAGTTTTTTTTGTTTTCATGAGAACCAGATTCATCTGGGATTCGACCAGTGAATTCAGGTCCCAAGGTTACGTAACTACTCAATTCGTGTCTACTTTTAAGATACACAGGTCTGAACTTCAGAAAGTTTTAGCTGCCTAAATTCTTTCCGGGAAATGAGAATTGATGGGCCTGATACTTACTTGAACTAATACTGAATATGCAAGTGCGTTTTTATTCTTAAACTCTTAAAGGGCAGCTTCATCATGGCTTTGCTTTTCTTGTTGAGGGACTTCTCAGCTTTAATGGTGTGATTTTTCTGTGTTGGACTATTTCTAGATGTTCCATGCAGCAAACGTCACATGCAGGTCTTCATTCTTGCAGTGCAAAGTGATTTTGTAGGGAGTTAGAAAGGGGAGTGAGGCAGATGGTGGAGCTGTGAACTTTGAATGTACTGAAATGGATGGAAGGGAGGATTGGTAATGCAATGGCAGTGCGTTACTGCTTCCTTTTTTTGCTTGTTTCTTCTGCTCTTTGTTATGCTGCCATGAACTTTGCTCCTTCTTAGGTTTCTCTTAATACCTTTACTCTCCTTTATAAGCATGTCTTGAAGTTGTGTCGGCAACATCAGTATTATATGCAAAACAATGATAGTACCAAGATGTAGTGCTCTTCAACTTCTGAGCAGTCATGACTTCGCACTTGGCTCCTCCTGCACTGTATCTGTATTACGGAGCAGAAGTCTATCTTTGCCTTGTTCTGAGATTGCAGAATAACTTCCTTTGCTTGCTTTGAAAGTCTAATGTATGATCATTGATTCCTAATTATCATCATTTATCAGTGTATCAGATGGAAACTTAAATACTAAGAAAAGCAAATAGCTAGTGTGTATGCACTCTTCAGACCATGTTTCTAGGCAGGGACTCTGGCATAGGTCCTTGTGCCTTTTCAAAATGTGAGGCAATGTAGTAGCTTTATAAAATAATCATGTAAAGGATAAGAAAGCCTTTAATGCAATACAAAATACGTGGAAGGCTGGGGAGCAACTTAACTGTCTCTATTAATTGTTTTTTTTAAGTGAGGGATTTGCTTCTGAGCATTGTAAAAAGTTTTTAAAACTGCCCAACTTGGTCTAATTGAGTGAGTGCTTTGATATGGCATTCTGTCATTTGGGGAAAAATACAGGTTCTCTTCTTTATAAAGCCTTTCAAGGCTTAATTGTGCTTCTTTGCACTACTTGAAGAACAGGTGATGTTAAAAAAGAGATCAGCTACATTTATCTAATCCAGTTCTTTTGCAAACCAGATCATTGTGATAAAACTATCTTACGGTGTCACATAAAATGGATACTGACTGTGAGTGTTTTACAACAGCAAGTAAATCCTTCATAAATGTATGAATAGTTCTTCTATTAAATGATCTCTGATATTAAATTAAACTTCTGTAGAACCTGTTAAAAGATCTGTAGTACACTATAGGTTGTTGTTTTTCAGTGTGAGCAGGTCTACAGTTTGTAAATACATGTATTTCATCCTCTTTAGCCTTAAGCTTCTTGCAGGCTGAGGGGAAGTGGCTGAGCATGACTGGAACTAGTTAGTGTCAGTGTAGGTCTGTAATAAAGCCTGTCACGTAGCAAGGCTAGAACTTGTAGTAGTCCACATCTCAGTGAGGAGTATAAATTACAGTGCAGAAGACAATCAGCTTCTCTGTGTTCTGGAAAAGCCTATGGAAGTCAGTCCTTGCGTAAGATGAAACACAGCAGAAATGGGGTTGGGGAAATGGATGAAACGTGACCGTGCATTACTGGTGTGTGTCAGGGAAGCGTTTGGCCTTTGCCTATCTGATTCCCAGTATGTACTAATCAATCTATGGTTGTGCATCTGCCCTAAGGGATCCCAACCTTAAGGGAACTTTTCACTTGTGCAGTTTTCCTCTATCACTGTATTTTACTGATGAGCCTTCAGAAAGAATCTCTTAAAACTTGTTTGGCAGTGAACATAGAACTTTCTTGCTTCTGGGAATATATCTTTCAATTAGTATCTCAGCGCAGTGAAAGTTTGGAGGTACATCATATGAGAGTGTTATTTCCATTCCCTCCCCTTTTCCCCTAGCAATTGCCTGGAAAGTATTCTCTTGAAAGACATCATAAAGCCCAGACAAAATTTGACATTCCAAATATGGTTATGAACATCTGTGATGATCAGTTTTAATAATTTTAAGTTACTATTGTGGTATTTGACAAGAAACATTTAACTTATAAGACTTGTTTGGATCAACAGTAAACAGGGATTTTATACATGGAAGTAAATTGGATTTCAGGTGGTTTTGAAGTTATTTGGGAGGTCCTTAATCTATATCCAGTCCCCTTCTATGAGTAGGTGTATGTTCTTACTAAACAAACAGTAACTGTATAGCAACACTGGCTGGTTACAGAAATCCTCCATGAATTTCAGAACACAGACTTTCTCCCTGCCTCCAGCATAAATCTGACCTTGAATACAGATTGATGTGACTGCTCTTGCTAGATAATGTATATTGATGAGTAGATAATTTGTATTGATGAGTGTGGAAATCTTACACTGAATTGAAATGCAGGCCTTCTGAATGTAGGGGTAATTCTTTTTGGTAGGAAGGTGAGTTGATTGATAAGACTCTTGAGTGTTCACTTTCTACTTGATATTATCCAGACTGTAAATGCAGCATGACTCTCATTGCCTCTCATTGCTTGAGAAACTTAGACTATTGCAGCTAAACAGAATAAGTATTAACAAGCATGGCACTTGAATCTCTCTAAAATGGAAAAAAAAAGGTTGTTGCAGCTTTTGCTCTGATGTACTTGTGTGTGTGCATGGCTAAGCAATCTGAAAAAGCAAACCCAAGCAGTTACTGTATAGGACTGTCTAAGACTGTTTGGCTGTTTAACAAAGATAGTATCCAGAAATCAGCTCTCTAAGCCAATTTCTTCTCAATGTAATACTTAAACTAATTTCTTGCTTTCTCTTTTCTTAATGCTGGCACTTAGTATACGCTCCATACAACATTCAATTAGTATGCCTATTATGAGGTAATGTATGTATAATCCAGCTGTTTTATTTATTTTCATGTGTAGAATCAAGTCAAATCGAACTTAAATCAACTACCATAAGTTTAAAACAAAACCAAAAAGTCCACTCAGCTTTGTAATGGGTTTCCTGTACTAACATATGGGATGAAGTTTGTTTTATTTCTGTTTAATGGTGGTGGCTATCAACATATGGAGTGTGACCAAGTGCACTTCCCTGCTGTTTAGGAAAACTATAACAACTTTTCCCTGAAAAATTACATTAGAAATGTAACGCTACTAAGTGATTCCAAGTTTAAAAGGCAGTAGCTTGGCATATGTTTTTGAATGATGAAAGTGAGTAAAAAAAAATACTGTGGTTTCACAAAAAGTCTCTTGGTGATTTGGGGTGCTTGCCTTTTCTCTTCCCTTGCTTGGCACTGTGTCCCTCTATCTCTTGAGAGTCTGGTTTGATATATGTGTCACTTTGTGCTTTTCCAAGTGTGAGAGTGCTGCTAAGTGTGGGTGACCTACACAAATGCCAAGCAAAGGGAGAAGGGAAGCTTCAGACTTCTTTTGAAAAACACCCTTGTCTTTAATATTTATATAATGAATTTTTGTGTCTGTTACGAATCCACTGTCCTGGGGCACTGAAGGCAAGCAATTTCCATCCTGCGTAAAGGCAGAAAAAGTGTGCAAGCTGCTGCACAAATTTGCACATGGCAGTGACATCTAGTTGGGGCGTTAAGCCACTCTTCTGACCCTAACGGATGATACACTGGCCCTCAGCATTGGAAATCCCAACCTGTCCTGCCCTTCGTATGCAAAACTTACCATTTGTAATTACAGCTGCCCCTGGCACTTAAAGACAAGGGGGAGTCTCTCTTAAATTTAACATGTTAGAAGAAAATGCCACTGTGAACATGTTTTATTAATTGAACATGTAGCCAATTAAACTGAATTAGTTTTCCTATAAAAACTGGAAAAACTCGGCTGAGCTTGCTTCAGCAGTAATGTACTGGGCTAACCAGAAATGATGACTAAACTTTTCTGAAGAAATCCTTTAAGCCAGAAACCTGTTTGAAATCACTGGTAATAATAAGCTAAATCTAAAATACTTAATAGTTCTCCCTTCCATGTTGATATGAAGAATCCTGTCACTGGGCCTGACAGTGTTAGTTGCCAAAGATAACAGTGAGCCTTCAACTTGAGTATGTTTTAATTTTAGTTTTGTAGTATTTGGGGGGATTCAAAGCTAAACTATTTTTAGGCTACCCTTAAAACAAGGAAAGAGCCCCAAACAAATGAATTTCATGTTCCCATTGGGAAAAAGCAACTGTCTGCTTGTTTTCTGATATTTATAGACTAACCAGATATGGTTCAAATTCTGTGGTTCCTTTTTTCATTTTTCTAGAAATTCTCCTACTTTCAAGTCCTTCGAGGAAAAAGTTGAGAACTTAAAGGTAAGCATTACTAAAACACCTTGGTGATTGTGGAGCTGTGGATGTGGAGAAAAAACTGTGGAAATGATTTCCCTGCCTAATGATTTGCAAATGAAAACATGGGCTTCCTGCACCTCTTACAGGAGGATACTTCTAACTGGAAGAACTAGCAGCCAGCTAACCTGCACAAACAGATAGTATAGCATACCTAGTATTAGGTACCCACAATGGTCTAGGCTTTTATTTTTGCCTTTCTAGAGACTAGTATCCCATGCAGGAGAATAGCTTGGGAAGCTTATTTCTGGCATAAAAGACAAAAGGCCTTTATACCTGAATTTAAAATGTACTCATAAGAGCCTCAAGTTCCAGAAACAACCATTAATAGCTTCTCCAGGTAAAAGCTCACTTCAAAAATAACTAATACATGTAACTGGAACCAGGTTTGACTGTTCTCATGGGCATACTCATGGATTGGATGAGAAGTGTGCAAGTGATAGCACGGGAAACTACATGTTCCCTTGCAACTAATTGGCATTGACACCCTGCAGTCCCACAGGGTGTGTATGCTGTGAAGGGAAGTGAAAAGGTAAACATACTATCTGGAGACAGTAAGATAGTTGCTCTGCTGCATAAAGATCTCAGGAATTACTGTTGAGACACAAAACTGCTCCAAGTTCTTTCTTGAGCAATAAAAAAGCAAGTTTTAACTCTGAATGTCCTAAAGCGTAAATGGCTTTAATGCTGCATGTCTGTATCCATTTGTACCTTGAGGGTATGTGAACCTTTGGACTCTGGAATCAACCCTTGTATATAAGGGCTGTTTTGTGTATCTCGGAGACAAAGGGAGACTGCTGCATTAATTTGCTGGTGAGTATTTCCTTCTGGATATGTGAAGACTTGTATTCAGAGTATTGTGGAGGTTGCTCAGTCCTGGAAAAGCTGCTGTGCTGAAGAGAATTACTAAACTTACTAATGCAGAGGTACTGGTTTTGTACAGTTAAGCATGTCTGGCATGCCAAGTAACTACTATTTTATGTTGGGGCTCTCTCTATCTAGTCTAAAGTTGGAGGAAGCAAACCTGCCGGGGGAGACTTTGGAGAAGTTCTCAACTCTGCTGCCAATGCCAGTGCCACAGAAACTATTGCAGAACAGACAGAGGAGGAGACCCACTGAGATTCCTGCCCTGTCCTGCTACCCACTGCCAGATGCTGCAAGCAAAAACCAAGCACACTTGTAACATTCTCTGCGCTCTTTCCACCAGATGTGCTTTTATGTAGCACGTAGTTATTTTACCAGATTAACTGATACCAAGCTTGTTCGTGGGTTCAAAATATTTTTGAAACTAAAATACATTGTTTGGGGTTCTGTGTGGGAAGGGGAATTTTTATGCCTTTCAAGCATTTAAAGGACTTACCTGTAATTTAAAGGCAACCTTTAAAATATAGCAATGAAAAAAACCCCAACTCTTTTGAGAAGTTAATTATACTGTACAGATACTGTGGATACATAATTTCTTTTCAATCTGTAACTACTGCTCAACTTAATCATTAGGAATCTACTGCTGCTGCCAAACTGAAGCTTAATGCTTTGTTCCCTTGTGATTATTTCGGTTGAGTGTTGCCTGCAAGGGACACTGGACTAGGAGGAAGGATCACTCCTAGCTAAAGAAAGGACTTCCATTTCAGCAGGCTTTACAGAAGTTATAGCAGGATCACACATGGGTAGGAATGTAGTGTCTTATGAGCATGTTCCTCATACAGCAGATGTGGATGGGTAATACAGAACATCTCAGACTTACCCATTTATCTGTGCATCGTCCACGTAGGAAACTTCAGACCAATGCCAATGGAAGCCTTGTAGTGCTGGTTTGGTTCAGTCCCCATAACATTTCAGTCTTGTTTTTTGCACAGGATATCAGTGTGGTATGGTGACACTCTTCTGAAGGTTTGACCAGTCGTGAATAGATTCATCTTCACTCACACGTGGTGGTGTCACATTCCCACTAACAAAGCATGGACAGGAAGAATAAGCCTGAGCACAGAAGTGGTTCTTTTTTAGGCAGCAAGAGCATTGCTCCTAAACTCTAATGTTGCTTCCCTTGTCGGCTGACCCTTGAAAACATCTGCTACACCATCTTACTGTTTTTATGTGTTAAAGGTCTGTACCTCTAGCAGCACCTCTGTCCCCGTTCATGACTCCAGAAATCTGTTTTGAGAGGTGCACAATGTCATCACTCAGCATAGCTCTCTTACAAGATCTGTCCTCCTACATGTTGTTTTATCTGCTGTACTCCTCAAATTTCGTGTGTTTTTTATGTTTCTGGCACATGGTATCAATATGGTTAGAACTTTTTATCACTGCGCTTAAAACTGGAAACAAGTTTTGCAACATTTGTGTGAAATCCATGAAACTTCAATGACCACAGATTTCTGGAGGAAAAAAAGTTGGCTCCTGACAACCTTGCTAGCATGTCAGATGTAGAATATATGCTTAATCACATGTGAGAAGCTTAATAAAAACCTGTATGTGAGGAATGTATTGTCCTGTGAATATGGAGGATAAAGTAACTAAGTAAGGAAGTTTTCTTTCTAATTGAAACAGTCCTCAAAG
Source organism: Oxyruncus cristatus (assembly GCA_013399855.1). Lineage (NCBI taxonomy): Eukaryota > Metazoa > Chordata > Aves > Passeriformes > Cotingidae > Oxyruncus > Oxyruncus cristatus. Next base: position 949,382 of record VXAY01007087.1, read on the forward strand.
TCTGGTTTCAAAGCAGTGCTGATATATACTACTGTACTGGGGGGAATCTGCATGGCTGAGCTTGGCATTTCTAGAGAAGACTAAGCTTAGATTGCCTTCTAGTGGCTTACATAAAATTACAGAATCACAGACTTCTTAGGGTTGGAAGGGACCTCTGGAGAACCAACCCCGCTGCCCAGGCAGGATTACTTAGGTTATGGAGATTACACAGATGTCCAGGTGGGTTTTGAATGTCTTCAGGGAGGGAGAATCCATTACCTTCCCAGGCAGCCTGTTCCAGTGCTCTGCCACTACATTAAACAAAACTGCCCTGATTACATTGTGAAGTTCAGAAAATGGGTTGAGATGTACCCTTAGCCTTTGACAGCTCACCTAAGCAAAGGAAAGGAGAATTGAATGGTACAGAGAGAGTATGTCTCTTCCTCTCTCGGGTCAGTACTGTGTAGGGCAGGTCCTTCTGGAACATGACCCTTGTTTTATGAGGGTTTTTTTTATTTATCTGAGGAAGAGAAGGGTCATCTACTCTAGAGTTGAGCTGTGTTCTGAAGGAAGGTTGTTTTTTGTTGTTTTTTTTTTTTTTTTTTTTTTTTTTTTTTAATGGCCAAGTGGCAGCATGATTTTACTGTAATACAGTATTACAGTGAAGCTTTGCAGCTTCACATGAGCTTCAGCTGTGTCTTACTCTGCCCACAGCCTCCCTGCCCCGATTGCAGGCGGCCTTGAGGTTGCTTTGCCTTCAGGGGTGGTGTGTTAATGACAGAATCAGTGAGGTGGAAAAAGACCTTGTGAGATCATCCGACCTGTGACTGATCACCACCAAGTCAATTAGACCATGGCACCAAGTGGGGCACCTGAGGGAATGGCCTGAGGTGGTGTCAGGGGAGGTTCAGGTTGGATGTGAGAAGGTTCTTCACCCAGAGGGTGGTGGGGCGCTGGAACAGGCTCCCCAGGGAAATGGTCACAGCATCAAGCCTGACAAGAGTTCAAGAAGCATTTGGATAATTCTCTCAGGCACAGGGTGTGACTGTTGGGGTTGGTCCTGTGCAGGGCCAGGAGCTGGACTTGATGATCCTTGTGGGTCCTTTCCAACTCAGGATATTCTGTGATTCTGTGAAGTGCCACGTCCAGTCTTTCCTTAAACAACAGGGAGGGTGACTCCGCCATCTCCCTGGACAGCCAGTTCTCATGTCTAGCCACGCTATTCGTGAAGAAGGTCATCCCGATATACATCCCCAGCCTCGCCTGGCTCGGTTCCCGGCCGTGTCCTCCCGTCCCGCCGCTGTTCCCCGTGCGCAGTGCGGCGCCCGCCTCCCTCACCCAAGATGGCGCTGCCCGCCTCAGCCCCTCGCTCCGCGCCTGCGCGGGGGTGGCGGCTCCGCCCCCGGCAGCGATGGCGGCGCGGGGCTGGGCGCGGGTCGCCGTGCNGGGCAGCGGGGCCGCGCCGGGCGCCGCCGGGACCCCCCCGCAGCGCACGGAGCAGCGCCCGAGCAGCGGCACCGCGGGCTCTGGTCCCCAGCAGGTGAGGGCGCGGCGCGGGTCGGGCCGAGGCAGTGTCCTCTACTCGGCCCTGGTGAGGCCACATGTGGAGCACTGTGTTCAGTTTTGGTCTCCACAGCTCAAGTAAGACGAGGAGCTGCTGGAGAGGGTCCAGTGGAGAGCCACAAAGATGATGAAGGGTCTGAAGCGTCTCCTGCGAGGAGAGACTGCGGGAGCTGGCCGTGTTTAGTCTGGAGAAAAGAGACTGAGAGGGGATTCCGTCAATACATATAAATATCTCAAAGAGGGCTGCCGAGAGGATGGTGCCAGACTCTATTCAGTGGTACCCAGAGAGGACGAGGAGCAATGGCCGTAAACTAAACCATAAGACGTTTCACTTCAAGATGAGGAAGAACTTGGCAGAGCACTGGAACAGGCTGCTCAGGGAGGTCGTGGAGCCTCCCTTTCTGGAGACATTCAAAACCCACCTGGACATGTTTCCATGTAACCTGCTCTAGATGACCCTACCTTGTTGTGGCTTTGGACTAGATGATCTCCAGAGGTCCTTTCCAGCACTAACAATTCTGTGATTCTATTTTCACTACTTCACCCTGGGTAGTAAATAGCCTGCAGAGAAACATGAACAGCTCGTATTTCTTTTTAACATGCTCCTAAAAAAATCTAATGTAGAAAGTGAGCAAGTAGTTTGGTTGTGTAGAATGCAAGGTAACAGCTCCGTGGGCAAAGCTGTATTATGGCTTTTACATGCTGGGAGGGGGGATGTGGAAAATCTTGAATTGATTGTAGTGGGTCAGATCAAAGCCCTGTTAGGCCAGTGCTCCAGAGACTTGTAGTGGAAATATAAAGACTCACATGAGTGAAACACCTGTATGTGTGTGAAGGCAGCAAAAGAAATAGGAGGACAGGGATTGAAAGGATGCTGTATAATAATGTGGAAAACTACAGATCTCCAGGAAGCTGTTCTCAGGAGGAAGATTAAAGACGATGTGCTTGGCAAGGCCTGCACTGATAAGCAGGAGCACAAATGATTCATCAAGAGCATACCCTGCTCCTGAACTACAGGAGGAGGGCAACAGGCCTATGTCCCATATCTTACGTGCCGTTTGTTTTCCTGTTCCTCCACCATGAAAACAGTCATGGAGAGATAGTGAGCCGTAGTTCTGTTTATTGCGTCTGCACTAAGTAAAATGCTGGAGCAAAGGACCACCCTGTAAACAACTGTTGAGTCCTGAAGGGTGTAAAAGATCTATCCAAAACCTAGTTCACCACTGCCAAACAGAGTCAATCTTGGAGGTGTGGTGGGGCCTTGATAGCTGGCAACCTTCATCCTTGGGGTTGTGTCCAAGTGGTCTTTCTCCAGATGCTTGTTGTGGGTCTGCGGATATGAGAATGTGAGTGGTTGGACCTTGGGAGAGAATGAGTGGTAAAATGAATTTGAAGATTTGTGAATAACAATCACTTTCTCTAGCAGTGCAGGGAGGTTTTTTTATGCTGATTTTCCCTACATACTGTGCCTGTTAGTAGACATGTAGAGAAACAGGAAAAAGCTGTGTGTGTACTGACATATCACAATAAATCTCTTCCAGGCTGAAAAAGCCTGACCTCTGATTATTCTTCAGCTGGAATTGATTCCATGCTGCTCTTCATCCTTGACAGTCATCTTTTTGTAACTTTTTTCAGTTCTGTTTGCCCACACCAGTGGGATTACTTGGAGCGTGCCCAGTAGGATATGGAGATTAATGCTGTGAATTATTATTGCAGGACTGGTGTGGTAGTGGGAGTGTAGAACTAGAAATGCCTGTCACTAAATCCAAGACCTGATATCCCAGATTACTGCACAATCTGTAATATTCTTTTTTCTCTTGAAAATCCACACTATCAAAGCTGTCTGTGCAAAGATCAAAGGTTTGCCTAACCCAGGATGCTGGCTCAGGTGGTGTCCAGGGGGGTGTCCTACTGAATGCTACTTCAAAGGATTTGGGAAGTTGATTTTTCTCCCTTTTTTATTTTTCTTTTAAAGTAAGAAGCTGGAAACATTTTTTCTTCTTCTGTCTATAAATAAATAGTCAGCAAGCCTTTGAAGGTCCTTAACTAACTCAAATGTTACATAGTATTCACAGCATCATTTCCAAGTGGAAGTACATGTACAAATATAAAATAATGCAATACTAGAAATCAAACTAGGCATGAAAAATTAATATCTGGACTACAGCTCTGAATTTTCACTTCGCTGAACTACTTTTTCACTTGAACCAGAGGAAGAAAAGTAACTTGCAGTGTCCCAATGATGTTCAAAGCAGAACAAGGAGATGAAGATTATCATGACTCTGCTTTCATGCTGTTCTTAACCCAGTTAGTGCTCTGTGAGCCTGGGTGTCATTGATGATTCACTGTTTGCTCTTTGAAGAGTGTGCAGAAAGAGGAGTGGATTTTGGTGAGAATGAAGTAGCAGACGAAAGTGGCATATTGAAATGAGGAAAATGAAAGGGATCTGACTTGCAGAATAATCTGTTCATTCTGTAGTTTCCTTGAAATCACGTTTTCACCACTCTTAACTGATTTTTGATTGCTGTGAAGTGTGTTATTTGGTAAATAAACTTCCCTATAGCTGTTAGCAACCCTGGTGCTACTGGAGCTCCCCTCAGAAGAGGGTGTGGTGGCTGTAGCTGCATCCCCTTTCTGGGGTACCCTGCATCAGCAGGATCTGCTCTTTCAAGCAGGAGGAGTGTGGTCTTGCTCATCCCTTATCTGAGCCACGACATCCCTTACCTCAGCTGGCAAATCGACAGGCCCAAAGCGCTGCCTGGCTTTTGCTGTGCTTCATCCTTTAAGAGACAGATGCCCTTTTTGGGTCCCTAATGTTTCTCTTTCTTTTGGGGAGAAGCTTGGTAATGTTTCTGTACAGATTTCCTCTGCCAGCTGTTTTGTTTTTGGAACAGTGGCTTATTTTAGGCAGATATAAGTAAAATTGATAAATGGGCAAGTTGACGTGTTTGTGTTCAGGTGATTCAAAAAGCATGATGACATTTTTCCTAAAACTTCTAAGTGTTTTGGGCACAGCACCAATGTGTACAGCTGACCTTTCTTCAGAGTTGCCTGTGGTGTCTTGCTGTGTTGTTAATTTTTTAGGGGTTTGTGTTTGTGTTTTAGTTTTTACGTTCAGTTTATTGTTTTGTTGTTACTGTTTTGCGAATAGTGAAATTTACAGAGCAGGCACGCAAATGTTGATTAAAATTGTTAAAAAGTTGGCAACTTGGTAAACAAAATATTCTGATAGACCCACATGTTATTTAACTTTGTCTGCAGCAAACAGCTCAATTCTTACTGCTGTTTCCTTCTGCATTTTTATGGTATGTAAGTTTTGTATTATAAACTGAACAACAACAGCAACAACAAAAGGTAAGTTTAAGGTTCTTTTAGAAGGACGGGAAATGCTTTAGGTGTTACCTTTATTTACAGATTAAAACTGTCTGCCTAGCAAAATAGGAAACCTTGCCTTTTAGGAAGGATATGATCTTTTTTGTTGGTACAGGTAGAGAAATGCGTCTTGAGCTGTGTTCTTCTCTCAGTTGCCAAAGTTCAAAGAAAATGTAAGAATGAAGTAACTAATTAAGAATAAATGCACATTTTTGTGCACTAAATAGTCTAAAAATGTTTCAAATATGTGTGGTGAAGTTTGCCAAGTGTCTTTTTAGGTAGAAACGAGTTAGTGCTGTGTTAGCTTTGCTGCTAGTCAGCAATATGTGCCAACAGTGGGGTAAAGCTGCTCTATTGGGACTTTTTACGTGACAGTAACAGGGTGCAAACCATCAGGTGCGTGTCAGGGCGCGGTGACACGGGCAGAAAGTTGTCCGTGTGCGGAAGCAGAGATGTGCAGCCTCTGGCTTGGCCAGGGCGCTGGTCCCAGCCGGGCAGGGATGCCGCGCGGAGGTTTGGGTGAACTTCCACTCCCGGCACAGCAGAGGGCACCCCTTGTTTCCAGATGTCGCAGGAAAAGCAGCACGTTTAAGAAATTTCCTATTTAGTTCCTTGCATACCGTATTTGAAGGGAAACCATTTATTACGAAGAAATGTAACTGATTTTGTCTGAAGTTCAGATGGAGGGAACTGAGTTGGTATCAGTACATTATAATAACTAATTTATAGAAGAGAGAGATTAGAAATTATTCTTCCAGACATGTATATATTTTAAAATTTTCATAGCCAGAGGTCCATTGCTGAAAGGATTCATAAATTTGAGGAAGATGTCTGTATATTTAAATTTCTTACCACTATTTAAAAAATAAAATATAAATATTTATAAAGAAAGAAAACAAAAAAAATATGTTTTAATAGGTCATATAGAAAGTTGACTTTATGTTTTAGGGGAGAGATTAAAAACTAAAACACTAAAGTGAGAATTTTAAAGGAATGTTATTACATTTCTGAAAGCTACATGGGGATCCTTAAAAAGAATATGTAATTGTCTTGCTTATGCAGGATCTGGGCTACCTCAGTTTAACATTATGTGTAACAGTAGATGTTTTGAAAGAAAATATTAAAAAAAATCAGAATTATTTTAATGTAATTATTAGTGGACAAGATTTCTCTCGATCTGTCTTCCCACAATCTGTCTGAACATTTAGAAGATGGTTTTGCTGAAGTTGTAGTTCTTTGAGAGCAAAACTACTGATTTATAGTTAGTGCAATTATCATTGGTAATTTTCATGGTGTACTATTTCTTAGGACACCTGTAATCTTTGTGGGGTAGCTTTGCTAGTGCTAATAAATAACTTTAAAACTTACTTTGTTTGATTACAAGTGTAACAGCACTCTATAAAACCTATGTGCCAAGCACAGAGGTTACTCTTTTAGGTAGATTACCATCTGGCCAGCATTCAAGTGCTGAAAACTGCTGACTAACAGAGCAGAACTTGCCAGTTGTGGGATTTGTGGGAGCTGGAGTAGGTCGTCTTTACCTGGAAGTTTCTTGGCTTGCTTTGCCAGATTGCAGTGCTGCGTTTGAGAAACGTGGATTATGTCTGCTCCTGCTATGCTGTGAACACAGCCTGGTGCCTTTGGGTTTGCGCTAAATGAGGGCTGTGTCGCAGCCTTCTCAGCATCGTCTCAGCTGGATCTGCTGGAAATGCTGGTTTGCATTAAAGTAGGAATGAACCTGGTTGTCCTTCTTTTGACCTCTGTGAAGGAGCAATTCTACCTTGTGAATGCTCTGGCTGAGGCACCAAAATTTGTCTGTTCTGGCTTGGGTTTGTTCCAGCTGGAGGCACAGCTGGGTCTGTCGGAACACCTGCTTGCATATGACGGGAGTGCTGGTGTGACACGATTTTGTAAAACTCACATGGTGTTGGGCAACACTGAAATGGAGTAGACAGCACTTCTGATGTTGTTGGACAGCAGCAGAGAATGATGCATGCCGCCCCTTTCGAGGATTTAATTTTAGTACATTAAAACTGTCACCACTGCCTATCACTGCAGTGTACTCAGGAACACAAATTCACGTGGGAAGGCCCTGGGCACCTTGCACAGCTCTGTCCTTGGTTGACATGAAGAAGATCACAGCTCTGGAGGAATTGTCTTCTGGAATTTGCTCCTTCAGATAGCTCTGGGTTGGTGACTGATTGCTTTGGCATTGCTGGAGGTCCGCGAGTGGTTATCGTTATCAACAGGATATTTACATCCACTGTTGCTGTGGGAGGTCCCAGTTATTCTCATATTATGGCTATTGAAACAGCACCCTGTTCTCCAGGAACCTGGAAAAAAGGGCCTGAAGTGATAAATGGAGAAAACGTCAGGCTGAAGATATGACAGTGTTGTTATGTGGGATTATCAGTGTCCCATTCCAGCATGGCAACCTAAAATGCAGGGACACACATGTCAGAGAATTGTTTGGAGAAACGATGCAGAGTTCTGCCTAAGCAGTCAAGCTGCACAGGCAGATGCTGGGCTTGAAACACCATGGGCTGTTTCTTAGGACTCTGTGTGCTCATTTGATTTGATTTTCATTTTGACGTAATGCATGCAGTAAGTTTACCCACTTTCCCTGGTCTAGAGGCTAATGCTCTATTTTTTTGCTATAAAAATAATCCTTGAAAGATATATAGAGATAAATACTTCATGTTTTAAATTATATATAGAAGTTATTTAAAGAAAAGTAAGCAGCTTTATTGTAACCAAATGCTATTTTATGTTGTGAAATAAAATCATAGCTCAGCATTGTACAGTAAATGATCCACCTGTCTAGTCAACAGCGTATTTTCAAAGCTGCGTTTGAAATTCTTTATGAAAGTCGTTTTGTAGTTTCTGCACAGTGTATCCACTCAAAGTGTGAAGATAACTGGAAAACTTCCCTTTTACTACCAGCAGAAGTTGGTGTTGAGTCAACCAGTGCAGCAGATTGTGCATTTATAAGATTTGGTGGGTAAGCCTTGGTGGTTTGGATAGCATTACAGTGTGTTAGGAATATGACTTTCTGCTTTATGGTGTTTTAAATGGCAGTTGATTGATGAAGAAGTTTCAAAAAAGGACCTAGAAGCAGCAGATGATTAATTTTCTTGATACAGCTGTGCTGGCCTTCCCTTCCCCAGATGTACTCTACTGTTTTATGCTACTCCTCCTAAGCATAAGCACAGTTACATAAAGTCACAGAAAAAAAAGTATGGTTTTGAATTTTAGTCATGTGTGACACCACGTGTAATACCAAAAAACCCAGACTCAAACAAAATAGGGGATATCTTTGACTCTTCTGATAAAGGGCAGTGATAGCTCTACTAAAAAAATCACCTTAATTTGGATTTTCTATGATAGTGCAGTATTTGTTGTAGGTCTGTAAACTTAGTCTATTAATCGAAAAAATTGAAATTTGTTTTATGAACAGTATTGCTACATTTGACTTAGCAGCATGTAATAAGGCATTGGTAACTTAAATATGTTTACAAAGTATTCTGAATAACTATGCTCTTTCATGAGTTTGAAGAACAGTTCGTGTGCTGCATCTTGATGGTAAGTTTGAGAAATACTCATCTTCAAATTGAAAAAAACCCACAAATAGCCTTAACAGCAACGTAAAGAGATTTCTAGACAACAAAGTTTTGATATTGAAAGTGCAATTCAGGAAAACCTGTTCAATATTATGCACAGTATACAAATCCTCTTCCTGTGATCTTTTTTTTCTTTTGAGATCTGCATGATCCTACTTGAAAATTGTAATTATGAGAGACAAAGATTGTTTTCACTGTGGTGTTTTACTGGTTAAGTTCTACTTGTATTTGGTTAATTGTTATTTGTATCTCTTTTAAAAATATGCTTAGTTCACAATATTGCATTGTTTATTATTATGAGGACAACGTATAAACAAAGTATACACATTCAGGCATATTTTGTGTCTTCTGCACAGCTGAGATACTTTTAATTATAAGTTATTCTGTATGCAAAAATAAAATAAGGTTTGGAATGTGCTATATTCATCAGTCAGCATTGCTGTGAGTGTCAAAATATGGAACTTGATGGAAGGATGTTAATGAACATAAATTGATGTCAAAATGTGTGATGAATCTTTCATTGTTTTTTAAAATAGAATTGTAATCCTATCCTAATCTGCAATCAAAATATAATTTTAAACTATTTTTTGAAAAGTGTAATTTCAGTATGTGAGGTTGGCTTAAAAATTGTGTCTGTAGCCAAGCAAAATCTTCAGCCAGAGACTTTTTTGCATTTACCCCAGAAGTTTATCTGTCTTTCAGATAAATCTGTGGACTTAAAAATAGATAAATACCCTCTGCTGTCATGAGCCCCTGCCTGGAGTACTCCATCCAGTTATGGAGTCCTCAATAGTTGGAAGGCAGAGCGAGTTCAGGGAAGGCTGCAGATATGATCAGGGGGCTGGAGCACCTCTCCTATGAAGACAGGCTGAGAGCAGCCTGGAGAAGAGAAGGCTCCAGGAAGACCTTTTTGTGTTCTTTCAACATTTAGACGGCTTGTAAAAAGTCTCTCTAAATTCTTATTACTAGAGCCCATAGTGATGGGACAAGGAAGGAGCAATGGTTTCAAACTGAAAGAGGGTAGATCAAGGTTGGACAAAAGGAAGAATGGTGATGGTGGTGAGGCACTGGAACAGGAAGCTGTGGAAACCCCATCCCTGGAAGTGTTCAAGGCCAGATTGGATGGGGCTCTGAGCAAGCTGGTCTAGTGGAAGGTGTCCCTGTCCATGGCAGGAGTAGTTAGGACTGCATGATCTTTAAGGCCCCTTCCAGCCCAAACTGTTCTGTGAAAAAAGTGTCAGTTGTAATATGTGTGTGTAAGAAAGCAACATCAGAGTTTCTATTCCAGTGTTACTTTTGGTGTTTTCTGCCTTTTGAGGGGAACTTGGATATCCACTTAATGTAACTATATAAATGGGATTTCCATTTAGGCTTTTTTTTTGTATTATGATAGTTTACTTTGGAGTAAATTCATAAATAAAGTAGGATGATATTCTTCATATTCCAGGCCTTATAGCTCAACTGATTTCAAATGGATTGGCAAGAGCAGCTTTACGTCTGCAAGTTTACAACTAAGGTTTCAAATATTGTCAGATCGTTTTGTCCAAGCTGCAAAGAAGGCTTACAGGATGGATCATGATCTCTCAGATTTTCCACAGGGGAGAGGGTGTTCTTCTCCAGAGACTTGAGTTCACTATGCTCCCAGTTATGCTGGGACACTGAGACTTCTAGCACATTGAAGCAGTCACTACTAGATTTTACCTTCAAGTTAGCAGTGAGAGGGGAGATACTTTAGGTTCTGTACCTGTGCTCCTTAAAGCCTAATCCTAAAGTGTTAAAAAAGAAAGTCAGGGTGTTCATGAAGAGGTGTTTACAAAATACTGTTATGCTTGGACAGTAAATTAGTTACCAAAAATTCTAATATCTAGACTGAAGTTAAAATGGTTCTTTGCCAAAACACTTAGTCACTGCTTCTCATCAAGGGATGCTTAAATGCCTAATTTCAGCTTTTTACTTCCATCCTTTTTGGCTGAAGAGTTTTATGTGGTTTGCTTTCTAAAATGAAACCACATTTCTTCGCTGTGCTGAGGAGAATGTATGGATGTTCCTCTTTTGGTTGAAATGGCAGAAGTTTGCGTTGCTTTCTGGTGGTTCTTTAGGGAAGCTTGTAGTTTTAAGATAGTGATGGGAAGTAGCTCTGGAGTATGCAAAGTTTTTAAAAGTAAATAAAAATTTAGTAAAGGTAAGAACAAAAATATAGCATTTTTTTCCCCTCATCTTCTTCTAGGCAAAACAGAGCTGTTTCCCTTGTTTTTTCTAGTCATAAAATTTGAGGTTTTTTTCCCCTCCAAATTTTAAAGGTTTGGAGGAAAAACTTGTGGTGCTCACTGTGTTCTTCTTGAACACAAGTTTTGTAGTACCACATTGTATTGAAAAGTGGTTCTGTTTTCTTCTCCTCTTGGCTGCTTTCTTCAAAACTTACTATACTATAGTAGACACTATACTATACTATAGACACTATTTATGTTTGTTCCCAAACTATATAACTTGGAATTTGTTGCCATTGAGGGTGCAATTCAAGTCATTACTCAGAGCGGGCAGAAACGGAGGAATATGGTTTCTGCTGGGACTTTCAGTTATACTGATATTTCTTCTACTGGCCTGTAGATATTAAATAATTAATATTAGATTAGAATCCTTATAACTAAAATAATTCCCTTACAGAATTCAGGTCATCATAGTGTAAGCTGGTGTGCAAGTGCAGTTTTTATAGAAATTTGGCCTTGTAACAATTTTTCCATAGAAAGTTATTCAAATGAAGCTTTTTATAAGTATCTTCTCTTGCTTACTAGCAGGGAAGCTTCCAGTTTTCTCCTTGACTGCTTTCAGAGCTTTTCATTTTGAATTTGCAGTCAATAATATTAGGTTTTTCCCTAAATTACTGCTTTGAATCACGAATCCTCATTTTATGCTTTTCTATTTGGACTATTTCCCTTCAGTAGTTTTATTAAATAACACTAATCTTGCTTTTTTCCAGTTTTGTTCAGAATTTAATCTTCAAAACCTTTTTTTAGCAAGAAGTTTAAATTAGTTCTTCACTTTAATCTGTTGGTATGAAATAAAATGGAAAAGTCTCTTGTTTAAAGGAAACTGAGGAGATCTTCCTTGTAGCTGTGGTTGCCCGCTTTGGGTTGTAAATTGAATCTGTGGGGAAACAGCATAAGCTTCAGTTGTATGATATATATATATATATTACTTTATGGACAAAGCCTCAGGCCACTAAGCGGGGAGGAAAAGGAGCTATGTTCGGGGGGGGGGTGAATAAATGCCAAACACTGGACTTTAAAAGTTATAACTCTAGTTATAAGCAAACCAAGTCTTTGGCTATAACTGTGCTGTAAGTGGCATGATGTGCTGTTGCTTACGAGCCTTAGTAGTTGAATTTTGTGGCTGTTGTATTTAGTTACGGTATGCTGGCTAAATCCTGTGTCCTAGTTTATTCTTATACAGCTCTGCCTAATACACTTTTCCCATTTTCTACTATGTTCATAGTTTCACCTGTCTGTTCTATCCATAAATATTGGGAGTTTTTAAATAACAGCATTTTAAAACTTGCTGTGATATATAGTGCAGAATTAAGCATCAGCTTTCAAAAAAATTCTAAAATAGCCTTAGACATCTTTGAGTCACTGGAGCATCATGCTGATGTCTGTGGTTTGTGTTCTCCATATGTGAATGGCATGTATTAGCTAGCAATTTGCAAATTGTCCTCCTGAAATACCATATGAAATGAATGCTGTTGGCAAATAAGAGCTTAACGAGCAATTTGGTACTTTCTACAAATGTTTGTCAAATAGTAGAATAGAGATGGAGAAGAGATGGTTCCCGTCTCTGCATTACTGCTCATATTAAAGTCCAGGTGATGCTTCTGAGTCCTATATCATCTTAGATTTCTGATTTCATATAATCATAGAATGGCCCGGTTGGAAGTGACCTTAAAGACCAGTTAGATCCAACCCCCCTGCCATGGGCAGGGACATCTTCCATTAGACCAGGTTGCTCAGAGCCCCATCCAGCCTGGCCTTGAACACTTCCAGGGATGGGGCATTCACAACTTCTCTGGGCAACCTGTTCCTCCAGGTACTACAAAACATAAGCAAGTCATGTGCAGTATATTGCAAGTACAAGTATTTATCAGATTTTGTTCCTCTTTATTGTTTACATATCTGTTGATAATAAGGAATTAGGTGAGCCCCTGGCCTGCAGACCTATAGCTTGTGTTGTTTGAAAAAGAATGGTAGGCACAAGCCTTCTTTGAAGGAGCAGGTTGTATAATACTGTGTTTATTGAGGCAATTGCTGATGGTGTTTTCTGCATCTTGAGATGTATGTACACTGTGGACAGTATTTAAAAAATTGGAAAGAAAATGAACGGTTATGTGTCATCTTGTCCCTTGTGTAGAGACCCAAGGCAAGCAGCGTGGGGTGTTTTGCCCAGTGCAGAACAACTTTAGAAGAGGAGACAAAAAGTGTGTGATGGAAGGAGATGTGGAGGGCTCTGCAGGTTTAGTAGGAACACTGTCTTGGAAGACAATAGCTGTATAGTGGAATGAGCCTGAATATGCAAAGCTTGGTTGGTTTTTAAGAAATGTAGATTAGGCACTTATTAGAGGTTGACTGAATTTTTAGAGTAAATAAGTAATAAACATTAATGTCAGCTCTTATACTTCTAAAATACTTTTTTCCCCTAAACATTTCTTTTCTACTAATACAGGAAGCAGAGTTTTTTGTTTGGGAAAGCTCTAAAATCACTGATTACTTCCAGGCACAATGTTATGAACATGTTTAAAGTCAAAGGTACTTGAACTTACTTGGTTGAGGGAAGACTTAGAACTGTCCATCTCTGAGATGAGTTAAAAGGCATTAGGGCTAAAATTTGAGTGATTATATTCTGAGACCAGAATAAAATACATGGAACTTCTCAATAAAGAGTTATCAGCATTAGACCAAACAGTTTAATGTATGAAAAGAAGGCAGCACCTCGAGAGAGCATTTGGAGCTGTAATTGCTTGCATGCTTGTGTGTTGAAATTTCAGTAGCTGTAGTCATACGTCAGTCCTTGTAGTGCTCCTCCCGAGTCTTCAGCATTGTTTCTTGGGAGAACTTAAGTGTGCAGGGAGACCTTGTTGGTGAACACAAAGCTTTATGATTGCTCTTGATAAATTCAGGAGAGTTCTTGAGTTGTCAGTGCCTGTTGTGCTGCTTCTGGGTGGAAGGCCATTAACTGATGGGCGTCACATTTTGCAGTATATTGTCAGAGTTGGTCCTGGTGTCTTAAGGGTGATATTCCTCTGCACAGTGGAGTTTTGACTTGTTGCATTCATTTGAATAAAAAGTAGTAGAAGTGCCTTAGAGAGGAATTTGGTAAATAAACTGCATGAATCACCATGAGCTGTTACCCTAGTAATGCCTACAACACTTAAAAAATTCATGGGATTTAGGTTCATATCTAAGCAACAGTGCACACTTCCAGTAGTTACAAAGTATGGAGAATTAAGTTCTGCTGGACTAGAAGAACATAGCAAAATTTCTGAGGTTGCTTGGTGAAATAAGTGCCTTATCAATATATACTTGTTCAGTGAGTAGCTTAATATATTGGGGTTTGGTTTAATATTCTTTGTAGCAGGCTCCAAGTTGTCTTTCCTAAGTAAAATAGTGCATGTTGAAAGTGATCTCAGGAGGTGATCTGTTCAGACTCCTTGCAGGACAAAGTTGATTCAGGTAGTTCAGAGCCTTTTCCAGTCCTGTTTTTAGTATCCAAGCTGTTTGGGTGTTTAGCTATGTTGTATCCTACTAAGCTGTTACTGCAAATCGTTTTTTCTATTTTTTTGTTTTATGTAACTAACTTTGGATGGAAAAATCTTTCTAACTATGGAAAACAGTGCTGAGGAAAACAAAATTTGATAGTTATAGAGGCTTGTGTTCTTTGTGTGCTGCTTGATGTTAATGTCACTCACCCCTTAATTGTAGCAATCAGATTACCAATCTCCCATCTCTTCTCCATGTCTCATCTGTACATCCCACATTCCAACATGCATGCTACTTGCCTTTGCAAGCAAACAGAAGGCACATAGCCTGGGTTTTCAGTTATTTTGCTCAGTGGGTGGGAAAGGACCTCCCTGCTTGTACAGTCACAGGCTTTGCTCCAGAAATAGTATGTTACATTCCTCTACTGGAGTTACTTCTTTTGTTTGGATCTTACTGGGGTTTAAATCTATGACTTTTCCGACTCTCTGGTTAATATTTATCATCTTGGAGTTCTGTTATTGAAAGAGCTGTTGCTTTTTATTGAGCTCTGTGTGCAGAAAGGGGTCCAAATACTTCTGAAAAACTTTGAAATAAAGAAATTAGAAGGAAAATCAAACGAGTTAAGCATCTAAGAAGGAGAAGGTGAAAAATCATTTATGCTTCAGGTACTTGAAAAGAATGTGCCATTTGTGCTTCTGCATTTTGTAATATTCTCTAGTTTTTGCAACTTGGCATGTTATCGATGCATTATCTATCAGAACTTCATGGCCAACACTCCTTGAGAACCAGAGAAGTAGAGTGCTTAATAAAGTATGTTACCCCTTTATTATATGGTCTTACTGTTTTTCTGTAGTGCTGCCATGGAGAATCTAGTTAAGGAGATTTAGAAATCTTAGAGGAAAGCACTCAAAATGTCATTAAATCTCTTTAAATGCTTGAGATAAATTACTGTTTAATGAGATCTGCTTTAGGTTATGCAGAAAACTGGAGAAAATACTGCATTTTGTCTCACTCTGTTTCTAGACTGTCCACAAAAGGCTCCTTGATGGCAGTAACTAGTGGCGTCTCTTGAGGATTCTTGTATATGTAAATTAGCTGTTTGTGCTCTTGAGAAGTTCCTCTCCACAACACAGAATAGAGAACACTGCAGACTTGTAGGCCTGTGATAGAACTCAAACTGATTCCCAGTAGCTGCTTGGAAAACTTTCACAGTGAAGAACGGCAGAGGACTTCTTTGTACATTAACATCTGTATTTTGCTTAAATCTGTGTTCTAATAAGAAATCAGCACATCTGTCAGTGTGTAAAGATAGCACTTGTGTGTTGTGTACAGAGATTATTTCACAGGCAAGTTTGCACATGGGACAATTTTGTATCTGTATTTTTTCCTGCCAGGGAAATAAAGGAGAGGTTTGTTATTAACTAGAATGGACCATTTTTAGGTGATGAAAACAGGAAATCTACAGGATATTAGTGTACTCATCTTCATGATGTGGAGAGAAATACTTGCTGCTTGTGAAGTTTTTTAAGTGTAGAGAGCCTACCGAGTGTGCCATTGTATGACGAGAACATGAATGAGGTGAATGCCATTGCATGGGTGTAATTACCAAGAGATGAAGGAATTTACTGTGAATTGTATTAATTGCTTAGCAAAGAAATCTTATTGTTGCTCAATGGCCATTACTAATGCCATCACTGTAGATAACTTAGGAAAATCTCCTTCAAACTAAACGCTGTTCTCTTGATCGTCTTTACTAGCTCAGGCTTTTTCCAGATAATCTACATGTAAGAAAAGACAGTTCATGTGCAGTGTCTGATTTCAGTAGCATTCATTAAATTAGTTGAAACTATAGGTAGACCTCCTCATCTCCTGTTGAAATGTCCAAATAAAGTTGCTCTATATGTTTGCCCATATGTATCCTACAGATGAGGACACCTGCCTGCCTCTGTGGGTGGGGGTTTTTTTGTTTGTTTTGTTTTTAAGACCAATTTTCTTATTAGTTTGCCTTGCATTGAAGGATAACAGAAAATACTCTGTGATGAAATTATAGTAGTCCTTGTCATTCTGAGTTTATATGTTGCTGCCATGTTCTTACCTTTGCCCTTCAGTGGAAGACCACTGAATTTGCACTTTATTGTACCTTAGTTTCCCTTGAAACAGGTTTTGATATTTGAATATCATGATTGATTTGTAAACTCCTTCCCAGACAGAGCCATTTTGAGGGGGATGTTAATTTTGAAATGTTTCCTTCTAGCTTACAATTTATACATCGATTTAAAGTTTTCTGCTGCCCCCTTAATTAATATGATAAATCAAATTTAAATACTTCCTCTTACTGTTTCCACTACGTCGCATTTTTTTCTTGGAGCACTTACAAATGCATCCTGTATAATTAATTTTCACGTATTTGAATTCAGACTGCATTGTGAAATTCAAACAATCCTATGTTTGGAACCTTATCTGATACTAGCTTTCCTGTGTAAAGTCCTACTGCTCTGTTGTGGTTTACCACCACCAGATGCTCTTCCTTTGGTGTATGTGCGTGCACGTGTGTGCGTGTTGCACGTTGTTCAGCCCTTGTCCTTGGGATGCCACACTTAACAGTTCCTGTTTCTGAAGCAGCAAATTTACCAGGTGTCAGATCTCCAACTTATGATTCCTGAGGCTATGTCCCATCAGAAAAATATTCATGCTGTTTGTGCCTTCCAGCAGAGCTGGAATTCAAAACTGTCTCGTGTTTTGACTTCCGCAAGAATAAAAGTTTCCAAATGTACACGTGGAAAATGATGGCATTATTCTCTGTTCATGTAAATTATAGATGTATTTTCAGCATCTGCTTGAAGTAATCAATGGGAAAGTATGTTTTTGAAGCCAGCAGATGACTAAACCTTAAATTGCTCTATTATTTTGTTCGGTTTAGTTCTTCTGGTTCCAAAATAGTTTGAAAAGATTGCACAAAGTAATTATTATCAGTTAATTACTGCTCAATATGGGGTAAAATTAATAGGTTCTAATTTTTTCAATCTGTTAGCCATCTATAATATGATTTCCTTAGATTCACCTTCAGGTAGGTATTGCTTCCAAATGCTTCTCCCTTTTCATTTGTTACTAGCAAGAAGGCTTTTCTTACTAATTGCATTTCAAAGGCAGTAAAAAAAGGCTCTTAAAAACCGGTCATTTGGAAAATATCAGGGGAAGTATATGTGAGATTGAGTCTCACTTTGATATAGCTGGGTATTTTCACCTGGCATACAATGGGAAGCCTATGATAGTCAGCTTTCTCAGGTCACAGAACAGAGACCTCTCTCTCTTCTGAAGAATAGCAGGAAGAATTTATGTTCTCCCATTTTCGCAAAGCTCTGTGAGAAGAAACTGGCATTTTATTTGTTACTTTGATTTTGTAGAGTGAAAAATGAAAGAAGTAGTGGTTCAATTTTTTTTTTTTTTCTTCCATTTATTAGATTAGTCCTGGGCATGCTTTCTGCTTTTGCTGCCTTGGCAAAATGGTTTTGTTCTTTAAAATAATGATTACTCATTTTTAAATAGTTGCATAAATAGCTGCAAGGTACTAATTCTGGTTTGGTTTTCATGGAGGAGATAACAAAGACATGTGCAATGTTCTTTTCAGGAGCATCTCCTACATTTGGAATGCATTTTTAAATTAACTTACCTAACCAATAGTAGAACTGGCCGATGTTTTCAGGAGATGCACAGTGTGATGTTTTTCTATGACTGAATTAATGAAAGCTTTATCTTTAATGTGTAAAATGTTTGGAGATGGAGAAATGTACGGTATGCCTTCTTGGAAGTCTTGTTAAAATGTACCCTACACGTGAAATCTTTATTTGTTATTCAGTGAATCAAGCCTTTTTGTATGTTGCAAGTTTAATTTAATTCCTCCTTGAGATGGCATGTTTTGTGAAATGCTTTTTCTTTTCTTATTCATCTGTAGGTTCCTTCAGAGAAATCAGAATCCTTTGCATCCATGTTGAGACGCTCTCCTTTGATTCAGATGGGGCCTGCCAAAGATAAAATTGCCATTGGTCAGATATTCCATATTGTGGAAGATGACCTTTACATAGATTTTGGTGGCAAGTTTCACTGTGTGTGCAAAAGACCAGAAGTTGATGGAAAGTAAGTAATAAAGTTACGGTAGGTGATTAACATGTGTGAATGACACACTGAAATGCTTAGCCAAAGGGACTTGACCATCTTCTGCACTGAGCTTAGGTAGATTGTGTGAATCTTGTGGTTTAAACTGTGGAAGATAACATATTGTGCAGAATGAACGTATGATCACAAACAGATCCGTGTAGCTCAGACATCATTGTCTGGAATGCAGGTTCCTTTGCACATTTGCTTTATTGCTATCTACATTATTCCAATTTATGATGGGCAAAGGAAGTTACTGGATGTTTTGTCACTGAAGAAAAGAGAAATAATTATCATCAGAGTTGTTAAAACAAGCGCTGTTTATTGAAATCCTTGGGAGTTTTGTGGATGTGGAACTTTAATCCGATGTAAATTGCTTCTTAGGCAGGAGCTATCTAGGCTAAATATGTATATGTGAGGTGACGTACTGGGGAGTTTACGTGTTATTTGTGATAATATGGTTCGTAGCAAATGATCAGTGCTAATGTGGTCAAATATCCCATATTTTAGGAGTTAATTTTATATAGATTTTGGCATAAAGTTTCACTTGTCCTGACGTAGAACAACTCTGGTGGAACAAGAACAGCTGCACTCAAGAATACGGTAGTTACAGAGCTAAAAGATAAGGAGGCAATGGAATTCTAGTGGAAATAGTATTTATAAACTTTCTTGACTGTCTTTAGCACCTTATGATTATGTATTACTCAAAGATCTCTTGTCTGTTTAATTTGTTTCCAGGTTGCTTTAGCACCTAGTTTTTAATACGTAGGCAAAATACTGTATTTTTGAATTCATAGCATCAGAATATTTGAATCCATCTCTTTTCCCTCTTTTTTCCCTGAGAGAGGAGGAGCATCTTTATTAATCTGCAACATCACTGTTTCTAAAACATTAAATATGATTCCTGTGATAATCAGTTCTGAAATAGCTGATTTAACAGAAAGAGATTTAACAAAAATAATCACACATTTGTGTGCAAGTCTGTGATAGTATTTTATCAGAGCATTTTTTTACTCAACTTCCTTTTTTTGACAGGTGTATGACTTTCAAAGCAAGTGTGATTGATATCCCAGGATGAACTGAGTTCTTTGTGCCTGTCACATTTGGCAGCAGACGAAGGTTTACTTAGTCTTTTGCTGCTGCTGTAGTGATGTAGCCCTTGTTGCTCTTTGCATCTCTTGTTAATGCTAAATTGAGATGAGCTTTGCCTTTCCCACGGCCATTCTTGCATGCCTGAGGAGTTCTGTATTAATCTCAACCTATGACCATTCATTTTGGTTTTGTGGTAGAGTTCAGACTGAAGCTCCCTTTTCAGCTGCAGTAGCCTTCTGCCAGGCCTGCTCAACTTGTGCACCTTAGGAAGGACCCTTCTAGAGCATTGAGGAGTTTGTCCTTATAGATCTGTGACCTCTTCTGTGTACTTTATCATGTAGGGACAGCTTCTTCTCTTCCCTGAATAATCCAAAGTCTACTGTTCCGAAGCCCACATCTCTCTTCTGCCACTTGTCTTTCTCACTTTCCTTCAGTGTTTAAGCTCTCACTGGTGGTCACTGCAGCTGAGGTTGACATCAGCTACCGTGTGCCCAAGCAGTTCTTAATCTGCCCGTGAGTGAATGTGTCCAGCAGAAGACCTGCCCTGCTTGGGCTGTCTGGCTTGCTCCCTCCCCTCTGTGTTTGTTTCTGCTTGAGCAGACATAAGGACATTTGAAGTCCCCCGTGAGAATTAAGGCCTGCAGTCGTGAGGTGGTTTCTGATTGTTTGAATGAGGCTTCATCCGCTCCTTAGGGTCTGTTAATGCACACTGACGTTTTGGAAAGCAACAGCTGCTTTTGATCACCAGCACAAAGGTCAAACTAGAGTATCTTCTACCAAAGCTTGAAAGTAGAATTTGCAGTGTGTATTTGGACCTGTACCAGCTTACACTGGTGACTGCAGTAAGGTTTTCGTTACCATTATATCTGTTAATTCACTTGCTGACAAAAGTGATTGTATCACCATATTGTATGTGCATGTAATCAGTAGAACTGCTTACTGTTTTGCTTGCAAAATGTTTATTTTTAGTGCCAAGGAGAAGAACAGGCATTTTAATTTACAGATAACAGATGATTTCTTGAAGGCCATCAATTTAGGACAGAAGAACCAGATTTAAACTTCAGACATGGAAATTCATGATACCATTTTTTTGTGAAGTCAGTCTTGAACATGGCTCTTTTAGTACCTGTATTCTGATACTGATTTTCAGTTCTATTGTACTGTCTTTTCAGGTTTTTGGCAACACCTCCAAAATATTACTTTAACATGTTTAAAGGAAAAAACCCTCTCTTGCCATTTATGTAAGGAATTATCTTGTGAGGACATATGCTTTTGATATTTCCTTGACCATTTGGCTTTTTTCTCACCAGAAGTCAACAATTTTCATGATACTATAATAAAATGTTCTTTCTCTTGTATGATGTCCTGTGCTCTTTGAAAGTGCTACAGGTTACTTGAAAAGAATCAAAAAGCCTGCAAGAGGTTCTTGTCTGTAAAACTTGTTATTTTAAACTTCTCAGTCTGATTCCTAATAGTTGTGATTTCTTGGAATGTCCATGTGAAAGACCCTGTGGTGCTACCACCATGTGGCCATAAAAAGGATTCCACCCTGAAGACTGTCTTGGCTAAAAATGCGACTGTGAAAAAAGGTGTCCCTCACTTGGAAAATGTGAAGTAGCTCCATAAATACCTTTTTTCCATCAGTTCTACTAAAAGAAATGTCAGCCTTTAAAACTAACAACAAACAATCCTCTGCAAACTTTAAGTAAAAGAAACCTTAGCACAGTAATGATGCAAAATTTAAATTGAATAAGCATTTGAAGAATCTGCTAGCCATTTTTGTTTGGTTCTCATTGATTGTTTTCCTTCTTTGGGAAAGCTGTTTCATGGAATTGCTATCAGCATTGATGGTATTGAGACTGGAAGAATACATCAGCTTAGAGATGAAACATATTGTAGGTAAAATTTCACTGGGGTCAGGCAAGGGTGTATTTGATTATAAATATCAAGTGTTTTATTTTGGATTTATTTAATGTGTCAGGAGTATTTATTACCATTACAAGTTCAAAATCTCATGTAATATATGCTGGACTTACTAAATATATACTATAATTAGTAAAAACATGTTTCTTGATACATTTTGGCTTAAATGCTGTATTGAATTTGTATTTTATGCCAAGAGCATAGCAATTCTGTTAAGTATCCACAGTTTATACAAATGAGAAAGTATCTATAGGAAAGTAAGGTTCCTTTTCAGCTATGGGAAGAAAGTGGTATATTTTTTTCTGTCTTTTAACATGCAGAGGAAATGAAGTCCTAAAAAAGAAAGTATCTGTCTTATATTTCCAAATGAGCAACAACTTAATCCATGGCAAAAAGGTGCTGTTACAACCTGCTTCTGCCATTATCAGAATGATAATGAATTCCTAAGAAGCAGAAAATATGGGAAGGGATTGTGCTGACACTGCCTCTTGCATGGTCTGCACCTGTACTCTTAATGACCAATTCCCATCAAAAGCACAATGGCTTTCAGCAGTTTTCTAAAATGTAGGATTGCAGGACCAGCTTCCGAAGAGGATTAAAATGCACCTCTCCATGCCGGTGTAATGAAGCTTTATTTTCAAAGAGTGCTGTAACCCTCCAGCAACTCCAGTGTATTATCAGGCTGTAGGATCAGAAAGATACTTCCTTTATGCTTGAGTATGCAGCTGGTGCAGGGATTTCCAGTATATCCTGTGGCAATTTTACTTGACACCTTTTATACAGTGTGTGTTTGCCAAACTTAAATAGTAGAGAAGGGCAGAAGTCATTTGATGCTGGTTGTGATTTAGAACATGACAGCTTAATGAGCATCATAAAATATTACCTAATGCTGTTTCTGCAAATTGCATAAAAATATTTACTCTGTTTGACTGCCAAGGTGAATTTTATTTGGGAAACATTTTAAATTCTTCTCTTTGTTCTGTTTTTTAAATATTTTGTAGATAAGGGCAGAAGGGAATCCAATTTAAAATAATATCTTTTTAGATCAGGTAATATGAATAAGTCTGGTTGTTTTCTAGCATATTCATTTTATTAAGACAGTCTTAAATTAAAGTTGATACTGACATAAAAGATCTTGTAAGACTGAAAAAAAATAAAAGAAATAGAGGTCCATGGAGAGAAATGCTGTTCAGGGGGAAGGATTTCAATAAGACACCATTTGGTTTAGTTCCAGTTTGTGTAGTAAACAAGTCACTGTGTGTTAAGCTGGAGGGTGAGTTTGGAGTTAACTACTCCATTTTGATGCCGTGTGAATATGCTTCTTGAACACGGAGTGCATTTCAACCAGACTGAGCTGCCTCACACAAAGCATCTTGCTCTGGGTGTGTGGCAAAGATACCTGCACAAGGGAAGGTGTCAGTGTGGTAAATGCACTGTTCACTTGCTGAACCCTTGTTTCCCTGACTTTCATATGTAATGGTGCAAGGTTACTATGGAAAGGTTTAGAGAGATGATGTTGAAGCCATAACCTTTCTAACTTTCCTTCAAAATTAAACGGAGACCAGATAACTGGCAGGGGGCTGGACTGATAGAGAGACCCAGCATCCAGCTCCCATCCCCAAGGCCTTTGCTCTTTCTTTGCCAGAGCAATCACAGGCATCAAATTGCATGTTTAACCTGATGTTTGTGACTAACTGGGAGCAAAATCTCTTGAGAGGCAGTATGGGCCACTGCAGGGTACATACCTGGTGGCAGTGGAGAGACTTAACCATGGTTTCCTTAGAGTATGTATTTCTTCCCTATCCTGTACTGCTGCTGACTACAGTGGTGCAGCTCTGGCAGCCTGGCACATCCTACAGCTTTCATGTCAAGCCTTGAATGTTGATGGAACTATTACTGCTAAAAAAAAAGGAGGTAATGTGATATGTAAAGGAAACATATCTTGCTGCAGTAGTGCTGGTTTTAGTTGTACATGTTTGTTTTTACAGTGGTCTACTTCCTTCTTGCTGTCTGTTGCCAGCAAAATAGCATTTATCTGTAATGTGTAATTCTTGAGGGGAAAGAAGGTAATTGCTAACCAGCAGTACAAGTGATACAATAAATGGTGCTTTTACAAGTACAATTTTCAAATTCGTGCAGATGCAGAAAAAACCAAGTCGTGAGAAAGAGACTGGAAACCTGTAGACACTTACTGATTTTTTTTCTTTTAAATTATAAATGCATGTTGAAGTTACTGATAAAATGCACATGATGCTGGGTTAGTGTCCAAACTTGCTTCTAATTTTTGTGATGTAGTCTTGCGTAGAAAAGGCTCAAGGTCCTCTGAGGAATATTTTTTTAACTCCCACTTCTGGTAAGCTCATTCCCATGAATTCAGTAACTATACTACTAGTAGAATTTTCTCATTCTATCTTGTGATCAAATTGTTGCTAGTAGCTCATTGGCATAAAATCAGCGGTTTTCTCCTTCCCTGCTTCCCTTCTGTTAGGTTTTCATTCCCAGCAGGTCAATCTTTTTCTTGCAAGTCTGTCTAGTAGTAACCATACTGTAGAAAAACTCTTACAAGAAGATGGAGAAAATGTGTAACTAGTCTCGTATGGGGAATGCATTATCTTCCTTCCTTCCACCGTCATTTTCTGCCATTGCCTTGTTCATGTGCTCCATTGCTAATTGTTTGTACCCCTTTCATGGTCATTCTCTGTATTCTTTTTTTCAATACTGATTGTTAATATATATTTCCAATATAAAAATAACATAGTTAGATTTCTAACTAATTACAGTTTTATATTGTTGTATCTATACAGTATATAGAAGTTAACTGTATTATTGCTCAGCTTTTCACCAGTATTTTACCACTGAACTGTTAGAATTTGCAGTTCTATTGTGTCTTCTTAAGCAGTCACCATGTTTTAGAGGTGGCTGTATTGGAGCAGTATATGATACCTACCTTCTAGTAATACTTTTGGAAAGTTTTAGAAATAATTTTTGCTCATTTATACCTAATTAAAGCAGAAATTACAAAACTTACTAAAATACCTATGTATATAATCTTATTTAGTCAACATCAATAGTTACCTGTCCTTTCACACAACATTTTCTCTTTTCTTTTGTAATCAACTCTGATTTGTTGTTGTTGTTGTTTGTTTTTGGAAAGCATTTCTTGCCTGTCAAAAAAAAAAAAAGTAGTGACATAAGTAAGCAACTTGGGAGAATTTGTAAGTTTATATGACAGTGATTTCTTTTGTGCCTGTAGTGTCAGATGGTTTACATCTATCAGTGCCTTATTGCTGACATTTGTAATACTAAATAGTTATCTGAAATCAAGGCAGTCTTCATACTTCTCTGCTCTTTCCTCACCCCCCTTGGCTTCCAAGTTGTCCTACCTGTCAGGTTAACACCTGCTTATTGGAGGGCAAAATTCCCCTGCATTTTGAAAGATGAACTTAGACTGTATTAAGATTTTTGAATTGTTGAATAATTATGACCTGCTCAAATTTGCTGAAGTGTAAAACGAAGTGTGTACATACACTTTCCCGAATCTCTTCCAGTTTGTATCTTTTATGGAAAACATAACCAGACAGCTGGTCTCCACACTGTGAAAACCAGTCTCTTTCTCTGATGAAAATTACGAAAATGTCATGTTGCAATTCTCTGAGGACCAAGGTGGTTTGCACTAGTCATCAGGAAACTTGGGTTTTGGCACTCTGCTCAGCCTTTGCTCTCCAATTTTGCCCAAATGGGAAAGGGAGAAATGGGAAGCAGGACTGATGATGCCGTGTTCCCACATACAAACATTGCAACTTAAAAAGGAAGCCTTATTGTTTATACTGAAGAGGGCTAACTTCAGGGAGGTGGCAGGAGCTCCCTTTTCTACAAAGCTTCCATATAGTGCAATTCACCATCGCTGGGAGCCCAAACAATGTGCACGGTGCCACTCTGTCTGCTGTCGAACAATTTCAGCTCGCTTTTTTTAAAACAGACATGAAGAATAGCCCTGTGATTGCAAACTTGGTCTGTGTGCTGCAGCAATAACCTCCAACTTATTTATAGCATTTTGGAAATTATAGCATTTTTATCCCCCATGGACACAGCTTATTATTTGCTTGGTTTTTTACAATTGTGACTGTTTTTGCCACCCACTGTATATCATTCTTCAGTGGTTATTTTCAACCACAAATGGAGGTGTTGGCTTTTTGTGATTCTGTAATACACAAGACTGTGCTTCCAGAGTTCCCAGAGCCCAGAGTCTGTAAACAGTTTTTTGGACTACCCTGTAAGTTTTTCATCCCAGATAGGTACTTCAGAGTTTAGTTAATGTGATGATACCATGTGACAGGTGTTGGTTATCAGAAGTACAACTAATCCTTATTAATGAGGCACCCTGCACGGCATTTGGTACAGAATATACAGCATAGACCTAGGATTGAGGCCACAACAGTGCATGTGAGCCTGCTAATCATTTTTTCATCTTAGTTTTTGCTTCTGTCATTAGTTTAAGGTAGCAGGGAGTTACAGGATCTGATGACCTTTGGAAATAAAAAACCTCACAAAACGAGTAGCATTTACTGGTGAAAACGTTGTGCCAGCTCTGTCTTGCCAGGGCATCATGATAAATGGGAGATGGAACATGCTGCGTAAAACGTCTTGGGAGAACAAAGCAGTCCATAGGTGGCCTGGAGCTTTTTTGGCAATGTCAAAGTCTGTAAATACTCTTTAAGCCACACTTTTTCTCATATGTGGACGTGCACACATACATGATAGGAGAAAAAAAAAGGCTTGGGAAACTTACTACTGCATTGGAATGCTTCAGTGTTGTCTGTAGGAGAAGAGGTAAGTTGACTCTCTCTTTTCCTCTAATCCAGGTGCTAGCTGTCAAGAACTGCAGAAACTAGAATTATGAAGTCATGACTTGGCAGAAGAATTAAAATTCTTTCCAGTATTTTGTTCTGAGATTGATGAGAATAAATGACTTGAATCTCTGTGTGCAATATATTTGAAAATTTTCCCCTCCACCCCCCACCTTTGAGAAAGCCTTGCTGTTAGCACATGGGGAGGAGCTCTCTCACTTAAATACTCCTAGTAAAGTATAATTAATTTCCTCAATAGCTAGACAAGGCTCAAGAAACCTCAGCCATTGCAGATACAGAAGATTATGAAAACTCTAATGCTCCCCAACATGTTTTGCTAATCGGAGACTCTGGATGCCAGTGGACGAGGTTGGGTCATGCCAGTTTTACAGGCATGTGGTACTTTTCAGGGGTACAGGGAACTGTACTTTACTAAACCATAGAATGAGTTGCACATGTTTCTGGCTGAAACTCTGGTCAGTTTGACCTGTACCTGTAACAGAGGTAAGGGTTAGATGAAAGAGCAGCCCAGGTTATTGAAGCAGTATAACTGCTTTTATTATGTTGGGTGTAACTGTGTGCTAAACCCTCTTCTTAGCATAATGAGTTGGGCTGCAGTGCTGTGCTGATGTGGTCTTTGATTTCAGTTCGGGAGCCAGCTCGGTCTAAACTAGCTCATGGGCTCTTCATGACAATCCTCTGAGAAGTGTAGACTTGCCCAAAGACAGAAGCTATTTAGTTTCTAGGTTGAGAAACTGAATTAATGATGTTTTGGACCAAATATGAATTGTAAGTCCTTCTATAACATAGATCTTACTCAGGAAAATTAATGCTATCATATAACCATGGAGTGGTAATTATTCACCCCTCTGGAACAGTTTCAGTACAGTGAGTCTGCGAAGGGAATTAACACAGCTAGGGAAACACTGCAGGTAATATATATCAACCCCGAGCTCTTCAGAAGGCATGAGTCAGGCCTCTCATGAATCATGATTTTAAAGTTGGTTTTATTTTTTGGTTTATGTCTTTTTGGGTTATTTAGTCTTTTGGTTCATAGCACTTTTTTTTTTTACTTGGCAGAATGGGAATTTTTAATTAAAACAATTTTTTTTTAAAAAAAGGCAATTGATCCTCTTGTGTAACTGTATAACTAAGAACCAAGAGTTTAATATACTAAATGTCAGAAACATGATTAAATTGTTAGTATTAGCAAAGCTAGAGATGTTGTGCAAAATTATTTCACTGGTAATCCTTCTCAGTCTGGTATGTAATATGAAGGTTACTCAGGCTCGAGGCTGGTAACTAACTGTGTACCCCAGGGGTCAGTACTGGGTCCAGTCCTGTTAAACATCTTCATTAGTGACCTCAGTGATGGGACAGAGTGTACCTTCAACAAGTTATCCTGGAGTACAAAATCAGAGGAGTTATTATTACACGAGGTGGTTGTGCTGCTGTCTGGAGTGACTTTGACAGGCTGGAGAAATGGTCTGAGAGGAACCTCCTGAAGCTCAACAGAGACGAGTGCCAAGTCCTTCCCCTGGGAAGGTACAGCCCTAGGCACCAGTTCATGGTGGGGCCACTGGGCTGCAAAGCACCCTGGCAGAAAAGGCTCAGGGGGTCCTGGTGGACACCGAGTTGCATATGAAGCAACAGTGAGCCTTTGTGGCAAAGAAGCTGAATGGTGTCCTGGATTGCATTAGACAAGAAGGTGGCAGGATGTGATTCTTCTCTTCCACTCAGCCCTGGTGAGGCTGGACGTGGAGTGCCGTGTCCAGTTTTGGGCTCCTCAGTTCAAGAGCAAGTCTAGTGAAGGGATGAAGGGACTCGAGCATCTCTGCGGTGAGGAAAGACTGTTCATCCTGGAAAAGAGAAGGCTCGGAGAGATCATCTCGTCAATGTGTATGAACACCCGAAGGGACAGGGTAAAGGATACAGAGCCAGGCTCTTATCAACAGTGACAGGACAAGGGGCAACAGGCACACACCAACACGCGGGAGGCTCCCTCTGAACCTCAGGAGATAGTTTTACACTGTGAGGGTGGCTGAACCCTGGCACAGGTTACAGGTTGCCCAGGAAGGTTGTGAAAATCCAGCTTTGGAGATACTTGAAAGCTGTTTGTGGCCATTGATGGTTTATTTAGTCACGTATTTTTATTTGAAGTCACTGGTCGGTACAGAGGGATGTCTCATCAGAGGGAGGAGTGGGTGTTAACTGCCACTTGGAATAGGCCCAGAAGACTGATAAAATTAATTCTGTTACTCCTACACACCAAACCCTTGACAGATGCTTTTCTTCCTCTGATGCTTTCTGTAACTCCTTGTCAGCCTGTTTAGATTCTGGTATCCAACCAGAGCACAAAAGCAGGTAAATTCCTACAAAGCAAGGTAAGCCTTTTAAGGCTGAGTGTTGCCAAACTGCATAGGGAGATTCAGCTGCTTTGCTGCTATTAGGCAGCTCAGCAAATCAGTTAAAAAACACAAGGTGTTTAGAGGCAAAGATAAATAACATTTTATTACATGTCTGTTATTTAAAACCAATTTATTTTCCTTTTCTGCTCGCTAATATGCTAACAAAACCAACAGTCCTTGTTGCCTCTCTTCACATGCGCTTGTCTGGAGCAAAGATGGGAGTAGCAAATGAGTATAATTTGTGAATGAAATGTTTTGGAGGAAGAAATAGAGGTAATAGAACTAAAGTGACACTTAGTATGTAATTGCCCTTACTGAGTAAGGAGCATTTGGTAACATGGTCCTCGCTATTGTATTTGCTTGCCTGATTTTTCTTAAATTTGCAGGATTAAATTTAAAATTCTTGGCAGTGTTGCTGTTGTGTTGGAAGAGCTGCAGTGTAAGTCAAGACTCATACATTTAAAGAGAAAAAAGGGAGGAAAGTGTTCTAAGAGTATTCATTAGCTGTTAAAATTTGCCTTAATAGATTTTGGAGTCTGTGTGTGGTCACTGCTGCCGTGACTCTGTCAGCATTTTAGGCATAATAACAGCCAAGCAGGGATGCAGATGTCTGTTGCTTTATGAACTTGCTGAACATAGTAATGATTTATGGGCACTGAAATACAAAGTATGCTGATAGCCGATCATGGGGTGTTTTTCATACAAAACCAAAGTTCTTTTTCCTTCTGTGATAGCTGTCAAGAGAGGCAAATCTTCTATTTTCCCATCTTAGCATTTTATAACAATTTATTTTTTTGTATAAAGAACTTAAAATCCAGTCACCCAACTTGGGTGAGAAATAACACCTCCCCGCCCCCAGTCCTCCAGATCCTGAAGGGATTGTTTGAAAAATACTGAAGCTCTATTTTAAATAATCTGCTTTGAGATTTGGCAGGCTCTGATCACATGGCAAAGTGCACATAATGTGATCACACTGTGTGAGCATGTACCCAGTTAACCGAGAAATTGAGATACGATTCTAAAGGCAGAGAAATAACCATTGGGTACAATGAAAAATGCTGATCACTTATTAGTGTTTGGTGACTTTTCATTAGTAGGGTAGAGGAAAAGGGCTTAAACAATTTTTCTTTGATTAATGATCTTATTAGAAGGAATGAAGGATTGTTTACATGTCCTCTGTGAAACCTCTTGCTCTTTATTTTCGTAGTAGCTGGCATGCTCTTGCAAAGGCAGTGAGATCTTATTGAACAAGTTTGATGATTCCTATAAAACTATATAAAGCATTTCCTTATGGAAATGCACAACACACATTTAACCTGTCTGAAACCTTATGAAACTAATGGAATATTAGTTTAAATATTAAAATTTAAAAAAAATTATAATCTACAATATGAAATCCTAATCAGATTTTTCAGGTCTTTTCCATACATCATAAGGAAATGTAAGTAGTGTACAATTTTAATTTATTTGCAATTTGTACTCATTAACTTCAAATATTAACACAGAGATCCTAATCTCAGTGGTAATTATAAATTGGTTGCTAATCTGTCCTTCCACTTAGGGAGTTCACTTCTTTTCCTATGACTTTATACATTTGAAGTTACCTGAAGGTGTTTTAATCTTTCAGATCAAGTAGTGCCTGCACCACCTCACTCATCTTTGGGTCCCCGGTCTATTACCACCTACGTACTAGATTTTGCTCCCCCCGAAGCCTTTCAAGACTGTTCTTGGCAGCTGGCTTGACAGGGCTGCTGGAGACGAGACTGAAACGCGCTCTGCTTCCTCCACACAGAGCTCAGTAAACAAGCTGTGATCCTCTGCTTGGCAGGAGGCAGAGCTGCCACTGCTGTCAGTCTGGGAGGGGGATGCAGAGCAGCAGTGATGCGTGGCAGCAAATAAAATATCCGTTTCTGGGACTTTTGGTGAGTTGAATCACACATTGGTCTAATGTGAAGGTTTGTGAAATATTTATCTGCTTCTGCAAGATGTATTGAGAGTATGCTGAGAGTGTATACACCAGTGGTGCATGTAGCTAAAATTAAATTACAGGAACTGAGTGAAAAGGAATCACTTGCTAAGCAGTGATTTAAGCTTAAAAAAAATAAAAATGAAAAAGGAGGTTTGAGGTGATTTGTCAAAGAATGGTTTGAGTTGGAAGGAATATTCAAGATCATCTAGTTTCAACACCCCCCACCACCCATGGGCGGAGACACCTTCCACTGAACTAGGTTGCTCAGAGCTCCATCCAGCTGGGCCTTGAACACCTCCAGAGATGAGGCATCCACAACTTCTCTGGGCAGCCTAGTCCAGTATCTCACCATCTTCTCATTATTTCCATGACCTGTCTGTGCACTTACTCCAGCAGCCCAGGCCCCCTTACATTGGCAGTGCAAGAGCTGGGTGCCCTACTCCATGTGGGGTCTCATGAGGTCTCAGAGTAGAGGGACAGAATCACCTCCCTCAACCTGCTGGTCACACTTGTTTTGATGCAGCCCAGAACACAGTTGGCTTTCTGGACTGCAAGTGAATATTGCTGGGTCATGTTGAGCTTCTTAGCCACCAATACCTGCAAGTCCTTCTCAGGGCTGTTCTCAATCCATTCTCTGCCCAGCCTGTACTTGTGCTTGGAATTGCCTGACCCACATGCAGGACCTTGCACTTGTTGGCCTTTGTGAGATTCACATGGGCTCATCTCCCAAGCCTTTGAAGGCCCCTCTGAATGGTATCCTCTCCATCCACTGTGTTGACTGCACCACACAGCTTGGTGTTGTCAGCAGACTTGCTGACAGTGCACTCAGTCTCACTGCCCATGTCACCAACAAAGATGTTAAACAGTACTGTTGCGATGCGGGCCGCTGGGGAACACCACTTGTCACCGGTCTCCACTTGGACACTGAGCTGTTGACTGCAACTCTCTTGAGTGCAACCATCCAGACAATTCTTTATCCACTGAGTGGAACATCTGACAAATCCATGCCTCTCCAGTTTAAAGACAAGGATGTCATGTGAGACAGTGCCAAATGCTTTGCACAAGTCCAGGTACATGACGTCAGTTGTTTTGCCCTTATCCACCAACACTGTAACCCCAATGTAGAAGGTCACCAAATTTGTCAGGCACAGTTTCCACTTAGTGAAGGCATGTTGGCTGTCAAAAATCACTTCCTTATTTTCCATATGCCTCAGCATAGTTTCCAGAAGGAGCTGCTCTATGATCTTTCAGGGCACTTTGGTGAGACTGACTGGCCTGTAGTTCACCAAGTCTTGTGGTTTTCCTTTTTAAAAAAATGGGTGTTACATTTCCCCTTCCAATCAGTGGGAGCTGACTGCCACAACTTCTCAAATGTGATGGATAGTGGAGTAGCCTCTTAATCCACCAGTTCTCTCAGAACGCATGAGTTTATCTCATGACTTGTGCACCTTCATGTTCCTAAAATGGTCTTGAACCTCGTCTTCTCCTACAGTGGGTAGTTCTTCATTCTCCCAGTCCCTGGGTTTGCCTTCTGTGACTTGGGTGATGTGGCTGGTGCAGTTACTGGTGAAGACTGAGGCAAAAAAAGTAAATTGAATACCTCAGCCTTCTCCATATCCCAGGTAACCAGGTCTCCTGTTTCCATCTGAAGAGGGTGCATATTTTCCCTGGTCTTCCTCTTATCACCCCTATAGAAGCTTTTCTTGTTGCCTATAACATCCCTGGCCAGATTTAATTCTATCAGGACTTCAGCTTTCATAACCTGATCCCTGGCTGTTTGGACAATTTCTTCATGTTCGTTCCAAGCTACCTGTCCTTGCTTCCACTCTCCTCTAAGCTTCCTTTTTGTGTTTGAGTTTATCCAGGCGTTCCTTGATCATCTGCGCAGGCCTCCTGGTGTTTTTGCCTGAATTCCTCTTTGTCGAGATGCATCCTCTTCATTGGTGATCCTTGAATATTAACCAGCTTTCTGGGGCCCCTCTTCCCCCCAGGGCTTTATCCCGTGGTCCTCTCCAAGCAGATCCCCAAGGAATCCAAAGTTTGTTTTCCTGAGTCCAGGATAGTGAGCTTGCTGTGTGCCCTTACTGCTGCCTGAAGGATCTTGAACTCCACTATTTCATGATCACTGCAGGTCAGGCTGCCCTTGAGTTTCACATTTCCCACCAGCCCCTCCTCGTTGGTGAGAACAAGTTCCAGCACAGCACCTCTCCTCGTTGGCTCCTCTGTCACTTGGAAGTTATCACCAGTGCATTCCAGGAACCTCCTGGGTTGTTATGCCGTGCTGTTCTGTCCCTCCAACAGGAATTGAGGTGGTATCCATGAGGACCAGGGGTTTGACTGGGAGGCTGCTCTTGTCTGTCTGTAGAGGGTTTAATCTGGTTGGTCCTTCTGGTCAGATGACCTGTAGTAGACCCCCACTATAATGTCACCTGTCCCTGCCCTCCCTTTAATCCTGACCCATAAGCTCTTGGCCTGCTCTTCATCTCTCCCCATTCAGAACTGGTAGAGCAGAGTTGGTCTCCATTGTCTTCTTCCCATGATAGACTGAACTCAGAAGGTCTTTCTCCCATTCATAATAAAAGAAATAATCGTGCTAGATCTTAATTCTTCCAGCTTTGTTAATCAGCCTTTAGATCTATAAGTATTTTTGTGGCAGTGTACGTAAGAACCCTAATTGTAGTTGAAGGGTGGGGATTTTCCTCCTTTAAAGTGAACTAAAAACTCCATTCAGGAACGTGATGGATCAGATCCCTGGTGAGCTTGCAGGCTTACTTTGGCACCTGTACAGATGTTTGCCTACTTTACATAGTCAGTGCTGGTATACTCGAGTGCAGTCATAGGTCTTACAGGTGGTGTGCAGAGCAGGCAGGCCTGCCTTATTTAAATAAGGCTGTTTGTAGATATAAACATTAGAAATTTTTGTGCTGTTTTAAGATGAAGTATCTGGGAATAAGGTAATGCTCTTCATGTATCTTTCAGGTTACATGCTTTCAATCCATTTGCCAAGAGTGAAAGTCATGGCTTCAAGACTCTCAAAATCTTTCTGACTAGCTCACACATGATTAAACTTTCAATTTTGGGGTTAAATTTTTTTTCCTGGCATTAGACACATCGTTTTTTTGGTAATCTGGAGCTTTCTTGTGTAGCTAGTTAATGTAGTAACATTCCAGTATTTTGAGCTTAAAAACTAAAATTGAAAGAGCAGTAGAGAGCATGTTAATATTACCTTTGCTATTAGTAATAAGATGAAAAGTGTTCTTTGTGTGCCATTCATATGGAATATGCAATTCTAAAATGAAATTTTCTTCTTCTTCTTTTTTTTTAATTGTAACCAATTCACAGTCTTACAACATACTAAGCAGTTCTTTCACTCTGATTTATAATGTATTACCTTATCTGTAGTATGGTCTGCATGAGTTAAAGCGCAATTGCTCTCTCTCTTATTACCTTCATGCTAGTCATTCAGAAATCTAAATACTCTTTGCGAGCAAATATTTCTGCATACTTTGCATACGGTCTAGTGAAAGATGTCCCTGTCCACCACAGGGGGGTTGGAACTGGATGATCTTTAAGGTCCCTTCCAACCCAGGCTATCCTGTGATTCAGTGATGTAAAGCAGGTGAAGATAACACTTCTGATATTGTGCTAGAAGGCTACTCTGGTTTCTTGATCGCGCTTATAAGGATGGTAATTTAAATAAGAGAAGTGCTGTTTCCCTAAAGGGGAAGTCAACAAAAATCATTGTTTGAAGAGTATCAATAATCTACATGAAGTGTTTTTTTTCCTCTGCTAATAGATAACTAATATAGAGGTGCCTGTGCAATATCATGTATGTGATACATTTTCCCTGAACCTTTATTTGCACAAGCTGAATGTGTGTGAAATACAAATGTACAGCTGTGGTTGTCTTTTGTTACCCTTCTCACTTCCTTAAGCATTTTCAGTGGGGATTTAAACCTACAACTATGTGGTTATTGTTACATTTTGGAGGGACACAGAGCTACTGTAATTCCAAATCCCATGCTCAGTTTTTCTTGGTTGGAGTGGCAGCCGTGAATTGTGTCATGGTGGGAGGGAAGGGCAGGAAGGCGCATTACTGTGTTTTCGAAGGAGATAAAATACATTACTCAAAACTGCCGGGCTGTCTCCACAGCAGCGACATCGCACGCAGGCTTCGCCCGAGGTCAGGAGCACGATGTGCGCGGCGGAGCGCTGGGCGGCGGGAGCCGCGTGACTGGCATCTCCAGGCTTCCCGCTGGAGACATCCAGCGCAGGGGATCCACCGCTGGCTGCCGGGGTGAGCGCGGAGCCATTCTTCCGCCTTCACTTCCTCGGCTCTTTAGCCCCCATTGAGCGTCGAACAGTGGCGCGGGACAAAAGCTGTATACACTGTACAAACAGAGCACTAAAGCGGCAGTACACTGACTCATTCTTCGCTCTGTGTGAGAACTGAGGGGGACTCTATTCACCGCCTTTGTGCCGGTGTCTGTCAACAGCGCTGTTTGAGGCCAGCCCCATTGTGCCGGCCAATGTTTCTTATTGACCCGAGTCTGTGCCCGCAATGTTCCCAGGGTCGAAGTTGCGAGCGAGAGAATGTTTGAAAAGGGGTAATCGTAGGCTAAATGCGTTTTGCTGCATTGTCGTCTGACCTATTAAATCTAAACTGCGGTCCGCGTTCATGCAAACAGGTAATTATGTAGTCACAGCTGCGGCCATTGACATCTGGTTACCGCCCCGTGGAAAAAGGGGATGGGGTGCTCGCCTCTCCCTCCAGGCTCTCAAGCGCTGAACTTTAATGATATTAACTGAAAATAGAGGGTGGATTAGCGAGACTGACAGGTCAACAAGGTGGATACTTTATCCATGTAGGCAGAAA
The DNA here is from genome assembly GCA_013399855.1 of Oxyruncus cristatus. Lineage (NCBI taxonomy): Eukaryota > Metazoa > Chordata > Aves > Passeriformes > Cotingidae > Oxyruncus > Oxyruncus cristatus. The sequence goes on from VXAY01007087.1 coordinate 984,930, forward strand.
TAAGTCCGAATGCAGTTACTTGGGTATTTCTGCTACATTATGCAGCAGATTTTTCCCATAGCTGCAGGCTTGGCTGTTATTATTTAGGGGGTTTAGATCTGGAGAAGCTGCAAAATATTTCTTCTGTCATCCTGTTGTGCAGTACGGTTCTGCAAATAGCCACCACATTAACTATTTTTTTTTTTTTTTTAACTGAGAAGCTTACAATGGTTCTGGTCCCCAGAGGAAGAGTTGCCAGGATTTCCAGATAACAAACCTTCATTATCAATAGGCCAGCATTTCAAAATTTAGTGGTAAGTGTACAAGGGTAATAAAACATTCCTGGCCATAAATTATTTTAGGGAACTGCTTTTTCTTTTAATGTACTTTGGAACTTAGGCACATTTGCATGTGAATTAGTCTGACACATCCTCTCTCTCATCCCCTTCTGCTCTCCCCCCTTCTGCTGGGAAGGAAGAGATCTCTACATAACATACATAATTATTAAAACAGCCTGTTTTTCTGTCCTGTGCAACTTTCAGTGGTTGGGATAGACAACAACCACTGTAGAAATTAAGACAGAGAGTTACATGGCCCTGGGTGACTTTCATGGCACATCAAAGCTGGGAGCACACTCTGTGCTGGGCAGTCCTGACTGCAGAGCAGGAGGGGAATGCAGCCAGTTGATAAATCCCTGCTTTAAGGGATCTTATGCAGGAATTAATGGCTGTCTGTTTCTCCTTGCATTTGCATCCCTGTGCTGCTCCTCTGGAGTCAATTACTCTGAAGCGCTGTTGCAATGTGGAGTGTCATGCAACAGGGAGAGGAGGTGCTACATGTTGTGGCGAATATATATTTTATATGCATGTATAAAATCTTTCATAGTTATGGGAGGACTGTAATTGCCAAAGGAGTGAAACATTCTTCTTCAAAGGCATGTCCACTGTTACAGAGGAGAGCTGGTTTTTCACTCATGGAGCAGGGAGAGAGAAAAGATGATCTGTTCAGACTCAAGGGAACCTGCTTGCATTGTGGATCTCTAAAATGGTCTTGTACAGGCATCTGTTATGTAATTAGCTTTTTCTCTTTTTTTGTGGGTTGATTTTTTTTACTTGATTTCTACCTTTTCTACTCCTTACAGGCCTATAGGGAACAGATTGTCTTCCTTATGCAAGAAGCAAGGTTAAAAAAGTGTGACCTAAAAATATTTCAAGTGTATCCAGAAATGTGCTGGCATTATCATGCTTTTCAGGAAGAGGACAGTAGGGAAAGACCAAGTCTGTCTGCCAGCAAAAGACAGTCAAATTACATCCTCACAATTATCTGATTCTGTGGCTGTTTGATATTTATTACTGTGGGAAGGAATAAATTTCCTTAGCTGTACCAACTATATAGACATCTCTTTGCTGTCCCTGCATCAACACAAATTTTTCCAAATATACAGAAAATTCTGTTCATGCATTCCCCAGTAGATGTATTAAGTTCATAAAAATACTAGATAGTCTTAGGAATTTGTTGTTTCTCACCTTGGTAGCTCTGTCTTCTAAACTATTTTACCATTTCTCCACTTAAAAAAAATATTCAAAATAGAGTATTTCCTTTTCAGCAGCCACTGATTTTTTTCTACTGTAAAGGAAATACCAAGGAATAATGTTTATCTAAAGGATGCAGTTATCTAAGTCAGTGTTCTCTGCAGCTGTATTATCTGTAGAGTAGACAAATGAGACTGAAGATTTATCCTGTAGAAGTCTGTAAATGCCTTACACTCTTTAAAATACTTTAATTCTGTAACTAAGAAAACCTGATCTACTTAAAATATGAAAGTCAGGAGGAACTTGAAATGACAATTCTCAGCAGAGATCAAGAAACTTCCTGGTTAAATTGTGTTTTCCCCTGACCTAATAAGTAAAACTTGAGCAAACTTTTAATTTGGATACCCCAGTTTTGATGTCATGTGCATCCTGTGATGTCGCAGCTGTAATTCTGCATCTCTTTAGGTGATTCAAAAGGAGTTGTAAGAATACACTTTTCAAAGTGGCAAAGATGATTTGTCGTTAGATACGTCACCGACTTACTGAAACAGGCATTAACCACTCCAGCACTCTTGTATATTTGGAAGGTGGCATTGTATAATGAAAGAAAGGTTGAAAACTTAGATGTGGGAATTATTATGTGCACAGTGGTTTGGAGCAGTAAGGTAACATCAGTGTAATCGGGGCAAACCTTGCATGATATGTGTAGCTTAGCTTCATGCTTCAGCCAGTAAGGCATTATAGACAAAGTTCTTGCAGTTCTAGACAATATAAGAGAACAGTGAATGTAAACTTCTTGAATATGCACTGCACATGCAGTATGGGTACCCAATATCCTGACCTGCACTTGGTGGAGAATAACTTCAGTGTGGGCTCATGAGGTTTTCCCAGAATGAAAAATTCATGATGTTGGTGGTCTCATTAATTTTCTTGAAGCATTGGTAGCTTGCAGAAGTGAAAGGCAAATAACCATGAAGAATTTCAGTTGAAATAGTAATGAAGGGTTTTTCTTTTTTTTTCTTGGAGATGGTATTAAACGGAAAACAGGATGTCTCTGATCAATGCTTAACAGCTTTTCCTTTATCTTTCATAGTAGCATGTTCTGTTGTCTGAAAAAACACAGTAATTTATTATACCTTTTACAAAGAATTCTGCTTGATTTTCTTTTAAAAAGACTTGACTATATGGAGGATTAGATTATTATTAACTTTTAATACATCTCTTTTTCTGTTTTAGTTTAATATGAGTTAGCTTATGTGAGACTGTTTGCAGTGCAATGGTACTATCCATTGATTGGTGTGTATGGATTGGAAATGGAAATCAATAGGATTCTTTCTGAAGCTGATATACTTACTAGTGAAGTCAACCCTTAATACAATGCATAAATATGCAATTTATATATGATGCATATGTAGCAATAATCTAAATGGGCTTAATTCATATACCTTTTTTAGGAGGAGAATGAAGTGTGAGTCAAAAAAAACCCCTGGTTTCTGAGAGAAATTAGTTGGCTTGTTTCAACAAAGGGCCCTAGGATATCATAACCTGTGTGTAAAAACAACAGCACACTTGGCACACATTGTCCCTGCGAGTTCAAAAGAATTGTATAGAAACTGAAATAACCTTTCTAAAAATATATTTGAGGGCATACCTTTTGAGTACTGGGATTAAGATTCCGATAGCAGCAAGTGGGACAGCCCTTTTCCAATACATAGTGTTTGTGGATGACACCTATAAAGAAAATATGGCAGTGAAGCATAGGAATGGGCAATACCTGTAGATAAAGGCTTATCTGTTGCCACTACTCCTTTTAGGATTTGTCTTCATATAGCGTGTGGGAAAGGCTTTGTGCTTCTGTGAACTATCCAGCTGAATGTTAGCATTTTTTGTTACAAAAATTTTCTTCAAGTTTTTAAAAAAGTGCATTTATCTCAGCAGAGAACTGGAATAGCACAAAACATTTGAAATTATTCTTACTAAATTAAAAAAAAAATTCTTATGCCCACTAGGCATAAGAATTTTATTTTAGTTTAAGAATGTGCAGTATCATCTAATAGTGAGACAACATTATGAGCTTATTCATGTAACATATGTTGGTTTCTGGATGTTTTGAAATGAAGAACTCAGGTGTTGCTCTCCAGAAATACAGGTATAGGGAGGATCAGATATTTTAGTTGTTAACATACTGTCTAAAGCAAATAATTAAATTTCAGAAAAGGAAAACTTGTCCACAACCAAGATCAGATCAGTAATGGCTTTGGAAAACAGCTCTGGTTTTCCTGCCACTTGGACTAATGCACAGTAAGAGCAAAGATGTGGAATTGGCTTACAAATTATCCTCGTTTAGACTCTGTAATATTCAGATTTTTGTTGTCCTGAAGTAATCAAGGGCTCCATTACAAATGTCTTGTTATACTCTGCAATATGAGGGCAACTGGCTGGTCAACTACCTTTTCTGGGTTTTTTACCTCTTTAAAGGTTGAAACAGTTTGCTTTTTCCTGTTGGTTTTATTGCATAGAGACATTTTTCATATTCAAGTTATTCCCCCCTCCCCCAGTTACTAGAATGAAATTAACTTAGTTTGTCTCTCAGTCACATTGTGACTTATATTGCTTTTCATTAGGGAAGATTTCCATGTACAGACAGGATGCAGTGGTTAAACAGGGTTTTTGAAGAAGAAAATATAGATAACAATCGATGCAAACAGCCTCGACATGGGCTTCCTTTTACCCCCTCTGACTATTGTCACAACTTCCCCTCATTCAGTTCAGTGGTGGTTGTTCTTTGCATGAGACCAATAGATAGGATTGATAGATCAGCAAATGTTGTGTTTATGTTTGATCTCTTGTGAAATAAAAATGCAGCTCTGGATTTTTCAGAATTCCTCATTTCCCTTACAGCAATATTGCTGCTCTGCAGCCTTCAAGAATAGAACAGAAAACTATTTGGAGAGTAAAGAATTTTCTACAGCATGTTCTTAATAAATTTTTTTTAAGGAATTTCTGCTCTTTGACAAATTGATGTATTTTTCTTCAAAAGAAAATAGACAAAATTCATACAGGGGGAATGCTTACTCACTTTTAGAAATGCTGCTAAAAGTCATGGTGCCAACTCGTTTATAGAATTGGTGAGGTAAAAACGTGAAGGGCTTGGAGACCTCACAGTACCAGTAACGGCAAAGCTGCTCGGGTACTTTTAGAAAGAATATGCTTATACCTTGGTGCTTCTGGAGAAGGTATGTGCAGCAGAGGGTTAACTCCCTGACACACTGAAGTGTCTTAATTAGAGCTTGGCAAAGAGCCATGGTCAGTAGAAAATATGCAGTGCCTGAGACAGTAGCAGTGACTAGTGGTTTGATCCTCTGGCGAGGTCTCCTGCATTCAGCAGCACTCTTTGCCTGTGCCTACCTGTTGTGGGAAAGCAAGATGCTGCTCAGACCTGAAACAAAGCAGCCAAGCATTTTCCCATCCAGCTTCACCATTGTAGACTTTAAAAGAAAAGATGTGGGGATGTGGCAAGGGGGGAGATACCTGTCGATAAAAGCAGCTTTGCAGTTCAACGCTGCACATAGTGGCCTGCAGTTGAAGAAAGAGCGAGTTAAAACTGCAGAGCAAATCTGGTTCTGCGCACTGTAGAGAATGAGTGCAATACTTGCTTTAAAACAGAAAAATGGGAGAATTTGAAGTTTCAGGCTGAGAAGACTTTTTAAAAACATTTATGACCTCTAGTGATGCTTTTCAAATTGGGCATTACTGCATGTTTTTCTAAGAATGAGGATGATTTACTTGTAAGAACTATTAATAGATATTTCTTTCCCAAGATTATGGCCTATTTACAGCCCTGTTAGGAAAAATATAACATCAAGTTGCTCAATTAATCCTACGTTATCATAGGATGGATGATACAGATTAAATGGAAAACAAACCACCAAACCTGTTACTTAAACATGAAATAATAGAACTACTTGTAATTTCAGGACTAGGTTTCTGGATCTTACCATGAGAAATACAGAGATACAGACTTGGGATAAAATTGAGCTGATAACATTGTTTCTGTAGAAGCTCTTATTCAGATAGACAGTAGGGTAGGTACTTCTCTAGCTGGTGTGTCTGTAAAGTGTGTAGAAAGGCATGTTTTTTACAATTAAGAAAACCCTCAGGATTTGTAAGACTGCATCTTGGGTTCTGTGCAAACATTGAAATGTCCCATACCTGTATTTGAAGAAAAATGATTTGTAAGTTTGGGGAAGTTTCCAGAGCTATTAACAAGAGTTGAGCTCTTCTAGCTCTCACTATATTTCAGTGGAAATGAAACACCTAAGTCCAGTCTGTGGAGGCCTGAAAGTTATCTTCTTTTAGGTGCAACATCATCTCTAATACATTGCAGTCTGACTGTACAAAAACTCAGTACCAAAAATAGTCTTTACTGGTATTAATATTTAATAATAAATAACAAGATCGAATAAAAAACACACCTGTGTTTATCTTCAGATCTCCAGGTAGACACTATTCACTTCATTGAGACTCTGCATTACATGGTACATCACATCAGAGGAGACTTGCAGGCACAGCAAAGTGCAAGTCCTGCTAATTAATTAGGCACTGAATGGTCACTTAATCCATGCCAGTTGTGTGCATAACAATAATCTGTTCCTTTAACACCTCACTATAGCATTTCTGTACTTTTTAACTTTACCCTTGCCTATTGAGTGACAGCAGAGTGGCAGGGCTTGTGTTGGCTATGTATGTGTCAGGCTGGTGGGTACCATTATGGATCTGTATTAGAAGGTTTTTGTGATATAGAGATAAATCTAAAAAATCAGATGTGAATTACAATCTGCAGTTTGTTCTGGTAAAAGCCCACTTGGAGTAAGATGGTAATGGTCCTGTAAAGATTGTCTCTTGTTTCATGGTTTCTGCTCCCAAGCTTGACTTTTTGCCTGGGGTTAGGCATGACTTCAGAGGAACCCATCAGAACCTTCTAGCAGTAAGTCCGCCCTGCAAAGCAAAAGAAGAAGCTGTTCCCATACCGTAGCATTCAATCACAGCCCTGGCAGCTTCAGATGAGAAGAACTTTTTTCGTGGAAAACATCACCTCTTTAGGTCTTGCTGCATGAAGAAGGGTCAACTTCTGCATGGAAAAGGTGATCTCTCTAAATTTATAGTAAGCCCAGATAGTAAAGCATTCTGGGTCCTATGGAAGATTTCCCAGTATGTGTGTCTGATTGGAGTTTAAGGAATGGAGCTTCTTGGATTTATCCATATGCATTATGTCTCTGAGACAGCCAACTCTTCTTGTGTGGGCACTGAGTTGTATGCCATGGATAGCTGAAGTGCCTCTTCCCTGCCTAGTGAAGACATGGGTTATCCCTGACAGTGTCCTTGAGTATCGATGTGTTTTCTTCTGACCAGCCTGGTCTTGCGTACAGGCAGCTACTTTGAAGCTAATTTTACTGCTGAAGTTGGGTGTTTACATTTTCTGCATATGTTTTCTGGGAGAAATATTTGGATAGTCAGTGATATGGTCTGCTTTTTCCCATGTTTGTGCAATTATTTTAAGTAGAAGTGGAAGAGGTAAGTCCATACTTAAATTATATTTCTGTAAACTGTTTACGTGTGTGTTTGTTTATTCTAAAGAATGAAACAGGTCTATGTGAATTTGTATTTAGACACTTGTAAAAATAACAGTTTGACCCAGTTTTCTGAGACGCATTGTTTTCTGAGAGAACTTCCAAGGATCAATAAAGATCTACCATGAGAAAATACGTATTGGAATTTATAGTGAATATTTACAGTGAAAAATCTGTAGCTAAATTATTTGAAAATTAAGTATATAGCATGTGTTTCACTCATACTTTAAATGTTTAATTCAACATGTTTTGTGTACAGAAGAGAAACAGTGCATGTCAGAAGCTTGACACCTGCAAGTGTTTCTGTGACATCTCAGGGGCCTTCTGATAGCAAATTAGGAAGGCAGGAGCTATACAATAAATACAAAACTAATTTTTAAAACCATAGTGCATGATTGTCAGTGGAGAGTTCATTGTCTGAATGAAAAGATTCGCTGAGTTTGATTCCATGGGACACTGGCTTGGGTTAATGGTAGGTACCAGTGTTTTCATTATTGATCAGGGTGATGGAATACTGAGTGTGCTCGTTAAATGTGTAGGTGATGCTGAGCTGAGAGGCTGCTAATCCAGTTTCTGGTTCCTTTAAACTGTAATACGGCTTTAGGTTTGAAAATTAAGTTGACAAGTTGGAGAAGGAGTCTGAAAAAAATACTGGCAATCAAAAGGTACAGTTACAAAGTTTTGGACATACGCAGAGCTGGGAATCAAATGATAGGAAGTGATTCTGCAGAGTAAAACCTTGATGTTACTGTAGTTGTGAAGCTATGTATGAAGAAAGAAAATCATGTGTGTCCACTCCTCCTCCCACTCTAAAAAAAAAAGTAATAAGGAATAACTTTTCTAGATAAATATAAAGGGGCATTTTTGATAGATGTTATTATTTTGGTCTACAGTGACTTTTTTTGCCCTTCCCATGTTGGTGATCCATACAGCTTCGTTCTCCATTCTTCCTCTCTGTTACAGTTGTGTGAGAAACCAGTGAGTCTGTCCTTTCATCAAGAGGATTTCTTAGGCTGGGTGGCGGGACAAATCCTCAGGTGTTTTAAAATGGGTTGGGTGGGGAAGATGGCCAATGCCTCAGAATAAAGGATTAGCTATGAAAAAACTTTTAGCTNTGGGAAGATGGCATTGGCCTACCTTCAGTTTTTTGGGAAGAGCCCCATAGCCACCATCGTCATGGTGTATCTGTGATATCCTGCAGTCAGGACAGGTAGTCACTGGTCGAAAGACACTTGTGGCTTTTCAGGCTACTCTGTGAGCATGGTTTTAGTTCACTGAAGCACTGATACTGTGTGACCATCTGCCGTGTCCGATGAACGTCAGTCACAACAAGTTTTTGGTGAATAAAGTATGTTATCGAGGTTTTCCCTCAGAATAAAGGGTTAGCTATGAAAAAACTTTTAGCTATACCTATTCAGTTACAGGAAATGTACATTTTCCATGTAGGATCTCTTGGCTTTGATTAAATTGTTAATTGTTAAAACAAGTGCTGAGTCAGTTGCATGCATTTTAAAAGGTATAAATACATGAAAAGAGTAACAGTATGTTCAGCATGCATTTTTCAGTCACTTTTTCAGGTTTTCATTACTTCAAATGAAAGGGGCAGTACAAGTATAAAAAAATATAAATTGTTTAAAAAATTTAAACCAGTTAAAAGAAGATTGCATTCCAGGTGAGAAGAAAGAACAGTGTTTTACTGAATTACCTTCAGTTTAGATTTAGACTTAATTTTTACATCAGTATTTTTATACTAGTAATTTTTAGAACCTTTTCATTTTTGTTTGAACAACAGAAAGTTTCCAGGGCATCTGTGTTTTCCTTTTTCAACGACTAAGTTTTTCTTCCAGGTAAGTGGTGAGATGCCTGGTCTTTGAATGTTTTGGGTTAAGTATAAGGGTGCTTTTAAAGACTTTACTTCCCTTTGATCACATCTATTTAACTCATGTCTGGGGATATTTGAAAATAATTGAGGTTTTTAAGGTGTTTGGAATGGATGCAGAACACAGAATTGAGAGGAAGGGAAGGATTTCTCAGTGAGCTGTTGCATCTGCCTCTCTCCAGCCTGCCTGGGATCTGATTACCTACCCCCAGAGCCTCTCATTGTGGTTACGTGTGGCTTCTTGTGGCAGAAACAAGAATGTAAAAACAGCCATTTTGGGTAAGGCAGCAGTACCTCTTGCAGTACCCAGTCTCCAGCAGTAGCCAGTGCCTGGGGAAGGTTTATGGACAGGGCAATAACGGAGTGGTGCTTTTGTTCAGCTTCCAGCTGCTTGTGGCTGGAGGGGCTTCCAGAGCAAGAGATAGTGTCCTCGTGGTTAATAGCCCTTCACTGGTCTCCCCTATCCCAGTAAAACACTCCTTGAACTTCTGTCAATTGTTTCACCACCTGCAATAACTTGTGACATAGTATCACAACCTGTGTGATAAATGAAGTTATTTTTTTCTTAGCTTATCATGCCGGTTTTATTTAATGCCCACTTATTCCTGCATTAGAAGCAACAATGAACCATTTTACTTGGTGTTTTTTGTGACTCAAGACTCAAATGCATTCCTGTTTGTCACACAAACTTGAGGTTTACCAGGGGTCAAGGTCAGGGGGTGCTGGCCACACTGTTCAGTTCTTTCTTTTTGAGGCTTAACAGTCACGGCTATTTTTTCCACTGGAAATTCAACTATATCCTTTTACAGGAGAGAGGATAAATAAAGGGAACACTTTTTAAGGCCATTATTTTGTGCAACCACATAAAATATTTTCTATTTAGTTTTCTTTTTCTTAGGTAAAAAGCAAATGCTCAATTTGGTTTTTGACTGCATCAGAGTCTGAGGCAAATGTTTTCTTTAAAATCATGTCTTGTAACCCCACAATCTTCTTCTTGAGCAATAGAAAGTAGTTTAGTGTGCACATAAGTCTGAATATTTTTCCCTCTGTGGGCACTGCTTCACACTTACCTATGGTGAATTTCATTTGTCACTATATATCCTATTCCCACTACTCTGTGAGGTGCTTATGTAGCTCTTTGTGACTAACATTATTTTTATTAATGTAAATAGTATAACCTTCTTACAGATTTTAAGGGGAGACAGTTTGCATATAGATTGAAGTATTACATTCCATGGGACTTGACTGATGATTTCCCTTTATTGAGAAAATTACCCACTTCATTCCTGTTTTTATTTGTGTCTTTCCCATTCATCAGTGTGATGGTTGTCGTTCTTATTCTGTGACAGCTTAGTGTGGTGTTCTGTGTGCGGTGGGTTTTTTTTATGATTTCCTTGCAAGAGACCCTCTGAAAACCTCTGCGAATTCAAGTGAACTGTTCTGAAGTGATACAGATCTGTAGTTTGGTTCTTTTCAGCCTCGCACCAAACCATCTAATCCCAGTTACACAGTCTTTTAGTTTTCCCTCTGGAAAGGGAGGCAGGAGGGCATCTGATGACTGCCTCTCCTTTCCTTGTAGAAGCTGGAGAGGATCTTGGAACACCATCTGGACAGGCTGTGGTAGTATTACAAGGTAACCAGTGCCCTGGGCTAGGGAAAGACTAAAATGAAATTTGAGGCAAATCAAGGGAGTGGGAAATGAGATACATGAAAACTTCAAAGAACATAAATAGGATGCTGGCAGACATTGCTGGTGTGCTTTAAAAGTAACCTTTTTCTTGGCACCTTGGTCATTCTTGTCCACGGTTTGAGCAGTGTTGTATGATACAGGAGTGTTTAGGGAAGCCAGAGAAGCAGTTTCTTTGGAGTCGTCCTGTTGACTTCACTGGAAATTTGATCATGCAGCACATCAGAGGTTGTTGGATAAATGAAACCACCTTCTTTAACCGCTGGCTGCCGCTTTAGCCCAGCCTGTCCAATTAGTCCATCTTCTAAAGCTCTTCTCTGTGCTAACATGTGTCTCGTCTCTCATAGACATGCAAGAGTGCAAATATGTATCTGCAACTTTTGATTTGCTATTAGCTTTTTAAAAGAACTTAGTGTACTGGTTATTAGAATCTGTCAGTAAGAGATTGGATACCGGCTCTCATGGTGGGCTCCATGTGTGAGATTATTTTGAAGGTAACTGTTAAATTAGCACTTGGATCAAGTAGAAGGACTCTAGAATATGGCACATCATAAGCTGTGAGGTCAGTAATGTTACATCAGTAATATAAATAAATGATAATCACAATTATTATGATATAGTAAATAAAAATAAATAGCATTCTTAACAGATATCCAGTCTGGAGTAAATCTACTCAGAAGAAATGAGTATGATTAAAGCAATGAATTCTTTGAAGTCATAAAGCCCAGGTCATCACCTTCATATTTTCTGTCTGATTAGTTCTGGGATTATTTTTGGTTCTGTTATGTCTGCTTTCATTTCATTACAGACACAACTTCATCAAATATTAATAGTAAGGGCTGTAGGATAAACCCTTTGTGTCTTGTTCCTTGCTCTTCCTTCCTGGCTTATCAGCAATGAGAGTATTCTGGAAGTCATGGTCAACTGCTACTGCAGAGCCAGAAGATGAAGAGCAAGAACGCTGCTCTGTTTCTATGTGAATATGAAATAAGGAATTCCTATTGTTTGATGAGGAACTTGGTTAAAATGTAATAAACTATTCAATACCATGAATAGACAATGAAGTTTGAGAAGGTTTAATTCTGAAAAGATCCACTCCAGATACTGTGTGTATCCCCTCAAGTCAGTTATTTTCTCCCTTAAAGTATTAAGTGTAATCAAAACTTTATTACTGGGCAAATTGGCATTTAATGCGTGTAATACGCAATCTAGCAGCATGGCCAGCTTATCTATGAACAGTTTATTTTAACTTCTTGCCCCCTGCAGCTGATAGAGGGATATGATCGCAGAAGTGCTGATTGTAGGAATGCTTTTGTTTTACCCAGGCTTGAAGTTGGCACCTGTCAGGTGTGCACTGGCAAATGATTATAGTTACGAGAGTAGCGGTACAGCCTCTGTCTGCAGGCAAACACTTAGGGCAGCTGGCAATATAGCAAGTATCCCATTTTATCAATCAGTCATGTCCCTAACAGCACACGGATTGACAGGAAGCTGAACATGAGCCAGCAGTGTGCCCAGGTGGCCAAGAAGGCCAATGGCATCCTGGCCTGGATCAGGAACAGTGTGGCCAGCAGGAACAGGGAGGTGATTCTGCCCCTGTACTTGGTGCTGGTGAGGCCACACCTGGAGTGCTGTGTCCAGTTCTGGGCCCCTCAGTTCAGGAGGGATATTGAGGTGCTGGAGCAGGTCCAGAGAAGAGCAACCAGGCTGGTGAAGGGACTTGAGCACAAGTCCTATGAGGAGAGGCTGAGGGAGCTGGGGTTGTTTAGCCTGGAGAAGAGAAGGCTCAGGGGAGACCTCATCGCTCTCTACAACTATCTGAAAGGAGGTTGTAGCCAGGTGGGGGTTGGTCTCTTCTCCCAGGCAACCAGCCGTCAGACAAGAGGGCATGGCCTTAAGCTGTGCCAGGGGAGAAATTCTTTACAGAGAGAGTAATCAGCCATTGGAATGGGCTGCCCAGGGAAGTGGTGGATTCTCCATCCCTGGAGGTTTTCAAGACGAGGCTGGACGTGGCACTTAATGCCATAGTCTGGTAACCACAGTGGTTTTGGATCAAGGGTTGGACTTGATGATCTCCGAGGTCCTTTCCAACCCGTCTGATTCTATGATTCTATGATTCTATATCTCCTGGTCTGGTGCTCCTCTTTTCTTGATTTGAAAATACAACTTTTAGGCATTTTGCAGGAGGTTGCTTTATAACCAACTTTAATCATAGCAGAAGCATTAATTATATGCAGTCTATGTGATGTGTACTGACAAAAGTATAAATTTTTTCTTCAATATTTTTAGTAAAAAATCAGGTAACCTCCAAGAAAATAAACAGATACATTTTTGCAGTAAAAATTTTGATTCGTGAGAAATGCATGTTTTATTTCAGGTCATAGTGAGGCTGCTAAAAATCTCTGGTTGGAAACAAATGGTCTGTGTACTTACTCAGGATTCTATTTGTGGCAAGAAGAACTTTTTATTTAAAAGAGCTCTGTGCACACTCAAGCTTAAAACTTCTTACACAGAGTTTTAATAGATGTCTTGTGGGCTGTTCATAGTAGCTTAGTCTTATGTTATAGAGTCAGTGCATCTAGGCTCAGCTGCTCGTAGTTTATAAACCTATTCCCTTAAGGTTTTAGTCGCTTTGAGTATTAGTTAAGTATGGTGGGATAAGGGTACCAACTTCACTTTGAAGTTTAAAAGGAGTTTTGCCCACATCCTTCTGTAGATTAGGGTGGGTGGAGTTTTGTGTTAGGTCCCATCTCCTGTGCCCTTCACCACGTACGTGCGCACATTCCGGTAGTGCCATGAGAGGCACAGCTAACACCTGTCACAAGCAATCCACTCGTTTCTCTTTCTTTTTCCCAGGGCTAAAGTTTCATGCAGAATTTTGTTTTTACAGAGTTTAATTTGTATCTCATTTGATAAGTTTGCTTCCTAGAAGGAGCCCCAGCTGAAGGAACACAGCTTGCCTTGAAGCACAGAAGTGTGCCACGGAGTGGTTCTCATGCAGGCAGGCACTCTTTGCAGATCCTGTCTTGAAGACTTAGGTTTTCACTTGGGAATAAATAAATCCATGTACTTCAGTGTCAAGAGTACCTTTAAATAATAGAAATCTGTCCACTAGAAGATCTCTCATATATATAATACTCTGTGTCTTGAAATACCTCTAAGTCCAAGAGATGAATATCTTCTAATGCAGTGCTGTGTTTCATAAGTCAGTGTGCTGATCAAAGGAGAGATTTGATGAGCTCCTGGTAACCTGTTCTGCCAAAGAACTTCTAGCTATTTTTTCCTCAGGGGTGGCCTGATGCCTGGAGGAGTGATGGTGGTGTTGCCAGGTGCCTGTTGCTTACCTCTCTCCCATTCTCCTGACAGTTGGGAAACGGAGTCTTTGGTTGGCTTGATGGAGTCTCATAAATTAGCAGGAAAATGCTCTTTACAGGAGATGGTGGAACTCAAGTGCTCTCCTCAATTCCCAGCACTTAGAGGAGGTCTGACGGTTTTGTCATCTAAGTTACATTTGTCATGTACCTTTGAGAAGCAGTAAGAAAGAGGCAGTAACCCCCTTTGGCTAGTTTAAGATGTATTTGTTTCTGAGCTCAGACCAGTATCAATCATGCCATGACATTTTTTTCAATATCTTCGTCTTGGATATCACAAGTTTTAAGTTTTATGTAAGAACTTAGTGTGGTTGGGACTTTGCTATCTGTAATTAAGTTTTTCTTCACTGAAACCCATTATGAGTCTTCCAGTCATGAAATGGCCCACGGCACAAAACCTGGAATTAAATGGGTCAAATGTGCAAAAGTTGAATTGAAAACCCTTTAGGCTTGTTCATTGTTTCCTTATGTATTCAAGGTTTCATGGACCTGCTGGAGCAGGTCCAGAGGAGCAGCATGGATATGATCACAGGGCCAGAGCATTTCTCCTTTCAGGTCCTCGAGTGATCTAGAACTAGGTGACCTTTCTATGATTCTATGATTGAAAGAGGGAACTTGATGAGTTGTTTAATTAGTAGTAGAAGGATGAGCTTATGGTACCAAAGGAAGATTTTGGATACCTGTGGCAAGAACTAGAAGCAAAACTGATGAGGCTCTTCTGAGTAATGCTGAGATGGTGAGTAATTCTTTAAATTGTGTTTTAGTAACTCCTACAAAAAAGTGTCCTTTTCCAGTCTCTTGCTTTCAGAATTAGCTTTCCATAAACAGTCATCATTTTTGCATTCTTGTTTATTTTAGAAAATTAGACTGCTTTAAGGTGCCACGAAGAGCAAAGTGGGATAAATGCATGGTGACAAGAGTATTGTCACCACTGATAAGCCGCCTCCTTTATTGATCTTCAGGCAGAACACAGCTGTCTTCAAGTCAATTTAGTAATTTGAGCCATTGTGAACAGACCATACCAAGTTGAATCACTGAGGTTCGTTTGTTTGAATGAATGTCTAATTCAAAAGCATTATTCAGGTTTTCCATCTCTCTTGGGTCTGTTGTTTGTCAGGTTTTTCACTGAGTTAATATTGTATCTGCATTGCATCTCAGTTAAAATATTTTAAAAAGGTTGCTTTTTCTCTGCCTTCTGCCTTGTATTTAAAAAAAACCCCACACCTTTGAATTCAAGATATGTTAATATTCTGCCACATGTTTATGCTTTAGTGACTAATTTAGTATGATTAAAGAGGCTCTTTTTTCCTTTTTGCTTGTGTTATTGATATCCTTTTCAAATTAATTTTCTTTATTTTCAAATGGGATAAAGCTTAATACTATTGTTAATGGCATAAAAGAATTATCATTGTCAAATACCTGCATTTAATTGGATTTGGAAATACCTTTAAATATATCTTTCACGCTTCTTGTCCCACGCACAAGGTGGGTGCAGGTTTTCCGCCTGCATTTTGACTGGAGGACATTGGGTTTCATCTCGATCCGGGCTTGAGCATGTCAAAAACTGAGCTCACAGGCAGCTCCTTCTCGCCAGGAGCAGGGATGTGCATACACGAGTGCCATGCAGTGTGTATCCAGAGTGACAGTAAAAGAAATACAAGGGAGAAAAAAGGAATAAAAAGAATAAAAAAAAAAAGAAGTTAAAAAAAAGACTGGCTGCAGCCTGCTGAGCATAAGCAGCTGCTGCTTGCTGTCTTGTGCTGTGAGAGCACCTTTCTGACAGGTTCTCAGGCTCGGCTCCGAGGTCAGCGCAGGATTAGGATGGGAACCCACTTTGCCTCTCCTGACAGCTGCAGTGTTTAGTCACCACACGGTGACTTCAGCCCTGTGGCTTCTAAAGAATGTTTAATTAGTTTGCCTGCTATCAAAAATTATCTCAAGGAGAGACACAAACATATGCTGGAATTGAAGAAGACATAGTAGGGGGGCCAGTGAAGGATGGCATCCAAAATATTGTGAAAAATTTTTTATATAGGCTGTTCGCATTCTGAGTCTGATTTTGTGTATGTGTGTTTTGGTGCTTTATTTATTTATTTGATTTCAACTTATTCAGGATAAAAAGGGAACTGGTGCTGTTTTCACAGACACAGTTTTGATTTTGGGTTTTGATTTGTAATCTAAGCCTTGTATCTGGTATTACCATATTCTGCATGGTCTGTGTTTTGGCATGTGGAAGTAAAATCTAAAGTTTTCATAGGTAGTAATCCCAGACTGAAGGGATGCTTTTGTTATACATAATTATTTTTGAAATGTCCCCTGAAATCAACATTTCTTTTCTAATGAAAAAGTATGTTGAAGCAAACAAGTACTCTGCTGTTCTCTCCTGTGGAGTAAGAGCTTGGTGGGAACTTGAGGAGCCTTGGGAAGACACAAGTGCCGTTGTGCGAGGAGAGCCAGCCTGCCTCGCCAGCGCACTGTGAGCAGAAGCCAAGTTGAACGCGTTTGTTATAGATAAAAGCATTGGATCCCTCCTGCTTTCCCCTGGGACTGGCAGTGTCTCACTGTAAATTGTGACTCCATCACACCCTGAAATACTTCCTGAAAACCCCACTCTTTTCCAAATAGCTTTTAAAACTGCATGAAATGGATCAGCATCCCCTCTTTTGTAAGCTTTCTGTAAGACAGCAAACTGCATTTGAAGGTTAAAAACCTTTTCACTTGCTTAAATGTTTAGCTGCTTGGCTTGTGGTGGGAGTAGGGATGCAGGAGACAAAATGTGGCAGCACCCACTGGGTTTCACGGCCAGGTACAAGATACAACCTGCAGCCACTGCTTCCACTCGGCCAAACCCATGAGAATAGTGCTCCTGTCCAAGGGTATTTTCCCACCAGGAGGAAAGCTAAGGAGGGGGAGCTAAGGAGAGGTGACTGGTCTGTGGGGTGAGTTGCTGAATATTTAGATCTAATTAGACCAGCAGATACTGCAGTACAGAAGTATACAGATACACGTTCATAGGAACCCTAAAGACATATGCCCAGTTACCCAGACTGCAGAACAAATTGGGGTTTTTTCTGTCCTTGTCGTTTACTTTTTTCTTCCTTTTTTTAATTGACTGGTCTTAGAAATTTTTTTTTCCCTACCATTTTAATTGTAACCTCTTTGTGGTATGGATAATGCCTATGAACCTCAGTCCATATTTATTTAGTGAAAATTGTTCTGAGTTAACATTATCTATACTTTTTAAACTACATCCTGAGTAGCATCCTGGCCTGTTTTTCATCTTTACTTGTCCTTCCCTTCTGTTGTTTTAAGCTCAATTAATTTTTCATTAAAAATAAGTTTGTAGTTTTTTTGGGCTAGGAGTTGTATCATCTTGCCTGTTTTGTGCATCCTTGGAATAAAATACCTGTTCCTATTTGTGATCTTAGGCTCATATGAAGGGTTGATGACATTGTAGGGAAACAGCCTATTGCATATTCTAGTTTGTACGAATAACTGTCAATAAGATGTGTCTCTGTACAAGTTGTCATATCAAATTACTGATTTCTGTCACTGACTTTGGAATCCTCAAGAGGAATGTTGTAAATATTAATGAAACATGTTTTTCAACATCCCACTGGTACAATAAACTATTATTCCCATTTTGTGAAAAAAAAAATAATATATTACAGCATGGAAATTGTAAGATGCTCATGAACACAGACTATTTGGCAGGAGTAGGAAGTAACTGAATTTATAATTTCTGTATTTTAATCAGGAGACGTTATTCTTCCTGGCTGAAATTTTATCATAATTGCAAAGGACTCTTCTGATAAATGGCATAAATGTTGCTATGGCTTCCCAGCATCTGTTTTCTGGCAGTCAGACTGCAGAGCAGCTTGGAACTAGTGAAGCATCTTCCTCTGCTCGTGCCAATTTGCAGAACTGTGATGTAATGGAGGATGTCAGCAGGATTCTTCTCCTCTGCTTTACAGTGAGAAGAACTCAACATTGCCTTTTTCCTTAGTGTTTAAATGTTTTTTTTCCCTTACTTAAGATTTTTAAGAATAAGCTAGGAGAGTTAATACAGAGTAACATACTACATAATAGTATGTTATTATGTCATCGTCCCTCAGCCAGTTGAGAGTTGAATATTGCCTGATGTTTTCACAAATATAACAAATATTTCTCAGTGCTAAAGATAGAAATGCTGCATATGGTCCTGTAAATGGGTATTTTCTTACGTTTTGGATACACATGGATGGAGACTTGCATGTCTTTTTAAAAAAATACAGGTTTTGCCATAAACCCAGTAGTTATTGTCCATTGTCTATTGTAGTTGTTTAGTGGGCTTTTTCTATTTAAGACTTGTTTGTAGGGAAAGGTTCCTGTTAAAAATTTAATTTCAGAAAAGTAAAAGCTAAATAAGAGTATTGAACTCTTTTGGAGAAATTGTTCTCTCAACCTTTGTACAGATTGGAGTTGCCACTTGTAGATTATAATGAAAACAACCTGCATAAAGTAGCATAGTTATGCTGTGAATAGAACAGTAACAGCTTAAAACTGTTGTCTTCTCCACAGAGTGCATATTGTACTTGAGTACATATTGTACAAGAGTGCTTGTGTACTTGGCTGTGGGGGATTGGCCTGTCTCTGCAGCGCAACTGGGAGTATTTATGGGAGATTTTGCTACCTAGGGCTGCGTATTCTGCTGGCAGCTGTCATCTCAGAGATAGGTGGAGCAGTTTGTTATTATTTCTTCCCTATTCTGTACATCTTCCAGTTCTACATCAGCCACTCTTCCTGTTGTGCCTCTGTTACTGCAGTTATGATATTCCACTACCTGTTTGATGGTAGTCAAATGGAGAGTCTTTAGGAGAGCTTTATCCTCCTAAAAGCAGGATATTCCAGCCATTATTTCTCTAAACATGACTAAACTGGAGAAAACCCTAAAATGTGCTAAAAATCTCCATATCCTTCACTGGTGTTGATTGAGGGAAATCATCCTTTTCACAGAACTGGTGTGTGTTGACTGTCATGTTAGGAATTTGGTCTTCAGTTAGGAGAATCATGGAATCACAGAATGGTTTGGGTTGGACGCAGCATTAAAGATCATCCAGTTCCAACTCCTCTGCCTTCGGCAGAGACACCTTCCACCAGACCAGGTTGCTCAGGGCCTCATCCAACCTGGCCTTGGATCCACAACTTTTCTGGACAACTTGTTCTAGTGTTTCACCATCCTCATCATAAAATTTTCTTCCTTATGTTCAACTTAAACCTGCTCTCTTTCAGTTTAAAACCTTTGGCCCTTTTCCTGTCACTACAGGCTTTGGTTAGAAGTCTGTCCTTGTCTTTCCAATAAGCCCGCTTTATATGTTGACAGCTGCAGTGAGGTCTGCCTTGGACCCTTCTCTTCTCCAAGCTGAACAGCCCCAACTTTCAGAACCTTTCTTTGTAGGAAAAGTTTTCTAGCCCTTCCCTGAACCTGGTCAGACAAGTCCATGTTGGTTGTCCTTGGGACCCCAGAACTAGATGCAGCACTCTAGGTGGGGTCTCAGCAAAGTGGAGTAGAGGGGTAGAATCACCTCCCTTGACATCCTGCCACTGTTGATGTTATCTTTTAGCTTTTATAGTTTTCTGTTCCTCTTCTGCTTTAATTATTTGGCTTTGGAGACATTTTGAAAGCCATTTTGCTTGATTTCCTCAGCTGTTGTTTCAGTGTACTTTAGCATTCAATGCAACAGATGTATCCCAGAAAAAAGGAAATGCCGTTCCCCTTTTTGGGTAGAAATTGGAAGAATCTTTCATTTGCAAGAGAGGGGGCAAGGGAGTACTTGACTAATAGAGCAGTGGAAGAGCATTATTGGTAGTGAATTAATTTTACCTTTGTATGTAGGGTATTGATGAAAACGCAGCATGTCACACACTGGTGCCTTCCCTTTCATTAGCTGTGTTGTGCAAATGACAGGGAATTGAGTAGGAAGCACTAATTATCAACCACAGTTTTATGTATAATTGGGCCTACAATGAGAAGTGTGAGTGGTCTGTTTACTGTATGCTTTAGTTCTGAAACATAAAAACACAGCCAACAGCATGGTGAAGGGCTGTCTTCATAAATTTACTCAATTTGATACCAGTGTTGATACCAAAAATTTATGTTGTATTAAAGCAGTGCATTGCAGGCATATATAATGGTACCAATCATTTAAATGTACATTGTTTCAATATATGTTGAACTTTACCAATATATCCTCAGTTTGGGGGAAAGACAAAAGATGGATGGAGGAGATTGAAACCACAAAAGCCCATCTCAGCTTCTTTGGTTATGCCGTGTGCTGGTTCTGCCTGGTCTCTATTGCTCACGAGATTTTGATGGGGAGGGCTTTTCAGTGGAATGGATTGCACTGTCTTTGGACAGTCGTTACTACTGAACATGGTCATCTGCTCATTAATGTCTTGTATACAGCTGTTAATGTTTATGTTAGTGCCGGGTTTTCTGCAGTAACAGTATTCTTGAGCAGGATGTAGGCCAGTGAATATGAATGGTTCCTATGAAATATGGCATCTTCCAGCAAGGGCCTGTCTCTGAGGTATTTTAGTGTCCTGTTGGCACTGGGGAGGAACCCATCACCTCGAGAGACTTGACCTGAGGAGACTCCTTTGAGCAGATGAACAAGAGGACCCGAGGTAGCTTACGTGATGGGTCATCACACAACCACAGGTTGCTGTAGCAGCAGGCTACAATTCTCACTCATTCATAGTGACTTTGCATTAATGTTGCTGAGCCTGGGACACAGAGTATCTGTAAAGAAGCTTTGTTCATTTTCTTAGTGTGCCATTTTCAGTATGTGATTTTTGAACTTTACCAAAAGCCTAGAAAAATTGAGGAGGATTAATTAGTAATACTGTGAGGTTTTATTTTCTTCATATTTTTTTTTCTGCTTGCCTTCTTTAATACTGTGAAGAAAAGCATAGGACTGCTTTATCTAAAATCTTCTTGATCAGTTTATTTCTTTTCTTTAGGAAAATGCTGTGTGATATATTCCAAGGGAATATGAAATATTTCTGATTATTTGGAAGCAGTTTCCACTGTGTATCAGGTATTTCTTGTGGGAGCATTTGATTACACAGTTTCTAGTAAGTCAGTATACAAGTATTGGCTCTTACTGTATTCTGCCAGCAGCCCTGGTAGCTGTTAAGTTGCATTTATACAATTGCCCAGCCAGTAACTGTATATTACTAGTTGAGAATAGAGATGGCAATTTCCAAATGGTTTTCCATTCCCAGACATTTGTTCAGAAATGAAGCAAAAATGACAGGAAGGTGGGTCATCTCAGCTTTAGCTAAATAAAGTCTGGGATTTTCTGGAGAACAGGGGGAGACATGGTCTTGGTACTAAGGATTACACCGTGGGCCTGGTCAGAGGTACCTGACAGCACAGAAACCTACCAGTTGTGCCCGCCCTGTGCTGGTTCTCACAGAGTTACTGGAGGTTCTCTGTGCGTGAATCGGAGCTTTCTAACCCAGGAGCATCCCCTTGGTCTCACTCTGGAAATGAGACCTGAAGTTAAGTGGTGGTTAAATTAAGAAGAACCTGTGCTGTACTAAGCTCTTCATCCTGTCTTCTGCCCTCAGATTTCCCTCCACTTCTGATTCTTGTCCTGTGTTTGGTCCCTCACTTGTGCCTCATATGCTGAAGTCCCCTTCAGCGTAGATCCTGTGCTTCTGAGACACCTCCATCTTTTTTTGGGCTCTGTGCCCTTTCTTCCCTGTTTCCAACTCAAAGAGTCTGGTCAGTTCTGCTGGTGCTGTAGTTGCTCTTTCAAAACGAAGGGGATCAGAAAGCCCCTTGTGCTAGTAATTACATGCAGTTTCTGTACCAGTTTGAGAATTTAGGTTGTTCAATGTTTGTCATCAGCTGCTGAATATCGACGGAGATTGCTTTTTCCTGAAGCAGTATAAGCTGCATACAGTATTTATTTTATGCAGTGAATACAGACTGCTACATATGCCTACTGAGTCAGAGCAGGGAAGCAGGACATTTTTCTCTAATTTGTATGTGGTGTGCACTTCTTTCTCATGCACAAACATGCTCAACAAGCAACCAAAGAGATCCTTATAGCCATTTTCACAGTCTGGCCAGCACTCAGTTCCTGAGTGCTTCATTTTCATCTTAGATTTTTTTAAGTCCCTAATATTGTTTAATGCATAGAAGGAATGGTATTTATGTAAAGAACAGCAGTGCCATGCTTTGAATAGTTCACAAAGAAGATAGAATTCCCTATTTCTTCTTGGCATTGGTAGGATATCTCCATATTAATATGCTTCACAGTCACAAATTAATTTAATTTTTGAGGATCCTATGAGCAGAGAGGCATATTTATCCCATATTTACCCAAGTTCACAAATGGGCAGCTAAGGATCAGAGATTAGGGATGCAAGTATCTCTTATAAATTCTGGGAATTGTGATTACACAGCTTGAGCCATTTTATCTTCCATTTCTCCTCTTACTTTGATACCTAGCACTCTTCCTGCAGCTGTATGAAGCAAGCAGCTGCCTTTGCAATCAGAGCCAGTATTAGATACTGGCCTGTGCCTCCAGCGCTTTTCCTTCAGCTGTATAGGCAGGCAAGCAGCTGCTTTTATGTATTAATATGTTGAGTTGGCATTGGTTATTAAGGCAGCTGCTCGGTTGTCCTTACAGCTGGAGGAAGGGTGTTTCCTACTAGGAACAGCTCATAAGAGTGGAAAGACTTCAAAACAAGGAGAGTATGGCCTGCCTTTTCATCTCTAAGCTATATTGCTTAGGGTTGCGAAACTGTTTGATTTCATTAGGAAGTGTCAACAATTAATGGAAGCAATTGAGTACACTGAAGTTACCTACCATTTCTTTCTTCTGCATTTTATGGGTTTAGACTGGTGACAAAGTCACCCTGTGACTTGAGATTTTTTTCAGCAGAAAAATTTTTGTTGCTTAAATTTAATCAATTGAAGTTTTGTACTGAATTTAAAAACTTCCAGCACTATCTCTTTTAATTGTAGAATTACTGTTAGTATCTCTTCACAAAATTTTTAACATTTTTTTGTGATTTGCACACACAGAGAGGTAAAATGGGAGGTAGTACATGTCCATTGTTGCTTGTAACGCTTGGCTGTTTGTTCAGGGTACTTCTGTGGGGTTTGAAGGCTCAAATGAGTTTGAACCTTGAGCTCTTACTTCTGCCCTTATTTAGAGAAAAAGACTGAGAGCTTGCATTATGGTTTGTGCAGCCTTTGACAGATGAAAGCTCTACTCTGCTGCATTTCATCTGGGCATCAACAGCCAGTGGCAGCTTGGTTTTAGAAGGGCTTGTCCATATGAAACTTCCTCCTGTCAAACTCTCAAGTAACATAAGGCTTAGAAGAAAAGAATGGGGATTAGTGAAAAGCCTGAAAGTGCTGTGTGTGACATAAAGCCATGCCATCATTGGTAAATGACATAAAGCCCACCACTAAGCTACTTCAGACTTTGTGGACAGTGTTGAATGAAGTAGCAAAATTCTGCAGAGAGCACCAAAGTGTTTCTTGAAAGAGAAAAGCAGCAGAGAGAGAGCAAGCAAGGCGATATTTAATAATCTGTTGAGTGGGCAAAGCAGGCATCAATAGCGCAGTACTGTGCCTCTCTTGAGGCTCTAGCAACCTTTCATACAGGGCTAGGGAATAAAGGAGGTGTTTGAGGAGTAAATAGGAAAGTGTGAGAGGATCTTGGTATTGACAGGAGCACGTTCCTCCATGCTGTTGGGAGTCCTACACACCATGAGCTGCCCATGGAGTGTAAACAAACACCTCTTGGACGAATGTGGTGTGCTTTTCCTTTGATGTTGCTGAGAGGTTTTGGAGTACGTGTAAGAAGTAGTCTTCCTCTTTTTCACACCCGCCACTTCACACCACATCGTTAAAATTAGTTTCTGTTCTTTCCTATAATATTTGCAGTATGTAGAGTGAAAGTGGTTTGGTTGGGGTTTTTTTTGGCTATAATGAAAATCATTTCTCCCTTCAAAAGTCTTCAGACCGAAAGTTAAGTTTGTCCAATACTATTTTTAGGTACCAATTCAAAGCAACATTATTACTGAGTGTAATTTCTCCTTTGATATACAAATGAGGTTCTTTTGATGTGGGGTGGTTGTTCCCATAGCAAAGCAACTCTTCAGGGCAGTTCATTATTAGCAAGCAATTGTTAAATGTATACATCTGTTTGTACTGCATAGGCAAAAGTGATTGTGGTGATACCTAAGTGAGCTTGCCTCATGCACCGTGTTTTATGTCTGTTACTTGTCATGCTGAATTCTGTCAGATTTTGAATACTTGGAATTAAAGTATCCATCATTATTTTCTCTTGAGTCTGCTGGTTGTTTATTTTACTTTCTGTGCTGCAGAAATATGTCAAGTATTTCTGGAAGTACATTGTGTTTTCTTAAGGAGTGTTATCCTGCCCTGCTTCTGGGCAAAGCCTTGAAATTTGATAAGGGGTGGCCTTCATTGGGGAGGTACCTCATGCTACTTGCTTGATAATCCATGTAGACTGAACTAAGGTAGTAGATGTTTGAACACACACTCACATGGATTTCACAGGTGCTTCTAAGCAATGGTCATCTACAGATAGCTCTCACTTATTTTCAGGACCCTTTAGTGTCTACTGGTTCTTCTCTCAGACCAAAGGCAATTGGAGTGTTGACAGCAGAAGCTCATGTCCTACAGCCCAGTCAGGAAGAAATGGTGATTTCTAGACTTCATCTTGTTTTATTTCTCTTGGACAAAAAAGGCATGATTTCCATTTCGCAGTCCCTTGATCATGTGTCAGTCGTATGATTAGAGGATCAAGTATCATTTTTTGTGTTGGATAGTAGTTTGCTTAGGGTGATTTCTGCAGGTGCCAAGAGTAACAGCTAGTAGTAGTGCTGATCTTCTCAGGGGAGGAAGAGAAAACTGAACTCAGATTTAGAAAAGTAAGGCTCTTTTTTCTGCTCTGTGCTATGCTTCCTATAGCAGTAAAACCAGTGATATTGAATAAAACTGGAATGTTTACCTACAGGACTGAATTGTGGATGTTGGAGAAACTTTGTTTTCATCTTCAGATTTTGAAAGCTCTTTTGCCACCTTAACTTTCTAACAGCTTTCCTTCATGTCATAAATGCCAGAATTAGCAAAGTATTAAAGGAAGTTTATTTCATCATTTCTTTTTTAATCATTTCAAAATAAAATAATTAGTGCATGGATTCAAACCCTATTTCTAGTATAGAATATGATTCAGTGTTATCTTTTGATCTTTGCTGGAGGAAGAACAAAAGATGTTGGCTTGGTTTAGACAATTTGCTTAGACAATTAGCTTAGATATTTGGTAAACAAGTTCAGCTGTTAGGATGGTGAAACTGTCAGAGGGTTTACCTAGGTCCTGTTTTAAGAAACCTTTCCTTCATAGAAGTTAGATAAATTTTTGTCAGTGATAACCTTCTTTAGTGCACAAGGTAAGACCTGATGTCTCCTACCACCTATAATTTCTCTGGTTTTGGTCAAGTATTTAGAAAGTAGCTGATCATTAAAGAAGACTTGCTTTTGAGGCACTCTAAGGCAAGTACAGTAGAAAATCAAATATTTCAATACAGTAGGTGTAGTAAACATGTCAAAATTCCTGAAATGAATATTTCTGTATGCTGCTTGTAAAATACTGTCTGTTTTCCAAGATTTTACATTACCTTTTAAGTGACCCAGATGAATGAGAAATGCCCATAAATACAATCTCAAAGTAATCCGCTCAACTTCTTTTGTAAATGACCATGAAATAAGTAGGAGTGAGACAGGGAAGAGGTTGACTGAACTACTATTGCAACTGTTACCCAGGATTGAATTTGCCACCTCAGTTTGATTTTGTCAGCTGATTTCAGTCAGCTCTCATTCCTTTCCATTTGCTTGATAATTGTTGGAAGAAGGTGAGATGATCAATCATATGATCTTATCTCTAAAGCAATTTACTGTCAACTTTTGCTAAAATGTAACTTGAGTAAATATGTATCTTCTGGCTCACCAAGGGCTTGCATTTCTTAGCAACAAATAAGCTCTTCTTGTGGCTTCTCAACTTCTGGTCCTTCAATTTCCAATTTTTCTCATCTGTGCTGTGAAGAAAAGTGTTTCTTATTGAAGAATGAATATTGCTTACATCTTTGTACCTGGACAATTTTCTCTTCAAGCTAGAAAATGTTAGGGAGAAAAAAAAGATGCGAGCAACCGGTATCATATAGCAGTATTTGGTATGAGCCTACACACACGTTATAGTTTCATTAAAATCTGTCATTCTTTGAATACTTGCATGTGCGCACATGCACAAACCAGTTGACTCCTGAAAGGGAAACTCTATAAGAAGGTATCTTGTTATCATCAAATGTATCAATTAGTCATTTCATAGAACCTCTTTAGATATCAAAATCGGGAAATAAGTGTTGAAAATGCTGAGGAGTTACTAACTTAGAGGTTTTGTTTTTCCTTATCACTTAGTATAACACAATCCAGCATCTTGAGTTACAGGACACTCCCATGTGTTAGAAGATGGCATTTTTAAGACTAATACACTGACTAGTACACTGCTACACTGAAAAATCTAAATACTTGTAGTGTTTTTGAGGATGCAGTTTAGTTACCGGTGTTTGATATCAAGCTGCTAACCTGCATGTTACTGCACAACCTACGCAATTGCTGTGTGACGCAGTGTGCTGTGAAGCTTTTGTTTTGCAACATCCACAGCATGAACTAAGGATAAACCCCAGATGTTTGAATATTAAATTCTTTAATTTCATTAGTCCTCATTTTTTATGGGTTTTTTTTTTGCACTTTATACAAACTTCTACAAAATATTAGTACTATAAGACATTTTTAGTCCATTTTTACCTGCACAATTGTTATGTATGAACATAAAATGTAGATTGTAATCAGAGTGGTGCTTGTATTGCAATGTCAAGTGACAGAAGTGTTGTGACTTGTTGTATGATAAAGATGAATGAGCATGTATTTCACATGGAGACTATGATGATGGTATTCCAGGAACATTCAGTGTATACTTCCTCAGTCTGTTCTCCAGTCTCTCCAGCAAAACTAATTTGGTTCCTTAAGTAAGGCTGAAACATTGGAATTGCGCCTGATAAAGCTGAAAGGAAACCACTGAAATAATTATTTGGAGCTAAGTCTGTTCTCTATATCATTACACAACCAGAGTGTGAGGAATTAACTGTTCACATAGCAAAAGAGACTTCCCAGAGCCACTTTGCTGTCGCTGTTGCAGCAGTGAGGTTACAGCAGCTGCTGTCTTGCCCATATCCCAGCTCTGCAGTGGCTGGTCTCCCACTGCCATTCAGAAATGATGCTACTGTGTCTCTTGGCCACAGAAATTGCTCTTGGGGCAGAGGATCCCACGCACAGACATATCTAAGTCCCCTGCCAGGGATTTCCAAATCCCCCTAACAATAACTGCAGTGCTGGTTGAACTGTAAAACTTCTGTGGCTTCTTTCTGATTTTCTCTACAGTTAATGAAGCAAAGCCATCAATCTTGCATTTATTTGCTGTTTTATTGGGTGTTAAGTGTGACGTGTTGGTAAAATCCTATGTTAAAAAAAGTTGACCTTTTATGTATATTTATGCATTGTTTTATTTATATATTATAAACAAAAGTATATTTAATCTATTAAAATTATTCTTATGCAAAAAGTGATATTTTAAGGTTCAATTAATTATTCCTGTTTTGTCATGTTATTTTACTGGGATGATTTGATTTGATCACAACTGTTCTGCTTATTAATGAAAGACTAAATGAATTTATCAGGTATTGTAAAACAAAAGTTAAATCAAGTATTTAAATATTTCCATTTGAGACTTTTTATTTACCTTGTGGAATAAACAGTGACCTTTTAACTATCATAGTTTTCTTGTGTGTTAGTTGTGTGCATCCATGAGGATAGGGGTTTAACTTCACCTTAACCATCACGCTTTCTTTTAAGTTTCTTCTGATAGTTCATTTCATAAGTGTAGCTAATGCCGAAATGGGACAGTATGAGGTGTGGCCAAGACAGGGCCCAAAAGGGTACATGCTTTAAGAACTTGTTAGTTAAACAAGATGCTGAAATACCGTCAGCCTTGCTGGAGCTCAGTTTAAGGTTTGTGTCCATAAGCATTGTGGTATGGTGGTGATGCCAGTGCTGGAGGTACATCTCTCTGTGGAGGGACGGACACGGTGTGTCCTGACTGCAGGTTAAATTTCTGCAGGTCATAAGGTACTGATGACCAGTCCTGTAGCAACATAAGCCTGTACCTGCCTCCTGGTGCTCAGCCATACCCTGGATTCTGTGGGTGTTCTATCACCCACGTAACCTGAGCTTGGCCCCAGGTATAAGAGAAACTGAATCTGACCTGCGAGACTGAATGCCTGGTTTTGCCTTGTGTAGTCGTTAATGTTATAATTAACACCATTGGCTTCAAAAGTGATTTACTGCAGACATAGTATTTTAAAATGCACAAGTAAATCCTTTCGGAGTTGATAGCATTTTAATGGAATTGACACATTAATTGGCAAAATCGTTTATGTGTAGTTTTTCCTCTCCCTTATGTGAGAAAACTTTCTTTCAGAATGATTGTTTCCACCCCAGGAGTATTATGGATTGCTTGGACCATCAATACTTCCCTTAAATCTTTTATGGAGTACAATAAACCTCCCTGTCCTTTTTATAGTGAGAGTGGTAGAATTTCACCCTCCATTTAAAATGCAGATAATACATTGTTTGGAGGAGTTTGTTTGAAAAGGTGGGTTAAGCTGGAATGAGTCATCACCTAGGCGCTCTGTGTGTGTGCGTGTATCGGGGAACTTGACACTGTGGGAAAGCTGCAGGGCACCTTCTAAGGTGATGGAAAAGAAACACTGTACTACAATTAGTTTTACTCACAAGCGAGAATAGGATTTTGTTATCGTGATTAATTGCATCTTACCGTGCTCCACCAGTAGGTAAGCAATAGCAGGTGCTGGAATTCTTGGATGACAGAGAGAAAGAAAAGACTAACAAGTGAAAGGTACGGAAGCAGTCTTGAGATCTCTCTTGCTTTCGCTAACAAATATATCCACAATCTCCGGCTTCTGAGATAGATGGAAGTGATAAGAGGGTTCCTTTTCAGTGGCAAAGCTTATTTGAAGATTGATTGGGACAAAACCCTTCTTGTATTATTAGTTTTACTGAATCTTTAGTATAAAGTTGGCATTTAAACTGAGGAATGCCTTTACTACAGGATTAGTTTCTAACATTTTGGGTGCCCATTTTATTTCAGGCTTATAAACTGTGTATATTCCATTGGCTTTCATTTGCTTTAAGGAAATCCCCCCAATATGATACACTGGCAAGGCTTATTGTCTTTTGTCCTATTCTACATCTAACTAGTTCCCTTTGATCTCAGTTAGCAGTGGACAGAGGGACGGAGGAGGCCCAAATGATTTTTATTGCCTTGTCTTCTGCTGTGAGCAGAAGCAGGCAGAGTCAACGGTGGCATTATCGTCAGCCTCTTGCACTGGCTATCTTTATGCAGCTCTATTTAGAGCTGCGTCAGGGAGCTGATGTAGAAGAAAACTGCCTGTTTTTTTCTTTTATTAGTCTTCAAATGGATCCACTTCCCAATCAGGTTGACAGCCAGAGTTTGCCCTGTCATAAGGAGCGGAGCATCAGGAGTGGTGAGGTGTGGTTAAAGGAAGGTGGCCCAGGCTACCTTTTCAGCAGCTCAGGTTTGTGCTGGGTGAGTATGACCAGACAGTCTGAGTTTCACAGACTCCAGCAGGCCTGTTACATACAGGGCTGAACAAAAATTAAAATGGCAAATGAGTGCAACCTTCTTGTTCAGCTCTGTTGAGATAATTCACTGCAGCAAAGGCAGTGCCTGCATGGCCTCTACCACAGCTCTAAAGCACAGTTCCTGGAAGGTTGGGGCTGGTAAGTTAAGCAGTGAGGCTTTCAAGACAGCATGGGAAAAGAAAAATGGAGTAAAAGGTTAAAAATGGAAAACAAAAGGGTGTGTGACTTGGAGAAGTGTATGGAAGGGTGATACATCAATGTGCTGGGCTTCTTCGCAAATATTTCCAAAACCACTTTGTTTTGTTCATGTGTGCCACCACTTCAAGCCTGCAGTAATTCACTGGCAGAATGTATTTAGTTTACTGTTCCAGAACAGCTTCAAAACCTATTAAAATACAAAACTCATTCTTACTTTTCAGAAACTAAAGGTGAACATACCAGACATCCGGTTACCATTTGCTGTAGAATGGTTTCCTGTGTCTGTAGGAAGGCATAGTGCATTTTATAGGCTTTTGAAATCTTTGGAGTCTTTGTAAGCTAACACTGGAGTCTTTTTAGTGATTTTTAAGAATATAAGCATAAATGTTCAGTAGACTCTTTTGCAGATAAAAGAAAAATGGGGAGGGAGCTTGAAGTCTGTTCCTGTGATTTTGCACATAATTTAGGGAAAACCTTTCAGAACCACAGAGAAATGAATTCTGATTGAAAAGTGAAGACCTTTGCAGAATTACTACACACAAAAGAGATGTGGGCTTTATTTTCTTAGTAGTAGTGAGCAATATAGCAGTACAACTTGAAGATCAGGACTTGGAGGCATTTCAAAGGAACTGCAGTGATGAATTAAGGAGATCGTGATACAGGGTTTGAATATTTTTTGCATATTATCAAGGGTTGGGTGTAGAATGTACAGTGGTAGGGAACAGAAAAAATGAGACAACATCTTAATAGCTTCCCTTTTGCAGTTCAGGAATGCAGGATAAAGGCCAAGGGTCTTGGTGTTCTAGGAGTTGGTGCAAGCATTGTCTTGGAGGAATGTTCTCACTGAATGCTTGTATCCTGCGACACAGGCTGGAAAAAATTTTGGTGACATTTTAAAAATCAAATAAATGCTGATAAGGAGAAGGTGGTTCGTGGGTCACATTTTTTATGTTGCTCTCCAAGTGACTGACCCAACAATAGTGAAGGAAGTTATATGGGGAGTTTCAGTTAAGAGCCTAAAGTTTGGAAGAAAATAGGAAGAGTGGAGATGTGTTACATTCATAGAGAAGCAATTTAGATCTGCGTGGTTTGGTAGTCAAGATCTACCCAGCTGGACTGTTTCCCCACCCAGGAAGCCCCGCCAGACCCTAACTCTGCACACCTGAGCTCATTCCTGTCTGTACTGAGTCTCCTGAAGTGTAAATGCTGGAGTGATGTCTCCAAATCCAGAGTAAAATGCTGTGGACACGTCTTCCAGATGACAGAGCTGTTTTATTCCCTTTCCTTGTGGGCAGGAGTTGTGGGAGGTCCTGTAACTCAACTTCCTCTCTGGAGGAGGCAGACTAAGATAACACTGCATACTGAGCAGAAAATGTAACATTCTTTGTCTCATGTGCAATAGGTATGTCAAAACCTGCCTGTTTTAGTGAAGCACATTCCCAGCAAGGTGAGTGTTTGAGAGGGAGGATTGAAAGGCTTAGTTTTATTCCAGATTTGTATCTCCTGGCTCTGTTTTCCCCAGAATGAAGGGGATGTAATTTCAGACCCTTAGTTAAAGAGTTGCAAATATTTGGGGAAACTGATAAGTTGCTGCTAATTGATTCCCTGGCCACTTGTTCCCTGTTTTGGAGGTGCTGGAGTTAAAGATGAGACATGAAGCAGTTCTAGTTAATGGTCTCCATTAGATGATTAGATGGCAACCACACATGTTGGGATGTAGTAGCTGGAGAATGGGCAGGAAGAAAAGGAGAATGTGGCATTAGTAGGCATAGCTCCAGAAGAAGAACATTACAGTTTCTTCTAAATTTTACATGTAGCCAGGAACTTGAACATATTTCAACTTGACTGGGCCAGGACAGTGCCACCAATCCCATCAGTAAAGAATTGTTGGGTTATTTGAATTGCAGATAAAGTATGTCTTACAAAACCAAAATATAAGTGTTTATTGGTAAGCCCTCTGTAGAGGGGCTTTCTGTTATAATTTACTTCCACTGGACTGGTTTTCATTGCTTTATGGCATTAGTTTCATGGTAGTGCAAGTTCTTGGTTCACATTTTTTATGTTGCTCTCCAAGTAACTGACCCAACAATTCAGAAAGGCAGCAGTATTTGTACTTTTTTTATCTGAGTATTTTTTCATCTTTTTAAACTTCCCTTTGTTCATAATCTAAGCCCATGAGTGCATCCATCTCGTAGGAGACATTTTGCTATCCGCAGTTCAGCATTTGATGAAGGTCATTATTATAGTCATAATAATTTGTGATAAATGAACAAGTATACCCAGAGTCCTCATACAATTTGATGAAAAATAGATGTATGTGTTTAATGCCTAAAGAAGTTATTTCTGATAAAAATAAATCCAAGCTAAAACTAGTGATGGGGGAGAAACTTAACCCTTTTCACTGGGCTTGGGGAAGTAGTTGATAACTACTGTGGCTGTTTGACTCCCTTGTTCAGATTAAAAAATAAATTAAAGGAAGGAGGAAGGGAATGAAAGAGCATTTCCTTACCAGGCAGTCACACAAGCTATTGTCTATGAGCTCCCCGCCCCCATCTCTTTCACCAAGGCGCACACACACACACACACACGCACACAAAAAGCCAGTTTTCTGTCCTTCTGAGCACACAGATGTTCCTCTTGGCATCCCTACAGTATGGACAGGGTTTTTTGCAGGCACAGAATGTGAGGCTTCTTTGTTGGAGACAAAGTGTTGCCTGTGGTGGGAATTGCTGCAGTGATGGGAAAGTATCGTAATGTATTGTTGGATTACTGTGTTTTTTTTCCCCCAGTAGAGACAGTACATTAAAGTAGCTTTGTGGGCAGTAAATTGTTTGAGCCAAGCCTGGCTAATAACACCCTCTCCTTGGCAAGCAGTCACACAAGGTATGGTTGGCATAGTTTGGACGGTCGTGGGATTTGTCCCAGGCATCTGCAGCAGTTCTGCCACGTTGAGGACAAGTCTTACCAGCAGCACGTGTGAGCGAAGGAAAGTGGTCTGACTGTGACGATAGAGCTGTCATACTTTCAGCTCCTCATTTTTGAGTGTTAAGAAGATCTGATGTGATACACACCTTCTTCTAAATTATTTCTAGGACATCTCTTCTGACTTTTCTGTATGAAAGGTCTAAGAAAACAGCTTGAAATTTTAAACTAATTTCTATTTAAAATTAGAAACTACTAGTGTTAAGTGTTTGACTGAGCTTATACACAGAAAAGGTTATAGCCCGTTCAAATTGTTTCTTGTGCTACAGCCTGCTGGAGAACATGGTTCTTCTTTGGGCACAGTTGAAAACATTGCCAACCTAAAGCTCTGAATCCAGCTTTTCTGTTGTTGATGGTACCAAAGCAAGAGAAACACAGACCTGGAAGCTGGGGGTCTAGATTAAGTTCCTTTTGCTCATATCATGTTATTTTTTTTATCTCCATTCTTGAAGTATACACACATTTTGTCATGACTTTAACTCTTTTGGTTGGTAGTTTGATACCCCCATAATAAATATGTTCTGATATGAAAGGTCTGCCTGTGTAGATCCAGTTGAAAGATTGCACGGTTTAAGCTGGAAAAAAATGGGCTATGGCTAAATTTGAAAACGGCTGAAGGAAGAGTTTATAGATGAAAAATTCCTTGAAGAAGCTGCTTCTAGGGAGAATTAGGAGGTGAGACAATAGAGGGGAAACTTACCTGACTGTATAAGGACCATTAAATATTTTATTTCTCAGTTTGTTCCTCTGATAACAGAAACTTCCATCCTTTTTTCCCCAGGTATTTTTATCTATCTCTAGTTTCCTTACTGTGGAGAAAGATGTAATGATTTCATTTTCTGTAGAGCTTTCATCTTTCCACACCTAGGAATAAAAAGAACCACAGCCTTATTTGATACACTTTTTCAGTCCATATTTATGTGTTTTGTGTTTAATTCTCTATACTGTACTGACCAGAAGAGAATTAAGTGCTTATAGAAGGCATAAAGCCAAACAAGTAGGTCAGGAAGTGGTTCTTCTCCTTGTACCATGTCATGACAGGTATTGCTACTTCATTTCCAGGTGTATTCCACATACTGGATGCAGATCTGCTATAATGAATACACCTGGTTTTTACTCTTCTTAAATAAGCTGTTTCCTTCCCCAAGAGCTATTTCTTGTTTGTCTCTCTGATTTCACAGAATGGCATAGATTATACTTACTCTAAACTTTTCCCTCTTCTTTCATTCCCCCTTTTGAAATTGTAAACGTGATCCTGTTTCAGTGTCACTGTCCCCTAAACAGAATTCCCTTTGGAAATGCTTCCTACCCTTCTACCGACTTTGCTTTTAGGAACACAGAGCACATTTTACTGCAGTATCCAGCAGCACAGTTTCGTTCCTAGCTTTCCCTGGAGATCCCTCCTTGTCTGCTTCCAACTTGCAACTGCCATTTCTGCCTCATGTCTCTTTTGAGACCAGCTGTTTGTTTCTTCTTTATTGCCTCCAAAACTAAGCTTTCTGATGTTCCTTCTAACTTCCTTTTGATAGTTCTATTCAGTGATAGTCTATATTCCCTTAACCTCAAGCATTATAGCATTAGGTTGACTTTTGTAATTTCTAATATCTTAATAGTATCTGGTAATACCTTGTTTCATGCTCTTTTTGATGGTTTTCCCCTGCGTTTAGTATTTCTAAAAGTTGCCTTTAGCTATCTGAGCTCACTCCTGTCAGGACTGTGTGCAACAGGCTACCAGGCTTGCTAGGTGACCTGTCTC
This sequence comes from Oxyruncus cristatus, assembly GCA_013399855.1. NCBI lineage: Eukaryota > Metazoa > Chordata > Aves > Passeriformes > Cotingidae > Oxyruncus > Oxyruncus cristatus. The sequence goes on from VXAY01007087.1 coordinate 1,019,776, forward strand.
ACTGCTAACTCCTTGCCCAAACCCACCCAGTTCTTCATGCATATTCTTTATACTTTTTCCTCATCTGTTTCATTGAATTTCATTCATTTTTTTTTAAAGTCTGAAACACATCTGAAAACTGTCCCTCTCCTGCCTCTGGTCAAGATCTGTTAATATTAGAGTTTCTTAGCAGAAAGTGGAACCATTGAATATTTGGTTTTCTCAAAGGCAGGTGCATGACATTCTGCAGAGAAGTGAGCCTTCTCCATGCTTCACACGCTTCCTTGCCAATTCTTGAGAATCAAACTGACGGTGTCAAACCAGTTGCATTTTTAAGACACCACTCCCCAGTAGCATTTTTGTATTATCTCTGAATAGACTTTTATTAAATGCGAAAGCCATTGAAATGAATAATGCAGTGTTAGCTTACAAAGAAGTGTTCCTGACCAAATCTGAAAATGTCCCTTTTACAGGAGCACCATGAACTCTTTTTCATCAGAATTCTGTTCAGTATTTGTCCATATTGTTCATTCATAATGCAGCTGAGATTGCTCTTGAGGCATTCAAACAAATGGACACTAACAGGGGATTGAAACTTCAGGAAGTATTATTTGACATACCTTAAAATGTTGGGTAATGTTCTGTGGTACAGCACACTCAGTGATGCCTCAAGATGATTTGTGTGCACTGGATATAGTTAGGTTTATAATCTGTTGTTACAGGTGGACTTTTCCCCTGCCAGATCCTGTTTTATCCTCTTTTAGTTTTTTCAGACCATAGTGTTGGTATTGTCAGACATTTTTAGCTAAAATCTTTAGCTGAGTGTCTTGCAGTTGTCTGAGCAATCCTCATATGCTGCATCTTACAGACCAGCTGTTATGTAAATGTGACTTAACTTTTGCCACAGATCAATAGTAAGAGTGGCTGAGCAAGCCAGAGGGCAGATGTGACATGCAGTGCTTTTGGGTAGGCACCAACAGCCAAGAGGAGAGTTGGGGAAAGACATGGGATTAGGGAGTTATGAGAAGAGTCTAATACTTGCATTCCTTTGGGAAGGAACAGTCCTCCCTCAGCCTTAGCTGACTGATAAAGGGGAACCATATGGTACCTCCAGTTCCTCTTGTCTTTAGAGTCCCGTGCAGTTCTTCATCCTTTTCACTCAAGCCCATCAACTCACCAACCAAATATTCTCCACAGGCCTCACCCACATTCTGAAAAGTTGTTTTCTGCAATTTCTATCTCCTTCAGACCCTGCTCCCCACTCCCGTGGTTGGGGTCTCCCTGAGACCCCAAACCATTAGTGCTCAATCTTCCACCATCTTTAGCACCTTTCCCATCTCTCCTGTGGATTCCAGTGCAACTGAGAATTCAGATATCTGCTTCAGCTATTCAGCAACTCCATTTTCTGTCTGCCTGTATATTCCAGCCCTTACACTGACATGGTTACCTTCGCTCACTGCCTCTGGAATAGCCATTCTTCCCTACATGTCTTCTGCATCCAGCTCTCCCAAGAGAGGAATAAATCCAATTTATAGCTGTGATGAGGTTTAAAGACAAAGAGAGGACATGGACTGTACTTACCATGAATCCAGATGGGAGCATCAGAGCAGGGTTAGAAGATGTGTCTGCAAAAACCTGCTGACAGTATGTGAATTATCCTGGTTTGCTGTCCTCTATGACAGCTCCAAGCTGTACCAAGCTTGAGGGTTGAGCACCAAAGCTGGGTAGGTTTTTAATTCATTGTCACTGTTCCCATAGTTAGTATCATTACCCAGACAGTACAGGGCAGTTTGGTTTGAATTTTGATTAGAACCATGTCTGCATTATCAAAACCTACTATTTATAATAAAAACATATACTGTTTATAAAGAGACCTGCCAGAATGGCTGGTGCAAGGGGACTGGAATCATCTGAGTGAGAAAACTGAGACGCATGGCAAGAAAAAGAAGATAAGTTAGTTGGTACTGGTGAAAGAGAAAACTGTGGTGGGGTAAGAAACTGAAAGAAGAATGAGATTGGATGCATAAATGGGCTGGGACTAGAATGAATGAGAAGGCAGTAAGTAAGCAAGGACAAGAAAAATGTCTAATCATTTTTCATGGTTTAGGAAAAGAAAACTGGAAATACCTGGTCAGAGATCCCAGGGACACAGTGAGAGATCAGAGAAGTTATGATTAGGTGAGATGGAGTAAGTGTTGAAAGAGAGTAAGGCTGAGACCACATCTGTTAGGAAGAAAACTAGAATGGTATTGTGCAATGGGCATTTGAAATGTGGAGGGCTGAAGGCATAGGGTTATCTATATGAAAATTATCTGTCTGAGACAAGGTTCCAGCATGGAAAAGAGAAGGACTAGGAACTACAACAGTGATTAATTGTAGGAAGAAGGACAGAAGAGTGTGAGCTAGAGCATACTTCATATGTGTTTGCTTTTTTCCACTTGGCTACTGCTTTTATCTTTTAAGCAGTTTGCCTTGCTTCTGGTGTCCATAAGCATGATGGGCCATGGGGTTTTTTTATGTTGTGTAAAATAACTGGCTAATTTTTTAATATAAATTTAAGTATATAGTCTTTATTTTTTTAGCATTTTATAAGTTACAAAGCAATATTTTAATCAAAATCATTCTTTGCATAGTTAAAAACAATGGAAAAAACCCCAATTTGGACTAAAGACTTTCTTTTCTTTTTCTCTCAAGTTAAAGGATGTACTTTACATTATAGACTGAGAAAGCAATTGGCATAAATTATTGTATGATGACAAAACTATATCTGATACAAGTTCTTGGATGACAGGAGCCACCTCTTGCAAGTTTCATTTGTCAAAGCTTACCTCACTATGCCATGGAGAAAAGGTTACAGCATTCATCTTTGATGTGATATGAAGTATATTTTAAAATATAGATTATTCTGTGGATTCCGTCTCCAAAAAGGGAATGATCCTGTCTCAGAAGTTTTAGTGAATGCAAATTGATTCTTGCAGAGACTGTAGCAAAATTTACAGCAAATTTTTTTTGGTCTGTTCTACTAATTAAATATTGGGTACTTAAAGTTCTATTTGAATTGAGGTAAACAATTAGAAGTTTTTTACAACTAAGAAATTCTACTGAGGTTCTGAATGTCCATACTGGAACAGAATTAGATTTAAATATTTGGCACATTTGGCTTTTTTTTTCCTATCATAGACACAAATGCCATTGTTTATTGATATCATTGTAATAGTATGTGCTTGCTTCCATAAGCTCCAGTTGGCCAGGGGAATATTGAAGTCTTTCACTGTGTTTTTCTCATCAGTATCTGGCTAATGTCCCCAAACTCTTTGTGGTATTAATTTCAAATTTCTGTCTTGGATGGTGGTCAGTGCAAAGTTGGGGTTGGCTTTGGACTTCCTGAGGTGCATAAAGTACCTGTTTGTTTTAAGGATCTTTGCCAAAGGATCTGCTGGTGCACTGTTGTTCCAAAGCACAAGGTGACAATGACTGTTGTTTAATCTGATGGCTTCCACAAAGTCTTTCAGCATTCTGCTAAATGCTTCCAAGAATATGTGAGGCTTTTATGTAGCCGAGTATCTAGATTTCTGCTTCTGTCTAGCAGAGTTCAACTTTTTCCCTTGTAAAAGTGTAGATTTAGAGCAAAAATATTCTGAAGAATTATTAAGCAGGTGCCACAGATGATAAATGCTCAGAAGAAGCATGTTTCCTTGCTTAGAGAACATGTTTGCTTGCTTAGTTCAAGGAAGGAGGAAAACAAATTGAGTAGGAAACAAATGCAGATGAAGTGGCAATGGATTGATGACTCACAAGAGTCAGGACTGTATTTTCTGATAGAATGTAGCCAGCAGCCTTGGATCATTTTTTGTCAAGTGTTTGATTGCAGAGAACAGAGATGCTTTGAAAATCCTATTTTGAGCATCCATGCCTTACTTGAATGACTGGATGTTGTGGTAATAAATAATGGATGAATAAAATTTAAGCCAAAAGGGACCTTCAGGTCATCTCTCAGGACTTTACTGTATCATGAGACATGACACTTCAGCAGGTTATCCTGAACTGAACTAGCACATTTGTTTTGACATCTCTTCAGCTGAAGCTGTCAATGGCTGAAAAGTCCCAGTGCTTGGAGTTTTTTCCTAGTGGTTCATCAAGATTGTTTACAAATGTTCATTTTCACCTGCATTTGTGGTACTTCACTTTCCTAATATTACACGCTTTTCCCAGATGGATTTAAGCACCTTTTAATACCAGTATTTTCTTTCTGTATAGGCAGCTCGGTCTTTTTAATAACAGATCCAGATCTTTTCATGGTTATTGAGTTTTATGCATGTTCTTTGTCCTGTCTTTAATAGCCTCTAAAGAAAGGCAGACATCAGAATACTACAACCGAGATACTACTCTTCCAGTCTCTCTCTTACCATCTCATGTTCTGCTCTGTGCAGAATTCTCACTACTTTTCTGCTGGCACTTTCTGCCATCTCACTCTAACATACAAAGCTAGGATTTGACCTTTTTGCCCCAACTTTGACTAGGAGCTTATACTGCAGGGTGTGTGTCTGTTATGACTGCTGGGTGGAGCTGCTGGTTGCAGGATTGTCGTCCCCCTGTTGCTGGATGTGCAGTGTGTACCTCACTGGTTCTTGTGTAGAGCTACTGCTTGACAGCAGTCTGCTAATTTCATCCATGTTTCTGCTGAACAGGAATTTTGTGCATACTGGCAATGTGTGAGGGGTTTCTGGGAAGTGGTGTGCTTTTAAGGAGCTCCTTCCCTGTAGGGTATCAGAGGGTGACCTATGCAAAAATCTTAGAGATCTGTGCCAGGGCAGCTCCTTCGGCCAGGTATAGGACCTCTCTTTGCTCCTTAAGTTGAGATCAGCATGGGCTCGGGCAGCATCTGTGAATGCTTCGAAACATTTTTGAGAAACAAGATGAATTGTTCCACACACAGCTTTGTTCCACCCCAGCTGCAGTGCTTTGCTGCTGGCTGGGGTCAGTTAGAGGTGGGCTTGCTTCTGGGGATGCATCATCGTTTCAGTATTACTAATGAGGAGCTACAGGGTGATTTTGAGTGGATTTGAGTGGTGGTAAGAACGGTGAACAAAAAATCTGGAGGAATAGTGATGGTCAATTTATTTCACTACCTTTGCTGCTGTTGTATTTTTTCTGAGGTTGATAATATGACGTCTTTCATATAATTAAAAAAAAAAAAAAAAGAAAAAAGAGAAAATGAAACAAGAATTTTTTTAAACTGTTATGTACTGTGTTAAGACACTGAAACAAAGCCTCTTGAATAATAGATCTGAAAAATACAGAAATTCCCACAGTCCAAAAGTGAAAGATATCAAGACTTCACTGAGAGTACCATGGCTGAACTCCAACCCTGTCTTTGCAGTGGTTTGTATTAATTGATTTTGTATGGGAGATAATCCATGTATTCCTTTTATTGCAGATTTTGAAAGCCTTCACTAGAATGTGTTGGGAGATGCTAAAAAATAGTGATGCAAAAAAATGTAAAAAATTGAATTTAAATTCTCTAAATGACACCCTCAGTGTAGGAATTAAAAAACATGTTTAGTAGTTGCCTTCCTTCTCCATTCAGAAATCCATGCTCACGAGGCTGGGACACATGGGATGGAGGAAAGGATAGTGGGTGAGGGTGGTTGTAGCCAGCCATAGGTAGTTCAATCAGCTTCGTACTGCTCCAAAAGGAGGCAGTGGGGACTGGAAACCAGTAACAGAGTAGAGGGAAATATAAGACAAAGTATTCCACTTCTCTTAAAATATCAGTCCTGTATTTTTATAGTACAGAGTAGAGGGTATCTATGAATGCATTTTTGAAATGAGTGGGAAATACAAGCCAAGACCTGGTGAGATTCAACCATTTCTGTAATTGTGTTGTTATTTTTGTAGAACGGTTTCCAAGAATAGAAGATTTGTTGCTTTAAATTTTAAACTAATAACTTAAGTAGTTTTAATAGAAAAAGGACTGCTTACTAATTTGTGATCACATGCAGTTTTAAATATTGGATAGTTTAACAAAATGCTTTAATGTCTACACCTATAATTTAGAGTTTGAAGAAAGATTCTTAATGCTATGTAGTAATGAGGATGCTTCCTTTGCATGTGAAATTGCACACCTGCAAAACTACTGTCCCATTTACTTCGTAGAAAATGGTATAATTAGGATCCCTATTTTTAGTTAAAACCTCCTTGTTTTTACATGCTCATTGTTTCCCATGTTAACTCTGTTTGTAAACCTTGTGCTGTAACCTGGAATGACTTAAATTTAAAAAAGAACATTTCCCTCCAGCATTCTTGAAAGTTAGCAAGAGCTGAAATGCGTCATTCCATATCCTCCCCCTCCAATTTTATTATGTAAAAGTATTGGGGTTTTTTTGTTTCTTCATATAGTTTAAGAGGACATAATAAAATTACTTATGTTTTTAAAATTACAAGTTTAAAATCTTGACTGAAGAGTTTGGGGGTTTTTGGCTGAACCCTTTAATTTACCGTGAAGATTTTGAGAGAGTTAAAGCTTCAGTGCAAAAGTGAGAGGATTAGCATAGGGACCAAATTACAATAAAAGGGATATAGTGAGTCAGAAGGAAGGTTCCAGGTTGCTTGAATTTGGAAGTGCATGCTGTGCTGCACATGTGTTCACCAAAGAAAAGACCTACTTCATGTAAGTTAAGACACAGTAGTTTGATATTTGCATGCAATGGTAAAAGACCCCATTTCTAATGTAATAAGAGGACATAAACTTTAATTTTTGTATTTGCTTTTAAAATTTCTCTAGCAGCATTAGCAAGGCTGTACTGTGTGTTTCTCTGTGCTCTTACATACTGTGTTACATTGGTGATGTACAGACTTATGGTTCAAATAAGAAAAAGGATTTTCATCTTGCTTCTTTTCTAATTCTTTTCCATGACAGAAATTACAAGGAGCACTAAAGCAATTATTTGAGTTGCCTCTAACTTCACATCATCTTTTGCAAGCAGATGTTTGAGGACAGGTATACCTTGTACCTAGTGGTTTGCATGCTCTAGAGTTGGAGAGAAGCTTGCATGGACACATTCAAACTAGAGAAAGCTTTTTGGAGCCTATTGATCCTTGGCCAAAGTTCAGGCAAAGTTTTCTGGGGATGCTGCAGTGGGTGCTTTGCTGACACTGGCCTGAAATGAGTTCATGACTTAGCAACAGCAGCTGGTGGATTCCCAGCTCTGAAGCTGGATGTTAGGCAGAGTGCTTCCATTCAAAACTGGAGTGGCCAAAGGGTTAAAATTCATAGCTATTGTACATAAATTCTGTAGAAGTGGAGAAAACTTTGACTCTGCTTGCAAAATGTTTCTTTTTAGGTTCTATAGAATATTCCCATACTATCACTTATTTATACAACTTAACACCTTTGTCTACTTCTCAGTGAATTTAGTACTCTTACCTGGCAATAGGAAGTGGTACGAGGAAAACGTGGATCCTTGAGAAACACGGTGCTTGGGGGTTGGGTGAAGGTTAATGGTTCCTACTGATGGTCATTGGATAGGATGATCTTGAATACCAGCATTGTTACTTAAAAATAAAGCAAGTCCTTTTGCAAAATGGAGAAGGTAGATGGTTTCTTTCCTTTTATACTGGTGTCTTGTGTCTCCTAGGCCACCATTCTGGAAAATAATAAAATGCCTGCTTTTTTTCTGGGTCCTGCTTCAAGCTTCTGCTTTAACCATAGGATAGTTTTATCTGTTTTGAGGATAAATACTTTCATAGCTAGAATATGATTATTATGCATAGAGCAACCTATTATTTCCTCTTGCTCTAAATGTGGTGGATAGATCACCACTGCATGTTGTGTTCATGTTTCTACTTTTTCTATATCATCTGTATAGTCTAAAGCATTTTAGCTGTAGGGAACATCTGTCACAAACCCAAATGTTTATATTCATACAAATTGGCAGTTGTGTCAGCTCCTCAAAGAGATCTTCTTCGGGATCTCTTTGTAAGCAGATGTGCTGTGACTGGAAAACCTTCTCTAATAATTAAGTACGATTAAAGTATCTGGAATCTGTTTGAGTTACTGAAGCAGCATTGAAGATTGTGATTCTTTTTATGAAAATACAATTGCTTGAATTTTGCATTACAAATATATAATAAACTCATGTCTGGAATCTGAGCAAAGTTCTCTGCGGACTGTACAGAGAGCAGTGATAAAATGGGGGGAAGTCATGCTTAAGATTATTTATTAGCTATAAAATTAGATGCATTAATCATGAGAAGTACAGATTTTCCTCACGGACTTTCCTGCTTCCAAGTAGCCCTTCTAAAAGTTTGATTAGAAAAAATTAGTTTCATCTATGCACGTGCAAAACACCACTGTAGTCTACAACCAACCCAAAATGAACTGATGCATGATGAAAGTAATATTTTTTATTTCAGTTAAAAAGATGGAGCTCAATATCTGTCCCACTCTGTGCTGTCAGATAAAGAGAGGACTTCTTATTCAATTTAAACCTCATTCAGTTTGATCTTCTGTAGAAAAGTGTTGGACCCTGAAGCCAGTTTTCATGTCTTGCTTTAGGTTATTCATGGGCTGCTTCTCCTGTAGGAGGAAGGGCAGGATAAAAGGCAGAGGGATGGCTGGTCTTTAAAATTTGTTACAGAACCACTAGTGTTAATCTTAAGTTTTATTAGATTTAAAAAACGTTTATCTTTTTTAAAAGCAGCACGGAATGTTGTAGTTCAAACATCTGAGTTTAGTGTCAGTCGGGTTTTAATAGTTTTATGCAGTCTTTACCTTTCAGGGACTTTTTTCCTCCTCTGTGGCTCTACACTGTATAGTTTCCTAAATCTCTACACTATTTGCTTGCAGTGTTTTCAATGTGCTTTTTTTGTCACATTTTACCATGTATCCCTTTTTTCCTATCTTCCTGAGCTTCCTTTTTTCTCATTATAAGGTGTCTGCTCCCTCTTTTTGTTTCCACAGACCATTTCTCTCTCTCAGATTTTCTTCTTTCCATTTTATTTTACCCTCTCTCAAAACCTAATCCCCACTCCCCCCCCATTGATTAAGGAAGAAAAGTATGAAAATTTATGCCAAAGATACTGTTAGGGATCAGGATAACATCATGGTTGAATGCAAAGGCAACCCATCTAGCCAGCAGCTGACAGTAAGGTGAAGGTCTGGTTTAGCTCTCATCTTATTCCACCAAAATGTTGCACATTAGCTTTCAGGAATAATTCTCATCAGCTGTGAAACTCTTCTGTTTTGAAAGGCAAATATTTCACAGAGAAAGGGACAGAATTTATCCTTTCCAGCTATTATAACAACCAAATATAAGCTGTGCTCTGTCTTTGTGCTGTATTCTTCACTACAGCAGTGGTTACTTGTATTTTGGACAGATGAGGACCATTGCTTTTATATTTTTAAGAAACTATGTGTTATTTCCACTGGACTCATGCCAGTCATCACAGGATTCATTGGGATGAGTGTTGGCAGAACCCTTGCTGACTGAAGTACCTTATGTACCCCAGATACCTACTCAGAGTGAATGTATCAAATGATCTTCCTTTGCAGTTTGGAACATAACCAAATATATTACTCAGGATTAACCATGAGACATGGGAAATGGATATAAAATAGCAGTGACAGAAAAATGGGGAAAAAACCCCAGAAACAAAACCCACCATAAATGTGAGTCCGGCATCTTTTCTCAAGGTGTTTAGTTTAACAACTGAATCTTGGTTTGATGAGCTGAAGAAAGTTGAAACCTGGTTCAGTTTTGCTCCATTCTAGCAAACAGTTGTCAGACAGAGAAGATTGTCTGCCCAAGCAGGAGGTGAAAATGAGCAAGGTGGAAATGTATGCAACCAAGTCTCCTGTTACATTTTCTCCAGTCGGTAACTGGAGAATTTTTCAAACTTTCACTTGCTTTTGCTCAAGATGGTCAAGCTTGATGCATCTTCAGCTCTTTATGCTCTGACTAGGGAATAAAAAGAAGTATGACTTGAACTTTCAAAAGAAATAATTCTCAGTTTTATTGCTGGACTTCAATCAGTAGCTCTTCAGGTACATTATAAAAGATAGCTAGTATTTTAAAAATCTTCACTTATTTGGCATGGCCATCTTAACACAGGGTCTGTTTTAAAAACACACTGAACACTTGAATCTTCTGACTTGAAAGGAAAGAGAAGGGAAAAAAGAGCATAAAACAATAAAACCCAAGCCTGTAGGCAGAATGTTTCATGACAATAGTTGTGGGGTTTCTTTTTAATTATATGTAATAAAAAACTTGCAGATCATGCCCACTCTTTGGGTGAGGGGATAAGACAAGAGAAGTTCCCTTGCCTGAGGCCCAGAGTTGGAAATATAAACCATGGTTAGTTGACATTATACTTTTTGATAATAGCAATGTCACCAGTGATCTAATGATGACTTGTCCTCCCCTTTGATGATATGTTATCCTGCAGATAATTGTTTGCATGATAGCAGATGATACAGTAAAATATTTTGATGGAAGACACAAACAGTTTCCCATATAATAAAATGCTTTTTTGTAGAGCCTGAATTCCCACAGTGGGATCTGGTGGTGTCTGCTCTTCCATGGGCAGAATTGTGTCAGCAGAGACTGGCTCTGTGGTGGTACATGGCAGTTTAGTGCTGATGCATTACAACAAAGTTGGACTTCTCTTGCAGCACATTGTTTTCTATGGGGCTGCTACTTCGGGTCTCCAGACAGGAGCGCAACCTTAGGGGATTGCAAGACCATTACTTAAAAAAACTTACCTTCTTCCCCCTCTCCCCTTTTCTTTACAGAAAATATCAGAGAGGAACCCGAGTACGCCTGCGACTGCTGGATCTTGAACTCACATCGAGGTTCTTGGGGGCAAAAACTGATACAACATTGCTGGAAGCTGATGCAGTGCTTTTAGGGCTTGCAGAGAGCAAGCAAACAAAGCAAAAGGAATAAATTTACTGCAAATAAATGCACTTTGTGCTCTATAGCGAATTAAAAAAATAAAATGTTTCCTCAGGAAGTAAATGAAAATTTTCTGTCCACTTAGTTAAGTAAATAATGAAATCAATAAAAGACAATAAGCACATCATACCTGATTCTCGCTCCATTTTTATTGATTCATCTTTCTAGGCCTTTACCTTTATATTTAAAAGTGAAAGGTTAACTGAGCTTCTGTAGGTAATGTTAATTGAATATTTGATTGTTGTTCTTGTAATTCTTGTATAAAGAATTCCACAGTTCATCATACTGTCCCAAAGGAACGCTGATCTGAGGACATTGTACTTCCATGGAGGAAGTGCAGAGCTTGCCGCTGCGGTGCTCCTTCCAGTACAGCATTTCATACGGAACTACATCAAGGATTTTTTAAATTTCCAAGTTGCACTGCAGACTGTTTACTGCAGCTGTTGGGTTTTAACATCCATTATAATACATCATGCTTTTGTCTCCATCAGCACGAAGAACTAGAGATAATTCTTTGCTTTAATCAAGAGTTCTCATTTCCAATGCATATTAGTAATTTTTCTCTGGCTGTTAATAGAAATGAAAAGAAATTGTTTCAATGCAGTGGACCAAGTGTAGGCCTTAGTTTTCTGTGAGTGTATTTAAGATAAATATAATGGGTGTTTGAACACACAATGAAAGAATCATGCTGTGGTGTTTCCAGTACCTTTTTGGAACATTTGTTTTGATTTCTGTTGTATCCAAATCTGTATTCTGCACAGTCTGCATAGTGCCTAGCAGGTGTGCTGAGGGCAAGGGAAATTTTCTATTCATACCACTGAATTACAAAAAAAAAGACTGTTTAATCTTAAAATATTTTCCCAAATGTTGTAATGAAATGAGATTGTTGAGGTGGCATGCCTTGCTTGTCTGCACTAAATATCCAGCAATAATGTCTTTCTTTTTATATGCACTTTTTTCAGCAAATTGCACAAAATTCAACAAAATGCACACTGGCTTAAGCAAATATTACTGAAATCCACAGGCACCTCATCTTTCTGTTGGAGCAGGGTACCATGGAGCCAGTTCCAGGCTGCCACAGCTCATGCATCCCTTTCCTGCCTTCATCCGAGAGGTACTTGGATAAGATGGCATCAGAGGGCAGCAACTGAGAAATTCGGTTAGATCACAGCTGGCTTGTGAGTCAGATTGCCACCCAAACTCTGCAAGTCTTCATATGGTCCAACAAAATTTATTTAGAACAGGATACAAAAGCTTTAATCTGTTTATAGGTCTTTTCCAAAAACATTGTAATTTCTCTTTTACGGGTTTCTGTCTTTTGTTTGAAAACATATAAAAAGAAAAGTGAAAGGAATGCTGAAGTGCCTTTTTACCTGGAACCACAGCCCTATGGCACAGTGCTTTGATTCTTTCTTTTTCCTCTGGCTAAAAGAAAAACTTTGACCCAAATAAACAAAAGAAAACTCATTTCCTACCTTTGCCCTTTCGTAACACTGAAAGAAGAGTTACAGTGCGGAAAGAATCATAGAATTGTTAAGGTTGGAAAAGGTCTCTAAGATCATTCAGTCCAACTGTTAAACTGGCACTGCCATTTTCACCACTAAACCATGTCCTTAAGTGCCACATCTAAAGGTTTTCTTAACATTTCCAAAGGTGGTGATTCCATTTCCCTCAGCAGCCTGTTCCAATGCCTGACATCACCTGCTATGGGTAGTTTACAAATAGATCTCAGCTATGATCTGTTGAGGAGAATATTTTTAAATAAGGTATTTATTTGCCCCAGTACTTGGAGGAATCACATGGAAAATGCATAGCCGTTCTGGAGGAATGGGCATGTTTTAGCAGATCCTTTTATAGTTTTCTAGACTGAAGTTTTGTTTCTGAAATCAGTAAGGAGCCAAGCAAGAGGGAGGAAACAAGCAATGTGATCTTATTTTGTTGCTTTAATTCATCTCTGTGATCTTAATCAGGGGATTTTGAACATGAATTTCATTGGATGTTAGCCTCCAGGTAAAGAGTTATCCTAGCCCTAGAGTGGGAAAAGAAGGCCTTTTTAAGAAACTGGGAGGGATTTAAAATATCAAAGAGAAGTCCTGTCTGCTGAAGGTAACTCATCCTATGTGCTTGATCAACCTTTAATTTAAGTGAGTTGGGAGGAAATATGTGTGTTAATATTTTGGGGCAGGATAAGAGCTAATTCACAGTAAGATTTAAAATAGTGATTTTATCAAACCTTCCTCTGGATAACCTTTAGAGGAGTAGCTTTTGGAGGCTGTAGTGGTTACTATTTCAAATCCATCTTAGTGTTTTATTTGGAAACCCACAGGTTTGCATAAACTGACCCCCTCTTACAAATCATGGGGTTGAACCTTCAATGGCTTTAGGCTGCCACTAGCCTTTGTGGCCTTTGGCAAACCAGTTGTTGTCGCAGCCCACCTGCAGTGACCTTCAGTTACTTATTGGACCTCTAAAACTCTTCATACAAGGGTTGTGCCGTGGAGGAGTCTCTGTTAGGGGTAGCGTAGGCCCATCACACATGGCGTCAATTCTGTACAACTCCCAAATGCAAAATTACAATGACAGAGCAGGGAATTTCGAAATGTCTTTGTGGTGGGATGTTGGGATTGTGTTTCATATCTGTAATACCTGCATATGCCAAGAATATGTGTAGACTCTGTCCTGAACACAACGTAAGGAACCATTGATATTCTTTACTGAATAGCCACAATGCTACAATTGTACGGCCTATTCTGTAAGACTGTTCACATATTTTATTCCACTCTTTTATCAGAATAGAAATTGATAATGCAAACAGGTATTTCTAGGGCTGTCCATACAGAAAAATAACAAGTGAAGTTATTTTTCTGTATGTTAACTTTGCTGCTGGTTGCCCCTATCCCCAGGAGTTCTTTCTTTCTTCATGACCACATGCGTTTTTACTCCTTTTCTTTGCATTTCTGTTCCAAAGGTGCACAAGTGTATGTATGTACAAGAGCAATGCACAGTGAAGTCTCCTTGTCCACATGGGTCATATCCTGAACAGTCTTGCATGTGTCTGGGTTTGAGCAGGGGTGCCAATCTGAATTTTTGTTTGGAGATCATTCTGATTTCAAGTATGAGGATAGTTGTTTCTGCTAACATAAAGAAAGGGTAAAGCCATCCCAGCGTCTCCTGTGGCACTGTGCCCAGCCCACACCACCTCTTGGAATACTCTTGTCACTAAGTATACTACGTCTTCCCAATATTAACCAAAGGAATGCCACTGATACATACTGAGGCTGTAGCTGTGAGTGTAAATGTATCATTTTGCTGAGAATCCTGAGGGCAGTATAAACCAAGTTTTGCAACTATGTTCATCTGACTGCTGAAATCAGGAATTTCTCTGTATGCTATGCTGTGTTTTCTTCTACATTTTGTGATTTTGTCTTACTCTGAAGCACAGAACAGATGAGCAAAGATCATTACTAAAATCATATGGATTTATTCTCTCACAGTTCATTTTTTGATTATGCCGTGGAGAAGATGTTTGGTGTTAGCAGATCTCTGTGTTTCTTCATCTCTTTCCCAGACTTTTTTTTTCCTATAACAGTCTTGAGTTTGGCAAGTGTTGAAGGTTTTTTTGGCTCTGGAATTTTTCAGGTAGCAACGCAGACCCCACTTCATTAGCAGATACACGATTATTCATCCTAGATCATATTTTGCTTTGCATGCTGCCCTCATCTCTTCGTTGACAAATTTCTCACTTATATTTGGATGAGCATGACAGATTCACTGCAGGTAGTTGTAATTCATGCTTGCTATGGTGTAAAATTTACACTTGGAATTGTAATGCTGAGTGCTCAGAGAAGAGCGTGAAATGCATCCTCAGCGGAGGGAGGAGAAGCCTGGCTGCCATCCCAGCCTCGCGTCCCCTCTCAGTCTCTGTGCATGGGCGAGTGTAGCCAATGGCCGTGGGCAGGTTCAAATCTTCCCTTCTATACAAACAAGAAATATTTCCACACATTCTGCTAGAAGGACACTTAACTGTTTCTAGGCCTGTAACTGAAGTGTCCATGAACTTCACCCTGTCCCACATCCACTTCTTACTCCACTCAAATATACCTGAACCCCTGTAGTGCTTTCTGGGCTTACAAATGTGCTTGTAAGCAAAGTTGGCGTTGGTAAAAACTGAAATCAAAGCTGATTGGGGTTTTGGCTGAAGCGGTACTTCACCTTTTACATTTATTCAGATCCTGTTTTGAAAGCTTTCATAAGTTTTCCTAGAATTCTACCTTTTATTTTATGAACAGAACATTGAGCACTTTATACATACTTGGAAAGCAAAATAGGTTTATCATGATGTGGAGTTTGGAAGAAAAATGAAAATAGTTCAGTGTTCTTTTGATGACTGATGTGCTACAACAAGACCTGGTAAATCCCCTGGGCTTGTCTGCCCTTTCATATTCCAGGCCTTTAGGTAATCAGATGGGGAAAAAGGGAAACCCTGAAGAAATCAGGTCTGTGTATTGAGAACAAATTAGCATCTTGAAACCAAAGCTTTGGCACTGAGCTGGTTTCTGAAGAAAAGAATACTTAACGTTTCACTTCAGGGCATTTTGGAAAGTTTGGGTTCCTTCTAATTTCTTAATACTGTCACATTTATACATCAGGCACATTATTGTTCAAACTTTTTTTTATTTTTTTTTTAAATTATTTTTATTTTTTCTCAGAGCATTATTCCCATATGCTGGGAGAACTTTTACAGTCTTCTGTTTTGGCTAGAGAGCATTTCTGCTAGATACAAGCATGCACTCCATATGTTCTTGTTAGTAAATCATACATTCTGGGGAAGTGTTTATCGCATATGAAGGGTCTAGACTGCCCAAATGAGGGTATTACCTTGTCACCGGCCATAACCCAAAATAAATATTATCCCCGGTATGACTGCATTAGACTAACATCAGTAAGGTCTTAAATACCTTAAGGCATTCTTGTTGCCTTCTAGGTTGTGCCTCATTCAATCAGAGTTAAGCAGCCTGATGCACTTGCTACATGGTGGCTGTAATGAGAAAATCAGCCATTTATTAATGTGGCAGCCTGTCTGCAGGAGACTGGGTGTCAAGTGCAGCCAAAAGTTACAATTCCCAACTGGGTTAATCGGTTCAAGGCACCCATGGGATAGATAGTAGTCACTCTGCAGTTTTGGTTAGCTTCTGAAAGTGGCAGCATATTTAAATTGTTTTAATATGTTGACACAAAGTAGTAGGAAGGGTCTTTTTTCTCCTGCCTCTTACGAAAAAATCAAAGAACTACTGAAATATCAGCTGTTACTCTTACACAGGAGCAACTTGGTTGGTTGAATCTTTGCACATCTTCTCAGCCTCAAACCTGTGTTTAAGATACGACACATATGGGAACGTAAGTGTTATTTCACCATCTCAGTCCAGTAGCATGGGAAGAAGGTTAAGGGCTTAATACTTCTCTTCCCAGAGAGAGGAGTTGTTCCGTTCTTGTCAAAATGTTTGAATGTCCTCTCATGCTAGTCACTGCTGTCTCCTGCCTTCCCCATCTGCCAAAGCCCTTGCTACCTTGGCTTGTGCCAAGCTTGCGTGGGTCTGGCTGTTAGATTCCTTGACCCAGAGGACATTTGAGTAGGCCTGGCATGGTTTGCTCAGGATCACCCAAGTGCTAAGCAGGTGTGTTAGTGGGTGATTTCATTGCCTCTTGAGGGACAGACTTTGCTGTAAGTGACTGGGGGACTCACACGCTGATTTTGGTTCTGTTTGCCTGTGGAAGACCACCGCTACATTCGCATTGGCATTTGGGGTGACAGGATCTTCAGCAAGCTAAGGAAGGATGTGTCGTCGCAGCGCTGGCGGTTTCCCTCCGCCGGGTGAGCAGCAGGGAGGCGAGAGCGGGAGCCAGCAGAGGCGGGGAGCTGCCTGACAGCTCGAGCTGTGAAAGAGCAGCGTCAGCTCAGAATCGTTCTGCCGTGGCCTTTGCACCTCGGGCCGCGGCATCTTTGCACACGCGGGATCACCGGGGAGCTGAAGTTTCATTTGTCGACTGAACGACTCCGAACAAGGTCCCCCCCGTCCCAATTAGCGTTGCCGGCCGCCC
>VXAY01007087.1:1036861-1055929 GCA_013399855.1 Oxyruncus cristatus
GGGGCGGGCGCTGGGGGGGCGCGGGGGCGCCCGCCCCTCTCCGGGGCGCTGCACCCTTTCAAGGGAGCTGCGGCGCGCCGGGTTCTTGTGTGAAAAACAAGGGGCACAATGCTGGAGTCGTAACCTCCTCACCCCTGACGGCATGGGAAAGTGCACTCCTCAGCTGTTGGGTATAGAAAGGCTGCTTCAGGCATGAGAAATGTTCATAAAAATGCCGTTTGGAGCCTGCCCTTCTACTCTGCACATGTCATCTTGCCTATCAAGCTGCCTAATTGGAAAATTAGGCTGGCCTTAATTTAGAGACCTAAAAGTTCATGCCGATAATTTCCCAGAGACTTTTTTTCCCCCAATTATTATTACAAATCGTTTCAGCGCATTGGAAATCTTTATTGAAAAAGAAAAAAATACACCCAGGAAGAGCAGCTCTTTCATTTCAGAGACTTTCTCTGATTTCTGTGTGTGAAATTGTATTGTTGTGCATCCTGTGAATGATCATCTGGAAATGAATGTGAGTCCCTGTTGTTTTCCATGCATCATTCCTTGTTTGAGTGTACATGAAGAGCTGATCATACTTTAATTTACAGCATGTTATAATCTTATTTTGGAGCTTAATGCACCTGCTATTTTCTGTCTGCTGAGGCTTCTGAAAGCAGCAGCGAGCAGAAGCTGCTTTGCAGCTGTAAATGTTTCCCCCCCACCCCCAAGTCTTGTGTCTGTGGGCACCGCTGACACCACTGGTCCCAAGTCACCTAAGGAGACCTGAGATGTGTGGGATCAGGCCAGCTGGTTGAATCCTTCCTGACTGATCAGGGCTCAGCCTTGCAAGTAGCCACATCCAAGTGGCTGTGGTCTAAGCCTTTGAGATCTTCACTTAAGTCTGTGTTTAGATGACATGGTGAAGATCTCCTCTCTGAGCTTGGATACTGTCTGAGACCCACGATGGGATAAAGGCAGTGGTGACCATGCACACCAGGCTGTCTTGTTTGTGTTCAGCTGTTAGGATGAAGAAGGATTTCAGCTGACTCCTACTTGTCACCTGCAGATGGGAGCAATGGGCAAGGCTGGGCAAGCGCACTTTTGTTGCTCCTGCTGTACACACAAGCAGTTGGCCGTGTTGGAAGCTGGATGGGCTGACAAAACCTCTCACCATGTCTCTTGGCAGCGATAGGAGTGGCTGGTGTGTACAGCAGGGACTAAGCCATGACTTGATAAACCTGTTAGTCCTACAGATTTTTGTCCTATTTCTGAAAGCTGCACACAGGAAGCATGGGAGAGGCCCCTATCTAAGATGATTTTCAAGGTCAGCGTTGGGTACATTAAGATAGATGCAGTCTGCTAAGGCCATGGACACATCCTCCCTGGGTCCTGCTAAGCCGTTTGGTGAGGCTGCTTCTCTTGCACAGCTGCTCTGCTACTTCTCACCCAGGACACTCACTGCTGGGTGAGTTTCCAACCAACTTTGATCCTGCTGTTTGTACAGTTTATTCTTGTACAAACGGTACAGTTTGTACAGTTTTATTCTTGGTTGTTTTGGAAGGTGTGCTTATAGGGACAGAGGTGAGAAGATGGAGGAGGGGAGGGCATCTGGCAGGAGCTGGAGCAATTGGCTTTCTACCTGTGGGAGAAGGGCACTGCTGAACACTGGGGTAAGAGGATGCCATGGATGAGATGACCAAGACAGCTTAGGGGCAGGATGCAACCCCAGGATCAGGGTTTGACAGGCTTCTCTTGGTGAAGCAAGCCAGGCATATAAGCAGGGTTTCAACTTCCCCTAAAACTGTGACCGCACAGGGCTGGGTCTGAGATCCAGTGCTGATTGCAGAAAGCAGGGTTCCCCTAATGAATTTCTATGGGTGGAAACTAAAACATTAGGATAAAGAAAATACAGACAGCAAAGTGAAAACAATGCAAACAAAAGTCCTGTTCATCTTGGGCTCTATCCACCCTTGCTGCAGGCATATAGCATTGCATGGGAGGTCTCAGCGATAAAGCACCCAGGGGTCCCTGAGAGCATCAATACCATTTCACTCCTGTTGGAGGGCAAAGCCAGGCCCAGATGAGATACACAGAGCAAGGGGGCCTGTCTTCATGAGAAAGAGGTGCTCTTATTCTTCTACATTTATTAAGAGGTTTTTCAAGGGCAGGAGGTCTTCCTGGAGCAGGATTCAGTCTCAGGTGCACAAACCTGGGCAGAACAGGAGCACGGTCGTTTGTGCAGCTTGGAGAGGTGTATAGTGTACAGTAAGTAGAACAAACACATGTGGGTACTGAGTGGAGAGAATAGGCTGTAAAAGGCTTATATCTTTAATTTATTCAGAAAGACAAAAGCATGATGCTGGTGCCTCTGCAACAGTGCCTCTGGCAGGATCTCACTGTGTCTACTTTCAATGTCATAGTAAGACCCAGCATGCAGGTGAGTGCCTCCTGTAAAAGGGTCAATTGCAATGTTTCTGACCTTATTTTGGGTGCCTTGTTTGCTGGTAGCAGTGAGGGCAGTGGGCTGGAAGAGCTGCAGCCAAGTACCTTCACGCAAACCACAGTAGCACCTTGTGAGCTCTGGAGATGGGCAGCGGGGGAGGACCTTTTCCCAGCGCTTAGTCCCAGCTGACCTGCTATTCATAGAAAAGCACAGTTGTACGTACATGTTGCCCTATTTGAGCTCCATGGCACGGGACTTGGTGGTCGTTGTGCCAGGGATGTACCCTCTCTGCTGCCTCTCCTCTGGGCAGGCCCACACTTCACCAGCGCTAAGTTAACAGGGGTTATCCTCCCTGCCTTCCGCCGCTTACAATGGAAATTAGTTCAACAGGATGAAAGGTTGATGGTGGGAAAGCATGTCAGAAAATACAATGCAGAGAACACAACTCTTGGGAGAGAGCTCTTTGTTTTGTTATTTGAAAGGGCTCAGGATTTAGCCAAGGGGGCGTAGTTATAATTTACTTTAAGGGATGCTGACAACTGCATTTGTCAAGTTAGATTATGGTCATACTGTCATAAAGGATCACTCTGTTGTTTTACTGCTAGTGTATAGATGCATAAGTACTTTGGGCCTCAATGAGGATAAAAATATGGCTCTGATGTGTGAAAACCCATACTGCTGCCTAAATTTCCATGCTGCTACATGGTCATCATGTGACTATTTAGTGCATACATTTGAGCACTTCAATGAATTTTAAGTCTTTGTAGGTCTGAAATAGCTTGACCTTCTGACAATCACACTTTCTTAATTTATGTTACTGTGCTCACACTGAGTGTGACTATTTGTCATCCCTCTTTTATTTCTCTTTATTTTTGAATTTCAAACTCTAAAAGCCTGAGGATTAATCTAAGGTGTTTTTTTTTTCTTCTCCTTAGAATAATGCCTTTTACTATTCATATTTCTTAATCAAATATTTCCTTTCTACTAAAAGACCTGCATGTTTGAGGAAGCCAAGTGCTCCCAAGAGAGCTGCCAGTACTGCAGCCTGTCATGTTTGATGGTGGGATGGTGCTTAGCAAGGGTACAGGTCCTTCTGGAGTACTGAGCCATATGGGACAACTCTGAACCATTTCAAGCTCCCATCATGAAATACAGTCCCTCTCAGGCTGCCCGTCAGTGAATGCAGGCAGACCCCTGTGTAAAGCAGGTCTGATTTGAATGCTAATGACAGGACTTTGCTGCAGTTGTCCACACTGAGGTGCTAATGAAGAAATGAGGTGGTCCTTATGAGTTTGTGTTGTGCTTGTGTCAGTCCCTCGGCATCCCTTCTCTTCATGGGAAAAGAGGGATGAAGAACTGTGTTGATGCATGGGTAGACAACTGCCTGGGATGTTTTTTTTCACATTACTTTCCAAATAACTCTTCCCCTTCTGTCTCATGTTTGCTGTTCTTCATGCTATGTTCCTGAAAAGTGCTTGAGCTTTGGAGAGTTCACTCGTTCCACCCTGAAGGGTTATTCTGAACGAGTTATTTTCTGCATGAAGGTGGGTACATTAAAACACACCTCTTGCAGTCAGGTAGGCAGAAGGGGATGTTGGCAGTGCACCTGTAGTTCATCTGGTGTGGTCTGTGGGTGCTCACTGGATGCTCAACTGAATTGAGGCACTTCTGGAGCACTTACCTTTTGCTTTGTAAAAGTCAGGTTTAACTGGCAAGCCCTGAGTTTATTGTATGATGTTTTATTTTTAGTACAGGAATACTCTGATTTTGAGTCCAGCCATGCATGTGATTCCTGTGAAACATGTGTCCATATCTGGAGGCTCAGGTAGGTTTGGTCACTGAAGCTGGCTTGCAGGCATCCAACTCTCCCCATATTCCCAGGTTCACAGCCCCTTGAAACTTGAGCTAAATGAGACACTGTTGAGCTTTTCCTGGTGCCTTTTGCTCCCAGGACACACCGTTAGCTGTGTGCATGCTGTGACAGCCGGGGTCTGGCTGGGGCAGCACGGGGCTCGTGGGGCCGTGCCGGTGGCACAGCTGTCCTGCCTCCCCCAGCACGCGGGGCCTGTTCTCCCAGGGCAGGGGCTGATGGTAACACCTCAAATTAGCCATGTGGCCAGCGTTTAACCGCAACATTACCGGCCCACATCCGAACAGCTGACGGCCTGAATAATTTACTGCATGCAAATCGTGGGACCTGCTGTCTCCGTCAGTGCCGGGATCCGATTGCCACAGCCCATTAATCGTAATTGCCAGTTTGTGCTGACAGGAGTGGGGCCTTCACCCTGTGGGTGATTAGGCAGCTACCGGGGAGACTGTCCTCCTCCACATCCTCCCCCTCGAGGGGACCTGGGATTTTTTTCTTTCTTTTATTTTTATTTAGTTGAACTGCAAGGCCAAATTTGGTGATTCCCATATGCTGTGGCCCCAAGGCCATGCAGGGAAGAGGCTGTCCCAGGGGAACGCAGTGGCTTCACAGCCTAATTGTCTCCGGAGAGGTTTGTGATGGCTGCCCCTGTGGCAGGCAGGACACTGTGTGGAGAATAGGTTACCTGGCACAAATCCCACTGCAGGGGACCAGGGGACACCAGCCTCACCTTGCTGGCAGAGGACCACCCCCGAGGGCCTCCCCACTGCCATGCAGCATCTGGCACAACCTTCAGTCCCACTTTAAACATCTAAAGCAAAGGAGCATCTGCTCCCCATCTTATTTCTTTGATTTCTTCACTAAGAAGCTTCTTCGTGGCAGCCCAACTCCTCTTTTTCTTTCTCCTTTGCCATTTCCAGCCTATATTCCCCACCCTCAGCTGGGGCATCCCCTACCATTGCTCAGACACCCTCTCTGCTGCCTAAACCTTTCTGATTCTTCTGGAAAGCAGGGTTGGTCCCCTTTGTTGATCAACAAACTCTTTGTGAACACACTAGCTTTTGGGTCCTTTTGCAAAGGGGGCAGTAGCAAGATTAAGCTCTCAAAACGCTGTGATCATGTTGTATTTGGTGTTTGTAGCTGCTCCTCAGCTATCATGGTGTTGTGAGCACCTGGGAGAGTGAGTGGCCATCGGGCACAGCTGGGGCAAGGGGAGAGGCAGAAAAGAGGAGAGAAAGGTTTGCTCCCTGCAAAAGCCTGGGAGAGCAGGCTAGAAGGAAAGGAGGCAGGCAGGCAGGCAGGCAGGCAGGCAGGCAGGCAGGCAGGCAAGAGGACTGGACAGTGGGGCAAGACCATGCACGGCCCTGCAGCAAGCCCAGACCTGGGAAAGCTCCTCATCAGAACTGGGCACAAAGGAGCAGGGGTGCTCGTTTTTGCTTGCAATGACAAATGATAGTTCTTCAAGTCATCACCTTGTAATTGATGACTGCATGAGAGAGCAAGTCCACATGAACAACTGTCATTTGAATGGCTGGGGGATGCAGAGAGCTGGGGAAAAAGCCCCTCTGGAAGTGCTGTAACGAGCCTGTTTGGCATCTCTGAGTATGTGAGCTATTTCAGGTATGTTTGCTAAACTTCTCCCATTACTTGCCAGCACATGATACAGCTATGGCTGTGTGCACATGCATGTTGTGTATAAGAGGACATGTATCCTGGTGCACTGATACACAGATTTCCTTAAAATTATGTTGGACACCCATGTATAGCAGATGAAAATGAGATATGCTGCTGGTTTGCAGCTCTTATGACACAAACGGTATTAAGTCGGTCAGCTCTTGAACCTTTAAGAAGTGGGAATTATTTTTCTGGTTCTTTTTCTTTATGTACTCTGTAGCACAAATCACAAATAGCACAAGCCCTCTGTTACCGATCTCCCCTCCCTGTCAATCCATGTGCTTAGAATACACAGCTGAAACCAGGCAAAAATTTTAGAAAATCTCTGCTGGAGGCAGGACATCATCTGATCCCTTCCTTAATTAGAACATAGGCTTGATTTGTCTATCTTGAAATGTGAAAGGCATTTGTATGTTAAGCAAATACTTAACAAAGGCTTATTTCAAGCCTGCACAGATGAATGCAGTTCTCCCGCCCACTCAGTTTTCCCAGGAATATGAGCATTAAGGGTGAGATGCAACCGCTTTGTGTCCTTCTCGTGCTGAGAAACAGAGATGACTGAGGGCAGGTGTGATAGTGGTCTATAACATTATTTTATGCTGGAAATGGATTGTTCTTCCAGTGTGAGGAGCAGGGTCATCCAACGAAGCCAGCAAGAGGCAAGCTCGGAGGAACTTTTGCAGATGATGCGTAGCCAGCTCCTTACTGCGGGATGCTGGGGAGGCCGAGAGCACTCACAGATCGAAAGGGAGGTCCCACAAATCAAAGGAGGGGAAAGCTGTCAAGGTTTCTAAGTGCACAGAAGCTGCTGCTGGCTGAGGCAAATGCCCACTGGAAGCTGGGCAGTGTTGGTCTGACCCAGTACAGCTGTTCTCACCTCCCTCATCCACCCCAAACAGGGGATCCACTCTTGGATGAGATGTCTGTGCTGTGTCATCCAGCTGTGATTGGCTGGATGCTTCATCCATGACATTCATCTAACCCCCCCATTCCTCTGGATGGGCTTCAAGAGCACTGTATCCTCCAAGGCATTGATCAAAGCCTATCTGTGTTAAACCCTAGGAGCAGTGACTGGCCAAGCAAATCACTTTGCTTGAGCTGGCCCATGAAGGAGAATGGGCATCTTCCTAAAAATAAAGGAAAAAAAAGAAGAAGAGTCACAACATACTGACTTTGATATCCTTTTTACTTAGACCTCCCACCTTTCTGAGGCCTGGCACACACATCTCTTCTGAGCATTCTTCCCTCAGTCAAAGCTGCTCTGAGGTCTGATTACTTACTGGCTGAGGTGATTACTTTGCCCTCTTGAGGAGGAGGAGTTTGTCCCCAAGGCCCGGCTGCTCATCATTTTGGTGGGACTGCTCAAGCTTAGAGGAGCTGTTTCCCATCCCATATAAACACTGGTCACTGAGCACTGAACTGTCATCTTTTACCAGTTAAGGCCTTCTCAGAAAGCACCTTCAAAATTGTACTAAATCAAGTATGCAAACCTATTTGTGGGAAAAAAACCCAACCCATCACCACCAACAAAACCAGCAGCTTTTTGAATTCAGTTATCCAATTCCCTGTTTTTTTTCATTGTTTTGATCTGCCACAGCTTATTTCTGAGCCATGGATATAATGTGGCTATCTTGAAATCTCATTTGAAATGTTAGAAAAGTGTTCTTCTCCTGAGCCTATTCTGGCTTCATCTTCCACATCTGTGTTGTGCTGGGACTTGTCCTACTGGCCAAGGCAATGACTCTGCAGGTGCACAAGCTACTAAACACAAATGGTTTTGTGCAAGAACAAATTCACTAAACAAGTTTTGTTTGGGTATTTTTCTCTCTTTGTATACTTGACTTTGCGGCACAGCCCTCTGAGGTGGTGGGATGTCCCATGGACCTGCCAGCTCTGCAATGGGCCGTTTTCAACCTCTCAGCGTTTAGTTCCCCCATCGAACTTGGCTTTTATAAGGAACTATTGCAACACAGCAGCCTGGGGGACGGGCAGGAAGAAGTGACACTTTGATTGACCATTTTACATAATCTTTAACAATAGAAGGGTTTTAGTGACTTGGTACAGCCTGTACTCAACATAAAACCCAGTCTGTTATCGAGAATTGCTTAGATGGCGAGATAAGCTGTTAATGCTAGTGGAGGAACATTACTGCATAAGAATACAATGATGATATTTTTTTTCCTACTTCCACTCTTTTTTCCTTATTTAAAATGTTCCCTTGAGCATTACCTGATAGACTTGAGTTCTGCATCAGGTCATTGTTTTGGTTGGACAGGCTGAGACCTTTTCCTCATTTTAGCTATTGCTAAAATTGCATTATTTTCCTTCTTTTTTAAGTAACTCAAGATACAGGCAGATCAAGACACACATGTGTTCCAGTTTGATAGAAAGAAGCTTTTATATCCTAAGAAGTAAACCTTTGTTCCAGATTACAGGGATATGTATTATCTAGTGATATTAATACTTAAGTAAGAGAAAACTTTGTGTAATGAAAATCCCCCCCCGCCTTTTTTTCCCCTGAAATTCTTGCTTTACTACCAGCTCTTCTACTCCATCCCAGGATGTGTGCTGATGGGTGTCCAAATAATGTTTATGTCATGTAAATTGCAGACAGGAATGATACTAGGACATTCTATCACCACAGCCATCCTTTGAGGCTTGTCGTGGAGGAATTAGAGAGAAACTCACCTCTAGTTACTGCAGAGGTACCGGAGTTTGCCAAGCGAGCAGCGGGAGTACAGGGAGCAGGGCACTTGGCTTCCTTGTATTCAAAGATGAGGGGAATGGAATCAGGCTCTGCCTTGGCATGTGCACCTCAGTTTTTGAGTCTACTGGTTGTCCCTCAGCTCTGAAGAAGGAGGATGTTCAAGACGATGCTTCTGCCCAGGCACCAGTGGAGGGACTGATGCCCTCATGAAGCTGGCCCTTCCCAAACAGCCCCTCCATGGAGTCAGGGATGCTTGTCCCCAGGCAGGACATCTTAGTGGGTCTGTCACACCACACGTGCATCATTTCTGTGTCAGCTCCATCCTGATGTGCTAGGAGAGAGAGTGCTGTGGAGTCAGGGGGACTTCTGGGTGGGAATTTCATTATTTCGGGGAGAGGGAGGGCCCCATGATGGGAGATGATGTCTGGAGAGATATCTGAATTGAGGAAGAATTGGTGAGAAGAGCCTGCCCCTCGGGAATAGCAAGATTTGAATGACTCTTGCCCAAACTGTCAGTGCTACAGAGGGATGGTGGATAGGCACCTGGGCCCAGTGCCTCTCCTGACTTGTGAAGTGATCAAGTGAGAGGAAACAGTTCTTCAAAAGTGGCTCTGCAGAGGGTCACAGTTCAGCATTGTCATACTGTGGTGGGGAAGGCAAGTGTCCTACTGGGACATGTAATAGGAGAGTGGCTTGGTAGGACCTACAACCTCATCCTTCCACTCTGTTCACACTTGTGTGGCCTCCACTGGGGCAACGGTTCCAGTTCCAGTTTCAATACTGCAAATATGTCAGTTGTTGAGAATGCAGAGGAAAACAGTATGGAGTGTCCTGGGGTACATTTCTGAGGAAACCTTGACAAATCATCATTGTTTGGACTAATAAAAATACTTAAAGGGCTTCAAGTATGTACATGTCAGCTGTGGAGAGCAGTGTTCTCTGTGTCCATGGAAGACAAGAAAGAAAAGTGATTGTTTAAATTGCAGTAGGAGAGCATTGCATTAGACTTCATAAAATGATTTCTATCAGTAAGGAAACTGAAGGAGCAGGATAAATTGCCTGAGGGAACTTGTGCAGCTTTTGTTACTGAAAATCTTTAAGGACAGCTCAGACAAATATCTACCCTACCCTGCTATCCTGCCCTGACTTCTTGAACTCTCTTCTCTTCTAGGACCTATTCAGAGGGTGTTAAATGTGTGCTTGAGTCAGACTGGAGTCATTGGCTTTGTCTTGGCTAAGATACAAGCATTATAAAAAGTGTTAAAATTGATCCATATTCAGGAAAGCATTAAAACATACGAATCATTTCAGACACGTTTAGCACCGGGTGGGTTTTGTCTTGCGTAGGAAGGAAAGGGTTGGTAACAGAATGTCTTAATTAACACATTTCAGAACTCCAGTGTGGTTGCAGTCGTGTAGCTTTCAACATCCCCTCATTGGCCAAGTTGAAAGCAATGCTGCCAAAACTTTCCAACACGTCTTTAAATCCTGACTGAGGACCAACCCAGGGGGCGGAAGCATGGATTTAAAATGAAGCATTTGCTTAGTTTACATGCTGGCTGCAAGGGTTCCAGGGGAGGAGTTTTGTGTCTCCTCCAGTGGGAGGACATGCCATGGCGGCTGCATGCAGGATGCACCCAGCCTTTGCCAGTGACCCACTGCCCTAAGCACAGTTCTGCCAGTGGGTCACTCAGCCCTGGGCAGGAGCTGCTCTTCCTAGATCTGCAGTGGCCTGGAGTTTCTGCCCAAGAGACTCATCATGCCCAGGGCTCGTCAGCGCCAGTGGCATGATTTCTGGTCTTGGAGGGCCTGGCAAAGTGACAGCCCTTCTGGTGGGGGAAGTTTTGTGTATCGTCCATCTGTGTGGGGACGGCCAGGATGTGCAAGACTTTGCCATCAGCTCTGCTGGATGCTGGGTGCTGAGAGCAAGTCCTGCTGGCCCCAAAACCCAGGCCCAGTAAGTTGGGTGCCTCCAATTTGTCAGCTGATATTGCTCCATTCATTGCTCTGTGTTTTTCATTCACCTCCAAATTTTATGGGTCAAATTTATTTAAAACTTCGCTGCAGAGGAAAAAAATTAATATTGAAAGTAATGCACAGATGTTGTTATCCAGGTAATGCCTAATTAATGATGAAATGTTAATTAATTAATATTTTCTTCTTAAAGTTTATTTTTTTTTTTTTTTTGCAGTGAAAGTCCTTCTCTACATCTTGCATGGTAGGGTATTTTTTACTATAATTTTTGTGGTGTGAACGTAGTGGAAGAATACAAAGTACATACTTTTACATTTAAAAGCCAGTGTTCAGGGGTCCGAAGGCTCTGTGACATACTTGACCACCCTTCATTCAAAAAGGAGATATGTTCGATATATATGAATGTTTTCCTTGACCAGTGGAATGAATACGAGCAATTGCTTCACACAGCCCACACTGGTATGTTTCATTTCCCCGTCAGAATATGATTTGTATCAAGCAGTTGTTGTGTTTGTGTCCCATCTGATTTAGTACTTCTCGTAGCTTTCCATGCTGGACACTGTCCTCTCTCTTGCTTCATTTAAAACCATCAGCTTTTTTTCTTACTGCAGGTTATATGCCAGAGTTTTACGTGCACCCCTAGTATCCTTGCTGACCTACAAGGCTCCATAGGATATATTCATTTCCTGTAAGCAATTGCAAAACCCTATTAGTTTTTTACAGGAGTTTAGCGTGACCTAAAATGTGTGTGTCCAGTCTAAACAAACGTGATTCTGTTTAAATGTCTGGTGGATTTGCTTTTTTAAACTATTTACGGAGGTGCTAGATGGCAACCTGTGCAGATACTCCCAATAGTAATGCTTGTATTACAACCTGTTTTCAGCCTAGCAATTGCCCTACACTCTTGGAAAACATTTAGCGACAGCCTTCACCATCAAGAGAACCCATTTTTTAATAGATAGACGTCAGCCAACTTCACTGCAGCTTCAGGGGGTTTCCATGTGCACGAGGCTTCACCTTCTGCCATCTGATTCCAGGATGAGGACTTGAAAGGCTGTGTCCTTCTTTCTCCACGAAACCACCAGGGAATTCCCTGCTCTGTTGTCATAAGTTGCAAAACTTGTGTTAAAATCAACAGGACCTGTATTTTTCCCCAGTCAGGGAAATCACAGGTAATACTGTAAACACTGAAGTAGCCTGGTGTAAAGAAAGGCTGGGGATGAGTCAAAACTTCATTTTTAATCCCAGGGCTGGCTGGCCATTGCTATTCTGTTATCAACCTTTCTTCGCCCCCCAATATTTTGATTCCAGAAAAAGAGAATAAAAACAATAACTGCTTGGTTAGCAGTGATTTCTTTATAAACAATATAAATAGATGAGTACTGCACTGCCTTACACTGAGAGTTTGAAAAGAGTATTTAGAAGGCTCCTTAAGTTAAATGAAGTATAAGATCTTTATTGGTTTGTTGGCTGTAAGCGCCTGTGGCAATCCAGGGACAAACCAAGACCAACAGAAAAAAAGCACCCTTTGATAAATAACCTTTCCATATTAAATGCACATCAATCTGACATCAACAATTAGCTGTCAGGTGCTTGGCTTTGCTAGCAAAGGCCAATTTTCAGATTAGTGCTAATTGCAGGGCGGGCTGACACATCAGCTCAGAGCCCCGGTAGCTAACAGCCCCGGCAGGAGCGGGTTCAATAGCAGGAGCAGGGGAGGGCTGAGGCTGCCTGTCTCCAGCTTGCTGGCAGTTTGACTGTAGACTAAAGTAATGGAGCTGGCAGGGTGGAATCAATTACTGGCCAATGAAGATTTTCCCACAGGTCGAAGCTTGGGAAAAAAAGGACGTTCCTGCTGCTGAGACAGCTGGCATGGACTGTCCACTGGGAAAGGAGCCTGGAGAATGAGAAAAAGAGGGACAGTTCTTGGTGATAAACTGGTGACAGACTATAAATTATGAAAAGGGGATTTGGCAGAGGATTTAGAACTTGCTACCTCTGCTTTTCCCTCCCCCAAGATTTTAATGCCAGCCATGTTCAGTGAGTCATTCATTATCTTAGTTAGAAAGTGAGAAGTGCTAAGAGAAAAAGCTCAGAATATATTTTGCTGATCAGGGTGTGTGCATATGTGAGCTGAGCTTTAAAAACCTTCACACCAGCAATTTTCCCCCTAAGCAAACCTTTGGACTGAGCCCCTCGATGCAGGGCTTACTAATGCTGCTGTGTCTGATGCTCATTTGTGAGACGGCTGGATTTCTGCAGTGCTGTTTCAAAGGTCAATCCAAAATTTCTTTTCCTGCTCCTTTCCTATAGCAGTTTGTTTCAGTCTGGAAGAACACAGCAGCAGGGCGGTAGCGCAGCACCTACCTCTGTGTTTCGCTGCATCTGGGCTGCTCTGAAAAACTGTGTCCTTCACTGGCAGAAAGGACTCATAGAAGTGTTCATTGCTGGGGAACAACCAGCTCTTTCTCTGTGGAAAATCAGCTGTTTATGTTATCAAAATTAAAATATAACAGTTCAAGCATGCACATTAGTGAAATCTGTATATATAAGACTGACAGAAATGCCTCAAGTGCTATTCTTCCTGCTCCTTTTGAATGTATCCAAAATTTCTTTTTGTCTCCTTTTTTGTACTTGGAGGAGTTTATTTAGAAAAGTCAGGAGAGGAAATGTGAGCTCTTGTCATTTTTTGCTGTGTAACATTTATTCTCAATAGTGTGATCAGAAAACTAAAAATCTTTGGGTTATTCTTGTAGCCTCATTATGACTGAATAATCTCTATAGTGGGGCACTTGTGAGGCTGATGAATTTGTCTGGGTTTCACGTCAGTATGACTGTGTCTACACCAGCAAGCCTGATATTTAACTTGGGTATGTACCTACATGCCTTTATATGCACATTTATTGGTGAATCTCTTTCTACCTATGTGCACTCCAAAATAAAGCATAGTGAGAGTGTCCAGTCACCCAACAACTACTAATCAAACATTTATACACCTTTATTTTTCTGTGCATGGTGGCACAGGGCAGTTTGCCTGGGAATGGTGTCATTGCAGTGACTGACCCAGCTGTCCCGGAGTAGGGGCTATGTTGAGCTATGGGCATGGTAGTTGTCCTTGGCTTCTTCTGGTTTGTCTTTTGTTTTCTAAGCCAGTATTATTTTCTTGATTCACAGCTTTGAGCTTTCTATCATGGCCCTGAGGGATAGAAATCTACTTTTTAATGAAAACTGAGATTCTCACGTAATGATTTTTATTTGGGAGCTGACGTTTTAGGAAAAACACTCATTATCACAAGACATTATCAAGAAACATGTCAGGAGAGTTGGCAATGTTAAGTTTAGGTTAGGTTTGAAAGGCTTTGTGGGAGGTAGGTAGAAATATGACTCTGAGATTTGCATCAAATTTAACTATATCTTTGTGAAACTTTTAATTGTGCATATCAGCAGATGGATGGAAAAGAGCTTGATTGGTATGTCAACTTGCAGGGTCTGAAGAAGGATTTCTCTTGGCTGTGCCAAGAGCTGGGAGAAAGTACAGAAAAAATTCAGCAGTCACCTGGCTCATGCAGAGCCCCTTTCTCCTTCCCACTCCTTGATGTGGCTGATCCTCTTCTCACCTTCCTGCCTTTCTCTTCACCTTCTACAGACACCAAAATGACTCCTACTGCCACCGCTCCACCACAAGCAGGGGAGACCAGCTACCCAAGAGGCTTTGCTGTTTGCTTCACTGTTTTGTGTCAGCTCTGCCCTAGCAGGATCTCACTGCACCCAGGCTCTGGTAACCCTGCACCATGGCCACTATGGCCGCCACCATGGCCACTGTCACCATCACCACTACCACCATGGAGTACCGTAGCCTAATAGAAACTGAAATCTGCCTGCTGCTTTTTACCTCAAGCTTTAGCTTTGGCTGATGGTTTCTCCCCTAATTCGAAGGAGGTGTTTAAGGATTGAAAATGAGGTATTGCTGCTAAGGCAGATAAGAGAAGTGATGTTAGTGTCAAACAAGGTGAAGATTTCTCTTGGTCCTGCCCTGCCCTCCATGGTCTCTCCTGGCTCTCCGTTTCCTTCCCTTGCTCTCTCACAGCTGTACCCACGTGCAGGCTGGGGCAGACATAAAGGTCTTTGTGGGAAGTACACATTTCTCTCAAAAGAAAGGCTATGTAGTATCTACTATTGTTTTCTTTGTAAAGGATGACAGATACCCTTGAGCTTTTGTGGAAAGAAATCTGGATCTGTTCATTGGAGTTAAATAAAAGGCACAGTGATGGTCTTGCTGAGGTGTGTTTCCTTGAAATAAATGTGTCTGGCCATGTGCTGCTGAGGATCCATCAGATGCCCAGGGCATGCTGGGTTATTCCTAACTATGATGGTGTCCTGGACTCACTACTGCTTTTTTTCTTCTCATATTTTTGGCAAGTCTGTTCTCCAAATGCAATTAGACATGTTTGTTTTCTGAAATAATTTAGAGCCTTATCTAACCCTGCTGACAGTCTGGAGGCTGAGCAATTTCTTTTCCAGGGCAGGCAGATTGGGCAGTGCTCCTTATCCATCATGACCACAGGAGCCGCGATTTTGAACTGCAGTTTGCTTCCTTGAGTTGGACTTTTCCTGATGGGGTGGCCCATGGGATGAGCAGCCCTGGTGCTTGTTTTGGGGTTAGCCTGACAGATGGGAATGGTAACTGTGGTACCTACTACAGAGGGTGCTGGCAATTAAATACCAACAGGATTGGGCTGTGCCACATCTTTATAAACTCAGGAGCTGTCCTCTTAGGGCATGCAGGTCAAAGGCGTTTTAAAAGTGTCACATGCATGTTGGCCTGGCAGAAAATTGGTTTGGTTGAATGGAGCAAAAATATACCCTCAGAGGTTTCCCTCTTGGCTGCACTGAGTCTTCAGGGTACCTGCAGCTCCTTGCCAGTGCCTAGTGGCAGGGTAACAATGGACTTAGCTAAATTAGGTGGTGTCATGGCTTCAGAGCACTGTAGTGGGATAAAAAGAGACAAACTGAGATCTGACTGGTGTCTTGGCTGAAGACTGTCTTCTGCATCCTGCAGCTGTTGCTTGTTAAGGAAGTTTCTGTGACTTTTTCTGCTTGGTCTTGACTGCTTCGTGACTCACCTTGTAGCAGATTCACCTTCCTCATGTGACAAGTAACATTCAGAATAGGACAGAGGCTCATTAATGGATGTGAATATGTGGTAGGCATAGCACTAAGATGTCAGGCACAAATCCAGCCATAGCCTCATGGCTGCAATGAGAGAAAAGTTGTCTGAGCAACAGGACAGCCTCTCCTGGTCATTTCTGTGGTGGGAATCTCTCATTAGACGTATTCAAAGTGCACTGGAAGGCAAATAGATGTGACAAAGCTTATTCTTGTATCAAACAGGCAATGCAGGGATATGGTACTGACTGCATTATTTATATTAATACATAGTTCAGTAAAATCCTCAGGGATAGCCTTGCTCCATCATTAGGCCTGCCTTATAGCAAACTGTTCAGCACTGGAAGAGGCCAAACAGGCCAAAGGGGAGGTTAAAAGCCCTTCCATAGGTAACAGAATTATTTTCATCATCCAAAGTGCTGTCTTCCACAGTTTCTGCTTGAAAATCCCTCCATCTCCCCAGAACTATTCTGAGCAACTCCAATTGCAGATAGAAAGCCAGTCAGAGCAGGTTTTCTGTGGGGCCTTTTCCATGGCATGGCTTGTATTGATAAAAGGTAAACACACGATCCAGAAACTCTGTAACACAAGCTATTGCAGATATCCACGCTCCTGGAGGCTCTTCCACATCTTTCCCCTGCCCCTTCAGGGAGACAGATGGGGAAATAATTTTGTCTGGTGAAAACTCACCCAGGAGGGCTGCAAAACCTCCCATCACTTCTGTTTTCCTTCATGCCCCCAGACCCCTCAGACTGGATTTGGCCATGTACACCCCTGACAGCACCACTGGCACAGCTCTGGGCAGGCCTGCCAGTGTCCTAACAAACACTGGCAGTGGGACAGCACAACAATACCGTGGCCCTGAGGATATCTCCACCCAGGGACCTGAGCTTATTCTAATCCTGAAACACTGAGGAAACAATTGAAAGCTTTCAGGCTTAGGTAAAAGGAATGGAAAAAGCTCTGAAAATGTGGAACAGTATGAACGCTGAGACTGTGTGTGATCTGCTGCTCCAGCTGGATCCCTACAAATCAATGGGGCCTCATGGGATTAATCCAAGAATCCTCAGAGAGCTAGCTGATGAAATTGTGCAACCCTTCTCGATGATTTTTGAGCCGTCTTGGGAATCCTTAGAGGTCCCAGCTGACTGGAAGCGGGCAAACATTGTCCCAATTTTCAAGAAGGGCAAGAGGGAGGACCCCAGAAACTACAGGTCTGGCAGTCTCACTTCAGTGCCTGGTAAAGTTATGGAGTACATTATTCTGGAAGGTACTGAAAAACACCTGAAAGACGATGCTGTCATTGGTCACAGCACGAGTTCGTGAGGGGAAAGTCCTGCTAATCAAACCTACTTTCCTTTTATGACAAGGTAACCCACCTAGCTGATCAAGGGAAGCCAGATGATGTAATCTTCTTGGATTTAAGTAAGCTTTCAGTACTGTCTCTCACAGGATCCTTCTGGACAAAATGTCCAGCACGCAGCTGGATAAACACATCATGCAGTGGGTGAGCAATTGGCTCATGGGTTGAGCACAGAGCATGATAGTGAATGGGTGACATCAGACTGGTGATTGATCATTAGTGGGGTTCCTCAGGGCTCCATCTTAGGCCCTGTGCTCTTCAGCATCTTCATAAATGACTTGGATGTAGGACGGGAAGGGATACTAAGCAAGTTTGCAGATGGCACAAAACTGGGAGGAGCTGTTGACTCCCTCGAAGGCAGGGAGGCCCTGCAGAGAGACTTTGACAAATTAGAGAGCTGGGCAATCACCAACAAGGTTCAACAAGGGAAAGTGCTGGATTCTGCACCTGAGATGGGGCAACCCTGGATGTTCATACAGACTGGGGAAGGAGATGCCGGAAAGCAGTGCCATGGAAGGGGATCAGGGGGTCCTGGTCGATGGCAAGTTGAATGTGAGTCAGCAGTGCCCTGGCAGCCAGGAGGGCCAACTGTGTCCTGGGGGGCATCAGGCAAAACATCGCCAGCCAGTTGAGGGAGGGGATTGTCCCACTCTGCTCTGCACTGGTGTGGCCTCACCTGGAATATTGTGTGCAATTTTGGGCACCACAATATAAGAAAGATATTAAGCTTTTAGAGAATGTCCAAAGGAGGGCAAGGAAGATGGGGAAGGGCCTTGAGGGGAAGCCATATAAGGAGCAGCTGAGGTGACTTGATCTGTTCAGCCTGGAGGAGACTGAGGGGAGACCTCGTTGCACTCTACAACTGCCTCATGAGGGGAAGAGGAGGGGCAGGCACTGATCTCTTCTCTGTGATGACCAGTGACAGGACCCAAGGGAATGACGTGAAGTTGTGTCAGGGGACGTTTGGGTTGGAGATTAGGCAAAGGTTTTTCACCCAGAGAGTGGTTGGGCACTGGAACAGGCTCTCCAGGTGAGTGGTCACTGCGCCAAACCTGACAGAGTTCCAGAAGCTTTTGGATGATACTCTCAGACATATGTTGTGACTCTTGGGTACGGTCCTGTGCAGGGCCAGGAATTGTACTTGATGATCCTTGTGATCCCTTGATGATCCCTTCCAACTTGGCATATTCTGTGATTCTGTGAATGAAGTGTGAGCATCCTGAAGAGATCCTGTTCAAGCAGTGCAATAAAAGACCTGCCTGACAGAAGCCATCTTCACCCTCCCTATGGAGGTTTTCCAGACAAATATACAACATAAAGGAAAAAAACCCACTCAAATACTCCCAAACTGGTTGCTAGCATCAGTTAGTCTCCTCCTCCACCATTGGTCACATCACTTGTGACCCAAATTGTCTTAAGTGCACATGTTGAAGCTCCCATGATGCTGTTGGTCACCAGCAGTGCCACAATCAGTGACTGGAGTGGGGTCTGCAGTGGTGGAAGCAGCTCTGAGTTAACCTAGCTTGTGTAGATCCTTCAAGTGGCTTTAAGAAACTTGACTTCTGACAGAGTCTTTCTGTGCCTAGAGCCAAAATATGAGGCATTTTAAAGGACTTACTCACACCCACTATGACTCATGAAAAAATAAAGCATTTCTGCATATGAAAAGATCATTTATCCCCTCTATACTCAAACCCATTTTTTTTAGCCTTTTCACATTGTAAGATTTTTGGGAAAGGGGACTTGTTATCACACTGAATTCAGGGCTTTATGACCATGTGGTATCTGATTTTCTCCCAAAAGGAAATAATGAAAAAGTATCTTTCTTTCTTTTTTTTTCTTTTTTTTTTTTTTTATTTTTTTTTTTTTTTTATTTTTATTTTCTCTGCACCATTTCA
>VXAY01007087.1:1063210-1082074 GCA_013399855.1 Oxyruncus cristatus
TTCCTTTCCCCAGGTTGTTTTTTTTTTGTTTTGTTGGGTGTTTTTTTTTTTTTTGGTTTGTTTGTTTTGGTTTTTTGTTTTTGTTTGTTTGGTTTGGTTTTGGTTTTTTTGTTGGTTTTTTTTTTTTTTAAATTGTTATTTTTATTATGCATCCCACTTTTCAGCACAGTACTTTTTGTTTGATTTTATGCATAGTCCTCTTCCAGACCAAATCTACTGCCCAAACTCTACTGCAGTCCATTTGTAATTTCTCAACCTCCAGGCTAATTCTCACAAATAAAAGTCAAGCCAAAGAGTGAGACAGTGCCTGACACAGGAGCTGGGGCTCTGCAGACTCCACACATCCAGAGGGCAGCTTGCCCCCAGCTATGGGCAGGATCAGACCTATGCTTTGCTGCTCTTGAAGTGAAGACTTTTACTGCAAGGCTGATCTGTACAGCTTGTCTGAAAACCAGAGTGGTTGGCAGCAGGGAGAGGCTGTGGCCGAGCTCATGAAGTTGTGGGTCCTGAACTCGAAAAGATGTACATGTATACTATGATTTGTAATGAGTGGCCTTGCTATGTGAAAAACAGAGGCATTTTTTTCTCCTGCTTTTCCAAGGGATTTATAGACTGCATTGGAGGCCTGCCTTCTTCACTGGTAGAATGTTGCCGGTACAGGCAGACCCCTGGCAGTGTCACATTTTGTTACACTGAGCTACAAACTGAAGCGAGCAGTGAATGGCTTGTGCTTAGTGTGAAGGGTGCACAGAGGCCACCATTCCCAGCCTATGCATCAGTCAGAGGGAGAGTTCCCCAGCTTCGGGCATCAGAGATGATCAGAAAAACAGTCCTTAATCTCCATCTCTCTGACTGACCCAGGTGCTTGAAGAACCTTCTACCAAAACCATTCAAACTCAGACAGGTTTGGCTGGCCTGGCCTCGGTAAATAATTCCCACAGCTATTGTCTGAAAACTTTTCATGGCTTTATGAGGCTTTTTCATGGTCTTTATGAGAGGTAACCATTGAATAAGGTACGGAATCAGAGCTACAGATGCATTTGAGCCTCAGACCTCTTGGCAGGTTTTGGCCTTTGAGTGAGAAGGTGCTGATGCAGCATGTCAGGGCAGGAGGCAGCATGGGGTCCATTTGAAGTTCTGCAGAGGATGGTCAAGGCTTACAACAGAAACAGCTTTGAAATTCCAGTGCTATCAGGACTGAATCAGTGTAAATCCAGAAACTCTGGCCATCAGGAGCTTTCTGTGGAGGCTTTGTGCAGCAACAAACAACAATTCCTCAAGGCAGAACTCTTTTCTGGATAGGATTTTGGAGAGAGAAGTGCTTCAATTTACTGAAAGTTTGAAATGAGTATGCTGTATCAAAGTCACTGAAATACAATTTAGTTTTGATGTTTTAATTAATTTACTCTAAACCATAATTTAAATAAAATTGCTATTAAAGAAATTGTTACAAGTCTTGCCTGGATTAAGAACTTGCCAACATTTTTAAGAATTCAGTTTGGAGTCTGCTTAGTGACAGGGCTCCAACAAAACTTACTCTTTTAACTTCAGAAAGACCCATCGAATCCATCAAATTGGAATATCAAGAAATAGGATGATGTTGTCCTCCAGATAAGTTGAATTTATCGTGTCTTGATGAGATCCTAGTGCTTCATTTACCTGGAAAAGGTAACTTTTCTCCTTGTTTACTGCCTGCTTGCAATATAATTTCTCTTTTCATTCTCACAACATGTTAAGGATCGAGGATTATGTTTTGTGTTGGGGCTGCTCCAGTTTTCATGAGAGATGCAACAGTTCACCCAGGAAACAATCCACAACTGTGACTTCTCAGCAGGACTCTCCTATCTCACATAACCACTGATCCCTTTCTGAGCTGAAAGCAAACCTCCGTGTGAAACACATTGATACAGCCACCTCAGCACACCCCTTTCTTTTCTTTCTTTTTTCAACCTGAATTCCTGCTGGCTCCCAATGCAAATCATTTCGATCCCGCTTCACAATGAAGCAGGAAGGCTTTCCACTGCAAAAGCATTCAGTTTTGAAAGTGCTTGTGGCGCTGGGGAAGCTCATGGTTTGCAGCCAAGCAGGGCAAGATCACACTTCCAGGAAAGTATGACTAAACCAATTTCCACATTGACTTAGCACACAGAGTGCCCTGGTAAATATAGCACCTCAGAGGTCATACGGATGGGGTGCTGGGGGTAGAGTTCAGTTAATTTATGGCCAGACAGTGCAGAATCAGGGGATTCTGCTCTTTGATGTCTCCTCTGTTACCGTCACCGTCTTGCTGGGTGAGTGAGATTAGCCAGTGTGCATTATAGGGTTTCAGGGTAGGATGCTGTTTCCTGGATGGGCAAATCGAGATGCTGCAGAAATGGGATGGTGTGCCTGTCAGAGCTGGTGGGTTCCTGGTGGAGGCAAGTGGATCTCAGAGGAATGGTGAGGAGGAGGTTACCAATGAAACAGCTTACCAAGGATGGTGAGGCACTGTAACAGGTTGTTCAGAGAAGCTGTGGATGCCCCACTCTTGGAAGCCATCAAGGCCATGTTGGATGGAGCTCAGAGCAACCTGGTCTAGTGGAAGGCTCCCTGCCCACGACAGGGGTTGAAAATAGTTAAATCTTTAAGATCCCTTCCATCCCAAACCATTCTGTGATTCCATGATTCTGTGACATTTGTGAATTCACATTCCCTGAGCTGTTTAACCCACCTTGATCTTCAGAGACCATCTACAGGGTAGCTGTGGGCCAGCTCTTCTGCTGCTGGCAACCACACAGTGGCCTGTGGTCCTCAACATGTGTTATCTACAAGTTGTTCAGTATGTTGTCTGACCACAGAAGATAAATGCCCTCTTTTCCTGCCTGCTTATCCCACCCAAACAAGGGATGCTGTTTTGGGTGTAGACACAGGACTCTGACAGACCCGAAAAAGCAGGGTACTGTTGTCCTCACCTACTTAAAGCTTCTCTGATCAACCTCAGACAGTTGCTCTCTCTTCTTTCATTGTCCCTTTCCTCCTAACAACCTCCCTGGTACTTCCTTCGAAAGCAGAGTTTCCTTGTATGAAAGCTAACAATGAAAATCTCAGTATTTTCAGATAAAACAATAATAGTTCTCTTTAAAAGATACAGTGTCTGCAGAATGCACATAAAACAGAAATGTACAGAATGCACCTCACCCAATGTCTTCATAGCATCTGCACTGGAGAGGAATGAGGACGCCTCTGTCACTTACCAAAAGCTACCTGTTGCACCACCAAGTGCCCGTGGGAGCTCTCCTTCAGTGACTGCACTGGGTAAGACCAGAGATACTGTGTCACTGTCACATAAATTTTTCTGTGGATTTAATTACAAGAAGAAGGATTTTACAGGTACACCGAAAACGTTATAAAAAAACTTTCCGCACTTTTGAATTTTGATTCCTTTAAAAAAAAAAAAAAGACGGCAGGATTTTGTATCTGAAAGCTTTCACGTACACCTAAAAGAAACAAACAGCATCCTTATTATTTACCATGTCCAAAACCCAC
This sequence comes from Oxyruncus cristatus, assembly GCA_013399855.1. Classification (NCBI taxonomy): domain Eukaryota; kingdom Metazoa; phylum Chordata; class Aves; order Passeriformes; family Cotingidae; genus Oxyruncus; species Oxyruncus cristatus. The sequence continues at coordinate 1,066,736 of VXAY01007087.1, forward strand.
TGGAAACTGGGGAGTGTCCCACTGAAAATACCAAAAGGAGAAATCTTGTGTAATGGGTGAAGCAAAGGAAGTGCAATCTAGTGATTAAGGCAGGTACAGGACTGCCAGGAGGTCTTTCTGGCAACAGTTTTATTCCTGGCTTTGCCACAGGCTTCATGTGTGCCTGGGCAGGCACTACAGGGCCGGACAGCATAAGCATGTCTGGGCACACACCAGGAGCAGTGATCCAGGACTTCAGCAAGGGCACTGGGGTCAGGACTTCACTCCTGGAGCAGCTCATGAGCTGCTCTAGCAATTCAAGCCAAGGAGTGTGAGGCCATTTTATGGCCCAACCTGGGGCAGAGATCTAGAAGAAGAGCCACCATGGGAATATTGGAATGTTGTCTCCTGATGAAGGAGAGACAGGCATCAAGTTGGCCATGGCATCACTGCCTCTGGGTGGGCTGGCTGGCTCTACTAGGGCTTGTGCAGGATTTTGAGTTAAGACTTTCTGAGCCCAAATCTGGGGCAGCAGATCAGCACGTGGTCTCCTCCCGTGCTTTTGCAGTCCCTCCTCATGTAGTCATGGTGGAGACTACCGGACTTCGGAGACCAAGTGCCCTTGTTGAAGCACACCTTAGGGGAAGGAAGGAAACAGGATTGAAATGCAGAGGATTGTTTGTGGTCTAATCAAAGGGACTTTGCCTTCTGCTCTCATCACCCTCCAGCTGAGTATCCCCTCTATGGGAAGGATAAGTGAGGTGGGTGAGGGAGGGATGTGGATTCAGAGGCACCAGCCACCCTATTTATACCCGTCGTACATTAAAGGTGACCACCCTGGGGTGTCTGTGTCCCCCAGCACCAGCCACCTCACCAGGCTCAGATAACAAACACAGCCCTGGCTGCACAGCAGATCTGTCGCGGGGATTATCTGCCCGTTTGAAGTGATATTTAGCTGGTCTTAATCAGAAATCTGACCGCATCAGGTTCGCATTAGCTTGTGCAGAGGTAGTAGTTTCACACGCTGACATGGTAGCAATTAAGCGAGTTGCTACTGGTTCTTACCCCAGGGTACAACTTTGTTTTGTTCCTTGCAGATTAGTGGGGCTGCACGAGTTTCCACATAGTTTTCTTTCCTGTAGACCCTGGCTATTTCATGTTGAACCCTCTGGGACCATTTATTAGACCACACAAACAGTAATTATTTCCCAAAGAGGCGGACGGCGTTACAGACCTCTCACACGGCCAGTTATAAAAAATGTTATGAATCTGAGCAAGAAAAAGGATTTCACTAAAGCCAAAGAAGCCAAAGAAACTTCACTTTGTCAGGGAATGAAATACTTTTGAATGGTAGGAACAGAAACAAATATCTCTTCCAAAATGCATCATTATGCCTTTCTTGGAATAGGAGGTGAAAGCTAAGGAGAGTTCCTCCTGAGTTCCCCTCCATTTCCTCCCTCGGCTCCTTGCCTTGGACAAAGCCACAAACCTCATCTCCTCTTCATGTTAAACCCTCTCAGGAGTTCCAATTACAGCCTGGTTACCCCTTGCACGAGCCCACCAGGGGAACCCACTTTTTCCTTAAGACTGAGGCTGAAGGCCTGACATGTGGGAAGGGGTTGGATGTGTCTCACCCTTGGAAACACCACTTTATGCGAAAGGAAAAAGGCCACATGGGAAAAAAAGGTGAGATTCATAAGTTACAGCCAATCAAGACGAACACACATGCAAGCAACTATCTGAGCCAAAACTCAGCCTCTTGCCAATCTGAGAGCAAATGGTTTTCCTGACATGAGCTGTTCTCAGATGAACTTCCAGTATGTGACAGTTTTTCATCTTGAGGACCACCTGCCTCTGTGTCACAACTAAACAACCCCATGCCTTGTAGATGCCATATGAAATGACTGCTGTTCGTTACTTTCCAGAGTTCCCTCCTACAATATTCTGAGGCAGTCATGCAGGGGAAGTATCTTATTCCAAACCCATTGTGTTTCCTTTGGCATTTGCATGAGTCAGGACTGAATTGTTTTCATGTGAATTGGGAGACAAAATTCACATCTATTACTTCAAAAACATAAAACTCCGTAGCCAAAATTTCTTCCGTCTTCTAAACCAAAACATGAAAATACAAGAATAAGAAAAATTAATAAAATAGCAATGTGTTGCCTGGCCAGAGGCAATCATATTACCCCCATGTCTTCTTGTTCACATAAGTAACTTAATCTCATTAAGTCATTTCGTAACAGGCTGATATTTAGAGAGTGCAAGTGACCTAAGCTACCACTTCTGTTGATGACGGGCAACTCCTCTATACTATTTGAGTCCCCTGAAAGCTCTCTGAAGAGCTGTCATAGCTCAGGCATAGCGCTAGTCCCAACAAAGTTTCTAGGTGGGAACCCACCAATGTTGGATGCTTGGCACTGCCACAAGCACAGCTAAGCAGGTGGAGTGGACAGGCACAGAAAGACAGAATGAGTTTTCTCAGCCTTGCTGTCTACATTTTGGAGGGCTACAACATACAAATATAGTCAACAAATGAAGCAAGGAGGCTGGTGTTTCTAGCAAGCTCAGCTTGGATCTTTGCAGCAATTGCCACAACAGCTGTTAAGTCTGTAGAGCTTTTGAAAGGCAAACGTTATCGCTGTCAAGCAAAGATGATGGCAAATCCAGCTGTAGGCCACCGGCTGAGGATTTTCTTGAGATAGCGAATGGCCTGCTGCAGAGACCTGACTCCTGTCACGTTTGTGGGCTTGGCAAGTGACCCCACTGCTGCTCATGCCTCCTGATGCAGATGGTAGGTGAGAAGCAGTCCAGCACTGTGCAGCTTTCTTTTGCTGGTATATCCTCTTCACAGGTAGTCTTTGGCACCACTTGTAAGACGTGTCCATGTCAAGGCTACATTTCCACATAAGAGACCCAGTTCTGGCTTCGTCAACACCTATGTCATCTGGAAGGGGATGAGCTCTAGTTCAGGAAGGTCTCAGCTTCAGTAGCTGCAAACTGTACCTGGCTAGGAACACTTCTCTTCTTCCAGCTAGCAGTCCTCTTCTTCCAGCTTCATGAAATCCTGAGGACTGTTTGTCTGCCTCTGTAATTAATAGAATTATTTCTGGCATTATCAGGAAAATGGCTATTTTTATATTCTTGTTGCACTTAAACTGGAAAAATACTGTATGTTGTCTCAAGGAACACAGTGTGTGTGCATGTGCCAAGAGATTTCACGGATAACGTAACAGTTATGGATTTAATGCCCTCTTCCACAGTTTCATCAACAGAGTGAAAAGCGACATAGAGCATTTCACTTGTTAGTGGCCTCAAACCCAAACAGACTCCATGTCTTCCTCTTGGTTTAAGTTTAGATACTGTGTTTCTTTAAAGAGACACAAGTGACAAAGACTCCGATAAGCACAATTTCAATGGCTTTCTAAACTTCTCCCATGATGGAGCAGGCGTGTTGTATTTTATAGGGCTTACAAAGTATTAAGACAAAGTCAACTGACGGTTCAAAGGAGGCTGGGAACAGAAATTCTTGTTCCGTATGTTATACTATTCCTGACGGCAGCTACCACTTACTTTTCTTGCTGTTTACTTTTCAAGAGGTCAACAACCTGTGTCTGCAGGGAGGGTGTCCCTGGGCATTATAATATTCCAACTGCGTGGTTCCTTCCAGCAGCTTCTGTCTTTTACTGGTCCAAGGTAATAACTGTCTTTCCATATTTTCTTTTTTTTTTCACTGCATCAGAACTACTGTCTTAAATTATGTGTGTGTATATATATATATATATATATGTTTCCCATTAGCCAAAGCACCCCCCCTGCCCATTTATGAGCAAGTATAACAATGAACATATCGACTTCCATTTTTGAGCCACAAGATTGATATTCCTCCAAAGTAAGTACTGGCCTTGGTGGTGCCACAGTCAATATTTACCTAGAGTAAAATAAATCTTGCTGACAACCAAAACCTGAAGTCAATATTGGCTTTCTGTAATCCAGCTGTTAGCCAAAGCACCCCCCCTGCCCATTTATGAGCAAGTATAACAATGAACATATCGACTTCCATTTTTGAGCCACAAGATTGATATTCCTCCAAAGTAAGTACTGGCCTTGGTGGTGCCACAGTCAATATTTACCTAGAGTAAAATAAATCTTGCTGACAACCAAAACCTGAAGTCAATATTGGCTTTCTGTAATCCAGCTGGTATAAAGTAATCAGTTTCCTTTATATAACCTGAATGCTTTATGCAAATATTTTCAAGTTAATGGTGGACTCTACATTCCTGTAGTTGTAAATGTGGTACTGAAACCATCACCCCATTTTCAGTCATCACAAACCTGAGAACTCTCCAAGAGACTGCATGAAATCTCTCCTATCTCACAAAAAATTTGCGAGTGACTGATTAATTATCTCATCTGTATACTTACTCTGAGGCCCATTATTCTAGTGTCTAAGTGTCTTCCAGATCCTTAAGAGAGGCAAAGTTTGAAAAAAACCCAAGTATTTTTACTAGACCAGGTGATAAAACTGAGAAAATAGATAAACAAACCTTACATCTAAAGATATTGACTTCTCCAAAAAAAGCTGCATCTCATTTATTTAGACCATCAGGTCTACAGGACTATCATTGCTACTACTACCGCTAAGGAATGAAAGAATTTCATCCTAATTCATGGGGAAACCTTTCAGTACTTGAAATAGGCTCTTTTTAAATGGATTTCCTTTGGCAACCATCTCATTTATCTGGTTTGCTGTTTATGTGTCTATTGATCAGGCACTCCCCCCTCAAAAATGCTGAAACCACCTTTGACAGATGGCAGATTCAAACTAATGAAGATCCTAGAGGTTTTATGCACAGAGAAAAGAGACCTAGACTGGTTGTCCTCCATTGGCCGTGCTAGAGGAGTCGATCTGGGAAGTCAGCATGCCCAGGCCTTCATGCCCAATTGTCTGCTTCCTGCCCATGTGCCAGCCAGTGGTTGCAGGTAAAAGCACCATGGAGCAAACTGGCAGGTACAGATTTTGGGCCAGTGTCAGGATGTAGAGCATCACTCCATAGGAAACAAGTTTTGATTAATTCTGTTGCCCATGGAAGAGAACCATTTTAAAAATTTTTGTATGTAACCAAGTATACCAAACCAGAACACACACAGGAAGAAAACTGAAATGAGATCATTCACTTAAGTTGTAGTTCCAAATGGGGTGGGCATGCTCACGGACCTTTTTTCAATTACTGTGAAAAATACATCCAGAAACCTCTCTTATAGGTGGAGCTCTGTTGTTCCATTGCAGTGGCTATTGTAGGCAAATGTGGTCATGAAGTCTGAGTGAAGCTCCCTCAGGCAGCTAAACCAGTCTCAAATAGGCTTTGCATATCAGGACAGAAGTCATGAGCTGCTTTCCATGTTCGGTGAGAAAACAGAAAAAAGAAGAGAGCTTTTGAATGACTCACTGATGGGCTGGGTTTTTTTTGTCCTTGTTGGAGCTTTTTAATTTCTAAATATAAATAATGAGTTGCAAGAACTAAAAAATAATTAACTAGATTAAGTTCTAATTAAGCTTTGTAATTGTTACGGTACACACAGTTACTTTGCTAGATTATTTTTCCTTTGGTTTAGGTTACTTGCGCAAAGATGGTGGTGGTCCTCACATATCCTTAAAAGATATCTGAACACAGCATTCACCACTCCCTGCAGTGCAATTCTGCCTGATTAGCAATCTCTCTGGAAGGTCAGTGGCTGGAATAGTTCATGAGTTGTATTATAAAGAAAGAAATAATAACAAATTATAATGTTTACAGTCAGTGGAATACTAGAGGTGCAAAAAGCTACAGAATCTACCAACTGTTAGTGCTACATTAAAGCCTAGTTTTCCTCTCAGTAATACTGTAGGCATTCACAAGGAGAGGGATGCTTTCCACCAGGAAAAGGAAGATCTGACAAGACACTATTCAGGACTGTTTGCAAAGATATAAACCTGGGGCCAAGTCAGGGGTTATTTAATGGAAATAATGAAGTTAACGATGCATATGCGAATGCCCTCCATATTTCTATATGGTGCCTTCCTCGCTGGCCATCTGTTTCCTGCGTAAAGCAGCCTATGGTGAGGGTGGACTCTGCAGGTCTTCCCCTCGCTAGGCTTCTTCACATTCACAGAGGATGAACCTGACTCCAAGGCAGACTGTGCCTTCTGACCCACTGGAGCATTAGAAGCGCCTGCTCATCTGAAGAGGGCTGGGTCACCAGCTGCTTCATCACCTCTCCCGAAATTCTAGCTCCTTGTCTCATTGAAAACTAGTCTGCAAGTATTTTCCCAATTTACCTACCAAAGGTATTGGAGCTACTGCATGGATGTGAAGTATTTGTAAATGGCCAAAGCAGTTATGAGCAGATAGTAGGATGTGCATGATGGTATGAGGAGACTAGCTCTGAAGCCTGGCACAGTGACTCTGTAAAGCACTTCTTTCCATGGCCGGAAAGTTACACAGCTTTTCTCTGGACCAGCCAGGCAGTCTATACTTTCAGTAATGCAAAATATTCTCCTGTACCCTGAGCTGAAGAAGGTGTCATCAGACAGGTAACCCAGAGAAGGGGTCCAGTCTCTAACAAAGAACAGGACTGGGGGATGACATAAATGACAGCATCCAAGTATTGAAGTGGCACTTAAAGAGATGCCCTTTAAAGCTGAGCTGACTCACAGGGAAGTGTTTCACTGTTTCTGAAACATAGGACTTGTTTTGCCCACAGAAAGGACAGTAAAACCCCAAACCAAACAGTCTTAAGATACTTCAATTCTCTGTAACCCAAGTAAAAACAAAATAAAAGTGTAGAAATATCGGAATTTCCTGGACGATGGAAATTTACATTTTTGCCTAGCTGCAATTCCACAACAGCAGAACAGATTGATAGCTATTTCTTTGGGCTTCTCCTTAGAGAAGTACTGGAGTTGTACAGGAAAACACAGGCCATATTTGCACTGAGCCTGACTATGGTTATTAGCAGCAAACCTCTGCTTTCACAAGCTTGTGCCTGGTGAAAGAGAAACAAACACAGACTTAGACCCTCTCCTGTTTCTGGGTGAGCACTTGGCAGCCCCACTTCCACACAAGAGGTTAGGACCTGCTTCCTCCTGAACACACTTTGCTGAGCCTGACCACGATAGCACAGGCATTAGGGCACTCAAGCCATGGTTGAAATGAGAAGAGCCCCAGCTCCAATGCTCCTTGAAGGGGGTCCCTGACTGCCTGAGCCCCCTCCCCTGCCTGCTGCAGCTGTGGCACTGGCCCTTGCCCACATGCTCTCAGGCCCCCCACTATTTTCCTGAGCGGGTGAAACTGGAGAATGTAGAGGGTCACTCTAGACTAGCAGCACAAGGTCTATTAATGCCAGAGAAGCACGGCCCCAGGGCTTACTGACTGGATGAGACGGATGGGTTTCAGCCAAGGCTGCTGACATGACACCAGGGGTCGGTGGGACACTGGCAACTCCCACAGCTCCAGCTTGGTGCCTGTGTGGGCTGCATGTTGCCTGCACAATCTGAGGAGGGTCTAGTGAGCTCAGCATTTGAAAAGCACCAGGGCTATGGGCAGGAGGATTTAACTGGAAATACAACAGCAAACGAAACCAAATCCAATGTTGAGTTTAAAACTTGATCCATTCACAGGTACTTGGTCTTGCCATGTGACTTGGCCTTGCTGTCTGACGCCTGCACTAATAAGCAAATGCCATGACTCAGGCAATTTTCTCTCTCTCTCTGGGTCTCATTTTGTTTTGCAAGCCATGGCATGAGCTAGCTTTAGCCCTGCCATAAAAAACTGACTCACTTCCTAAGGGCAGGCAAAAATAACCTGAGGATTTTTTTAAAGTGCTGCTTTTACCTTCTTAGCCACAACAGAAAGGCATGGGGGATTTCTGGGGAAAAAAAACCAAAACAACAACCCACCAACAAAAACCCACACCAGGTTTGTTAAACACAGATGAGATGTTCTTTCCAGCCCGATTTTCTTTGACTCTATGAGTAGCTCCTTTTCAGAAGAGAAAATCTGTGCCTCTCCAGTGGCTAGTGTTTGATAATCAGCACTTCTTCTCTCTTCCCTGAGTGGCAAAGCCAGGGGGAGGGAGAAGGCTGAAAGTAAAGCAAAGAATTGTTCAGATTGCCTGGATCCCTCCAGGAAGTGATCTTTCTGCTTTTACTCCAGACACACGCCTCCCAGCTAGCCAGCGGCTCCAACTAATTAGCACACGTGATGGGAATAGGAAACAAAGCCACAAACAATAGTAGCGTGGGAACGCAGTGTAAACTGCAATTACATAGACCCCCCCTCTTCCCCCGCCCGACCCCCACTCTGTCCTTCTCCAAATAAATAAATAAAGGCATAAATAAATAAATAACTTTATAAATCCAAAAGAGCTGCTGACAATACAGCAGATAAGCGTGGGAGGCAGTGCAAACCATGCTGGGGAGGAGGTAAAGATTGGTGTTAGCAGGGCGAGCAAGAGCCAGCTATTATTTTCATTCCATACTTCAAGTATATCGAGGCTGCTTCGTTTCCTTTTGTTCAGCGTTGGGGCACAACAGAAAAATGTGTTTGGGGAATTTCAGCACTTGCCAGGTCATGGGTGAGGTCACTCCACTTTTGTTGGGAGAGAGGCAGAAGAAGAAAGAGGGCAATCAAATATCCTCCTTGAGACAGCTTACAAGCACATGTCTCATGCTGTCAGGGGGCTAGGCTCCAGTGTGACACTTCCAGCTTCTTGTCTTCCTGCCAAACTGAATATGTTTGGTATACGTTATATATGTGAGAAGTGGCCACCACTTCCCTGGCCGACCACAGCTTCAAGACATAGTATAACGGAGCTATTGTGTGGGATTAAACACATTTGCTGTGGTTTAAGCATTAAGAGCGAGTGACTGTTTGCACTTGCTTTAGAGCACTGTCATTAATAGTGACCGTGGAGGTGTTCATACAGAGCTCATCATCCTGGCATCTCAGGGCTTAGACAGTTATTTATTGAGAGGCATGTCCCCACGGTTTGGTTTTGTGACAAGTAAACACAAGGGATTTTTATCACAGCTAGAGCAGTATGAATCAAAAAAGAGGCCTGAGTATGCATGGGAAGTTACTGCTATAGCTGACCTGGCATGTACTGGGGTAGCTTCTCTTCCCATATAACTGAGATTGTCTGGAATAAATCTTTCAGATGGGTGCTATTTTGGAAGAAAACTATTTCTCCTGGAATAGCTTTTCTTCTTTAAAAGCAGATGAATTGAAGGTTACTCAGAGAACATTGTATCTATATGGGGTAGCTGGTTTTGCACTGCAGTACTGATCAGCTCTGCAGGGTCCACAAGTCTTGACTTTTCTGAAACCCACAGGAATGATGCAGTTTTCAAGTACTGTGAGCAAGACTGAAACAAGGCATCTCACAGGAAAATGCTTTCAGTGTCAGTGCAGGCCATTGCTATTTTATTACTGTATTTTCATGGCATTTCAAAATCAATTTGAATGTCAAAATTAGCTGCTTTATGACCCCTCATCTTGGAGTCAAAAATGCTCAAGTCAAATGCTGATATGCATGTAGATTATTTAGAATATAAAAGTTTCCCTAACAGAAAGTAGGTACAGTATCTAACCCTGTTCTGGCAAAATCTGAGCATCACTTCTTTTCTGTGGTTTACTTTATCCTGGTATTCCATGACATACTGGAAGAGACAACTGATGATAGGATTTGATTTTCATATTGTCCAATGTCCAAATACTCTGACTTCTCTGGAATAAGGTTTCATATTCAAACCAATCAAGCTTAGTCATAAAGTAGGCAAATAAGGCTACTTTGCCAAGATCTCCATGATGAAACCCCAGCCAAAGTCTCGACTGCCTTGTGGCAATTAAAAATCCCTGGCAGTTTCTCACTCTTGTCACACATGCTAATCATCCCCTCACAGTTCATCACTCTGACTGGGGAGTGTTTGCTGTGGTGTGTGAAGAGTGGCTTCTTCCCCAGGTCTAACTTTTGCTCAGGTGGCTGATCACTGTGGGACAGCAAGTGTCTAGTAAGTCCTACAGCAGAAAGATGTGAGGTGAATACAATTTATCATCTGAGAAAAAAGAAAGAGACACTTTTCCAGGAGTCAGTGTTCACCACGTCAGATATGTAATATCTGCTATTTTCATTCAACTCATCCGTGCAATGGTCATCAAAGCTTTTAATAGCTGGTACCTTTAAAAGCAATGGACTATTAGCTTTATTCCAAACTGTACTCACCAACAGCTTCACGGCATGCTCAAGTTTCATTTTATTTTCACAATCACATTCAGTTAAGGAAATTTATTAGGAAAAAAATATAATTTCTATTTGCCAAAAAGCCAGGTTTTAGCCTTGAAAGAGCATACTTTTCAATAATAGTTTGCATGGTGGAAGAGAAGGTCTAGGAGTTTTGCTCCATCCTATGCTTCCTATCAAGAATGAATAGTACACACACTTTTTTCTCAAGCTGCATCTTATTGGCACAGAAAACTCAAAGTAGGTCTCAGACTGTAAACTCTTTGGAGCAGGGACTTCAATACATTACTGTAAAACACAAAGCATGGTTTGAACGCTGCTTTTAGAACACTGAAGTTGTAAAATTGCGCAGGAAAAATAGCTGGTCAGGCTGTTCCTTGATGGACTGTGTGGATTCTGAAAAAGGGGAACCAGAGCAAGTTTCTGTATGATCATTCCTCAGCCCAGTTATGAGAAAAGCACTAGAAATAGAAGAAAACTATTTTGGCAAACTACAGAGATCTTGGTTAAAAAAAGGTCAGCAAAAAGAAAACATGATTTTAATCTGTGATATCTGGTGCAAACTGTACTGTGATACTGAGGAATGATCACTAGTACAAATAAACAGCCCAGGTACGGTGAAATTGTTATCTTGGTGGGACAGCGTCAGTAGCTGACACACTTCTGTGGCCAGTGTCTCCTCTAGATTTGGCAATGCTGACAGAGTCTGTCCTGCCAATAACACGTTTCTGACTTTTTGTGTTATTTTGCGCAGGAGGTACACTGTTATACATACAGACATCATGTCACTTTCCGGTGATTAAGATCAAAGGTGGCTGCAAATCAAACCAGAATTTTCTACACTATGCCATGGCAAGTCAGCCTTTTGCATCTATTATGAGACAGCCATTAATTAACATGACCTCGTGTCATTTCTCCAGTAGGGTCTTTCAGTATCCTTCAGTGCCCGGGACAGCCCATGCTTTGGGAATGGAAGAAGGGATATCTGTGGAAGAAGCTGCTCTCTGTAAGAGCCTTAGCTCAGAGGGAGGCTTGCATAAAAAGAGAAAAGAGGTAGAATTGATTGGAAAGGAAACCAGGTGATAAAATAGCCAATCTGCCTGTTCCCTCCTGAATTAGAGGGCTGACGGAATGTGAAGTAGCTTTGCCTGTCAGCAGCTTGAATGTGTGTTCACAGATTAGCCTTTTACACAACCATGACTCAGGTCTGGTTTTGGAGATGAGCTGAAGCCTAATCAGGTAAATTCAAGTACTACCTGAATTGTTTGGAGCCATCCAGAACAGAAATCTGTCTGCATTGCTGCTGTTACTATGCTGCAGTGCTAGTCTTGCTTATTCATAGCTATACATTACTTTCAAAAGATGAGACCTGAAACCCATGCTGCAGCAGAAGCATTGCAGCTGGGGCATTCTGCTTACAGTAAAGACTTTGATGTAAAAATTATCCTTGTCCTTGGCCAGCTTGAAGAGAGAAATGTCTTGGTGACCTGGATATCACTACAAATGCATGTGAATGTGTGATGTTTGTGTTCTTCTGCTGCAGCAACGGCTCTAGCACAAAGGCACACAGCATGTGCATGGCAGAACCTGGGGGCCAGCGTGCTTAGAGAGCATCCGTGCCTAACTTCTGATCTGGGTATCTGGACCTCTGGGACATGCAGACATGTCAGTGTTCAGCTCCTAGGAAACACATTTACAGGAAACGCGTTTACTGCTAACAGATCATGCAAGGAGTCTAAAAACCTCTTATGTCACTCCCATTCACTTCTACAGCACTTCCATTTGATCCGTGATAACTAGTTTTGACCTGTATCAGCAGCACCAACAAACAACACATTCAGCCAAAAGTCAGTAAAGAAAAATACAAGATTTGGAGCAGAAACTTCTTGCTTGCAGAGCTGATGTTGCAGCTGGATATACGCAGGGCGGGGGGCTCGGGGTAGGCGCTGATGTTCTTGCCTGGCTGCAATGTGAGTGCCAGAGCCACCAGTTGAATTGGGCACAGTAACCATAGCAACAGCAAGTTTCCGGGACTTGGGGTGACAGGTTGACGGGATTACTCTTCAAAGCCCTTGCTCCCTTGGGAGAAAAGACCTAAAGGAAGGGAATGGGAGTTAATTTAGCGCACACACACTAGAACAAGGGTCAGCAGTGTCAGGTCTCTGCTGGAGGGAAGCCTGTAGCAGCAATAAACAACTCCCTTTCAGCAGAACTTTGAGTAGCACCAAAATCGCCGTAGGGGGCATCCCACAAAGAAAAACGGGGGGTGCATGCGGAAAGTGGCACCACTCCCTTCTAAATGACAGTCGCGACCGAGGGTTCCTGCATGTCTCAAACCTGAGCCTCTGCTTTGCCGTGACGCCTTTACCCTGTCCTGCCATTCCTGCTTCCAGCACTGGGATAGCCAGATGTGGCTGCAGAGCCTGAATCTAAAAATGCTGAGTTATGCCAGACCTGGAAGGAATGGGAAAGCTGTGGGGGAGGAGGCGAGGCAAACGTGCTGGTGTGTAGGATAGGAAGGGGTATGAGATGAAATGTTTGGATGGTGGGATGACTGAGGCACGGGCATGGATGTAGTAAGAGGTGGGCATGTAGAAGGCAAGAGGGTGCTTGCACTGCAATGTGAAGCAGGGAGAAGGGAGGCACTGTGGCAGTGTAGGGGACCAGTGAGAAGGCTGTCATCTCCTAATGTTCATTGCTGCAAAGGTATCACTGGCATCTGAAATTCAGCTCTTTTTAGAAGTGTCACCTTTTGTGCACTGTTGTTTTAATTTCCTTGGATTTGGTGAATAACGGGCTGCTTTCCCATCTCCCCTTCTAGTTAGAGAGATGCATGACAGCACTATCTCAATGTGTTGGCAATTTTGGGCTAATAAAGCTTCCCTTTGCGCCACAATTAACAATTAGACCTATGCCATGAATTCATGCCCGGTACCAGAAAAGCACAAGACTAATTTAAACCTGTTTTTGCTCCGCTCCTCTTAGTGCTGGATGGGAAGATTGAAACCACACACAGGCAAACATTTCCTATCTTCCCATAGCTGCTGATAGCCCACTGCAATTGCTCACACCGTATAGAGGACTCCACCTGCCCATTCCCGTAAATGATTCGCATAAGTCACTGTCTACATAAGCTCAGAAGGCTGCCTGGCACCAGAGATTCATGGAGCTAAAAATGGGGGCAGCTCCAGGATCCACTTCATGGCCAGACCTCTACTCATAAGCAATCAACGCTTAATGCAAAAGAACTTCTTTTGCCATGCTTTTTTTTACTCCATAGGAGGAAGAAGATATATACATGCCTGGATGGGAAAACTCAGATATGCAGTTGGCAGGACAAAAAGGCATAAATGTCACTGCACCTTTTACTGACCTGGCTTTTGGTCCTATAAAAGTAGGTGGTGCAGGCATGAATGTTTTGCAACAAAAACATAGAAGCTGGAAAGGTGGATGTAATAGAAATGCTGACAAAAGCTTAATTAAAGTACTGCAGAAAGGATAGCTTTATCAAAAATGTAATGCGGCAATAGAATATTTCTATCACCTTCTGTTAACAACTTACAGGTGGCTGCAGGACTATTTCCATCTTCTAAACTGCAGCTCTTTTACTACCTTTATCTTTGTCACTGCTTCTATTTCCCTCCCACCAGACATGCTTTGTAAAAGTATCCATGAATTATGGAGCAACTCTCTGCCAGTAACTTCTACCTAAACCAATGGGAGGCTGAAGGCAACTATTTCAGAGTCTTGGAATGGGAAAACCTGGGTTCTTCAACTCTTTGCTCTCACACTATGCATGTCTTAGTTATCCTTCAACCCCTCCAATTGTGAAATGCAGAAGAATCAACTTAGAAAAGAAGCCTTAGTTGAAAGGCTCCATGTAAATGAAAATGTAATTATTTTGAAACCACCTCAAAGAGCATACCCTTGTTTCACCCGTCCGATTTCACCAGTACCTCAGCCTGAGAAAGCTGGCAGAATAAGGAGGACTTGTTGGGGGAATATGGCATTCAGGCTCAGGGCCCTGCTTAGTGCAAAACAGCATGTACTCATGGGAAGCGTGCCAGCCAGAGCTCCGCACATCCTGAATCCAGCGCTGACCTTTCCTGTCATACCTCCCTCCTTGCCAGCAAAGGCCACGTGCTTTCATCTTAAAAACTGTTCCTGCTTCTGCCCACCACCACCATACAGGGGAGTGGGGGGCTGGGGGGTAAACAAGGAGAGGATGTGGGTGGCAGATTTGGAGTTTAGAAGTGCACAGGTAAGAGGGATGCCTTGATTTCCCTTGCACTGCCAACAACTAAAAACACCCTAGTTTAAGCCTCCCCAGCTTTTGGGCTTTAGCCACACATTTCACTATTTTTTCCAATGGAGGGCAACCTGCTCTCGCCCAGGTTTCCCCTTCTTTTAGCCTGGAGAAGAGAAGGCTCAAGGGTGACCTTATCACTCTTTATAACTACTTGAAAGCATGTTTGTAGCCGGGTGGGGTTTGGCCTCTCCTACCAGGCAACAAGCAACAGGATGAGAAGACATATTCTCAAGATGTGCTAGGGGAGGTTCAGGCTGGACATTAGGAGGAACTTATTAACAGAAAAGGTACTGGAATACCAAAAACGTTGGAATGGACTGCTCAGGGAGATGGTGGAGTCATTGTCCCTGGAGGTGTTTAAGAAAACACAGGATGGCACTTAGTGACATGGTCTAGTTGCCAAGGTGGTTGACAAGAGGTCTTTTCCAACCTAATTGATTCTGTGATTCTCCTCAAGCAGCTCACTCAGGGCTTTGTTGCCTTAGGATGCCCTTGGAAGCCGCATCAGCCTCTGCAGTATGCAATGACCTCCATGGGCTCGGGCTGCCGGGGACTCTGCTGGGAGGGCTGGCAGGAGCTCTGAGGGTGCTGCTTGGCCCTGCCCACCTGTACAGCACCCGCACCCCCCGGTTCCCCAGCCAGGGAAATGCCCCGTTGCCATCCCTGCCCAACGCCCCCTCCTCATCCATCCACCCTTCCATCCTTCCCTCCCTCCGTCCACCTCTCCCTCTCTCCCTCCCTCCCTCCCTCCACCTCTCCCTCCGTCCATC
>VXAY01007087.1:1082748-1093052 GCA_013399855.1 Oxyruncus cristatus
CCCGAGCCCCCCAACCCCCGCCGTGACCGGTGTCCCGCTGCTCCCCGCAGGAACCTGAGCTCGGCCGCGGGCTCCATGTCTCCCTCCACCACCTCGCAGATCCTGGCCAGGAAGAGGCGCCGAGGGGTGAGTGCCCGTCGGCCGGCCGCGGCTCCCCGCAGCCCGGCCCGGCCGCCCTGACCCCCCGCTCTCTGCCCTACAGATCATCGAGAAGCGCCGCCGCGATCGCATCAACAACAGCCTGTCCGAGCTGAGGAGGCTGGTGCCCAGCGCCTTTGAGAAGCAGGTAGCGCCCAGCGACCCTCCGCTCTGCCTCCCTCTGCTCCCGACAGGGAGTGTCACCCCCTCGGTAACGTCTCTGGTTCTGCCTAAAATGTTTCGTATTCCCCGTTCCCTCTTAGGGATCAGCCAAGTTGGAAAAAGCAGAGATTCTGCAGATGACTGTCGATCACCTGAAAATGCTGCATACGGCGGGAGGGAAAGGTAAAGTTTTGTGCCTGACAGTGGGGCAGCAGCTCTGCAGAGAGACTGCTGTGAGAGGAGCACATTCCTGAGTATTGGGTGGGCAGTGTGCTGGGGAGTGCTTGGAGGAAGTGGACGGTAGCCTATCCTATTTTTCATCAGGAATTTGGGGGTTTCTCCTACTTTACAAGGTTTGCGGCATCACTAGCACTGAAGGGTTTTGTAGTGCTAGCTCTGGGTTGTTCTACAGGAGAGTGACTGCAAATCTCTCTAGTAATGTGTCAGCACTGTGAAGTGAATCAGATTTTGGCAGCTTGGAAAACACAATTATTGTTGTTGTCTAATGTTTGTTTCTGTAACTTTCTGAAAGTTCGGAACTAGGAAAAAATACAGGATGAAATAAGTGGTGAAAAGAATTAGCAAAAATGGTGAAAAGTGCTTTTAAGAAAAAAGTACTTTGCCTGTTTAAGTCCCCTCTGATAAGTTAGGACTTCTTTCTAATGAATTTCATTGTGCTGTGGTTTTGCTTGCACAGGGGAGCTGTGGAAAGAACAAAAATACTTTCCTCCAGTGGCAGTGAGCAATTCCAGTTTAAAAATGGCAGTTTGTGACTAGTCTTGGGACTTGCAGCATCACAGCACAGAAAAGCTTGTTAGACAAAAATAAAAGAAAAAAAAAGGAGCTTGGCAGCTAGTCTATGGTTTGGAATACTAACCACATCCAAGTGAAATACGCTTACAGGGGAGGGTGGAGTGGGAAGGCTACTTGTAGACAATAACTAGAAAACGGCATCTGAAGACTGTTCTTTTCTCTTAGGTTATTTTGATGCTCATGCTTTGGCTATGGACTATCGGAGTCTGGGGTTTCGAGAATGCCTGGCTGAAGTTGCTCGATATCTGAGTATCATAGAGGGTCTGGATGCCTCTGATCCTCTGAGAGTTCGACTTGTGTCTCATCTCAATAACTACGCCTCTCAACGGGAAGCAGCAAGTAGTGCACACACTGGCATTGGACACATTCCTTGGGGCAGTGCTTTTGGACATCACCCTCACATACCTCACCCCTTGCTGCTGGCTCAAAATGGGCATGGCAATACCACTACTGTATCATCTTCTACAGAACCACATCACCAGACCAGAATTGCTGCCCCACATGCTGAAACTTCCTCACTCAGAGTGCCCCCAAATGGCAGCGTTGGACCAGTGCTCCCTGTGGTCACATCTACTACCAAACTGTCTCCTCCGCTTCTCTCCTCCATGGCATCGCTGTCTGCGTTCCCTTTTTCATTTGGCTCCTTTCATCTGCTGTCCCCCAATGTGCTGAGCCCATCTACACCAACGCAGTCAGCATCCCTTAGCAAACCATACAGACCCTGGGGGACTGAGATTGGCGCCTTCTAAGAACCAACTCTTTAGTAAGGGTGGGAAAGCCTACAAACCTAGCAGAGCTGGGTTATGCCACCCTTAAAGTTGAAGTTCTTAGTAACTGGGACAAAGGTACAGCTTCACCTTAAACAAGTCTGTCTAAAAACTGTCTCATTGGATTTTTCTTTTTGTTTTCTACATTTTTGTATTAACGGTTCATTGTTGTTTTTTCTTTTTTTAATTAGTTGCTGAAGTTGTCCAAAAATAAAATTACCATAGTGGTTTGTTAACACTTGTGTTAGATCTCTGCTGAACATTTAAGTCACTTTTGTAAACAGTTTGCTTCAAATGTTTCATTTTTCCTGAGTGCATCAGATTGGCTTTTTATGAAGAGATATCACATATTAATGTTAGTGACGGCCTAGTTTTGTTATTAATTTTTCCAAGACCACTCTTCTCAGCATTAACAAGCTGTGTTTTTATTAGTATTTTGACATTGAGATGTTCTATAAAGAATTACTCTTTTTGTAAACTATATTTGAGTCTTATATTTCTGAGCAAAGCGTTGACAAATCAGATGGACCTGCTTGACCAGTTTTATGTAAGAGCCCAATTTCTATTTCTTCTGCAGTGGTTTGGTATATTTGGCAATCTTATTTTAGTCCCTAGTGGACACGTACTCACGTCTCAAAACCACTACGTTATTTCTCCCACCAAAAGGAACGGTATGAGTAAGGAGGGTGCAAAGGCCAAATTGCAGTGTACTGGTGGTGGGTTTAGTTGCTGGGGCAGTTAAGGGAAATAAAGTTGTCACCTGCAGTAGTCTTTCCAGCTGGAGCTGGTCATATGCATATTCATTTCATAGGGCCAGATTCTGCTTGGAGTTACAGTGGAGTAATTGTTCTATTAGCCTGAATTCTTGGGTATCTGAGATCAGACGCTTCCTCTGTGAGCTTCACATTTTCACCTGAAATGAATGATGCCGGTATTTAATTAGCCAATGGAATGGTACAGTGGAACCCATTCAGTGCACAACCTTGTTGCTTAACAGATGCATCCTAAACAGTTGATTTTTCTATTGCATTTTAGGTGCAGTTCAGTGCCACTCCTCATTTTGTAAGGGCTCTGCTGTGTTCTTGTGTGTGTGAGAGTGTGTGCATGTACATATATATTTTGTTTGATTTCATGAGAATCTTAATCTGAACAGGTTTATTGAGGGAGTTCCATTGGATGGGGTTTGCCTGCTCTTGTATCTGTGTTGTGGCTAAATAAAGGAGAAAGAACAAAGTATTTTAAATGACATGCTTGTCTGATATATATCAGTGGAGAATTCCATGCCTCTGGGTATCATGGGAGATGTCAAACAATTGCTCCTTAGTCCTGCCATGGGCATTTTTATTTACCCTTTTCTCAGATATTATGGCATACTTAGCTATGCTAGCTGAGTACATCAAGAACCACAGTGCCTCGGAGTAACAGCTGAGGGAAGGAAAATGTAGGATTTGTTTTGCGTGTCACTTTTACGTGCCTGGCAGCGTGTGGGCAGACAGTGAAGATACAAGGGTTTCTGCTATAGAAGAGGTTAAAGCTGCATTGCACTTGAATAGTCTTAGTGATTTTTATTACTATTAAAAAGCAATCATCTTTACAAATGCAGAGTTGTTTTCTGTCTAACTCGTGAAATTGTTATCTGCCCTATAGCTCTGTAACAAAGTTTTGTACCTTGCAGTCTGGATTAGCTCACATCAGTCCATTAGTGCAGAATCTACCCAAGGTCTCCGACTGCTCCTGAGTTTGTTACTGGGCAGTACCACTAGTGTCTAACACTTTAAGTAGCAACCTGCCAGGATTACTGGTAGATAGGTTTTCTCTGGATGAGGTCTGTCCTACCTGCAAATCTCTTCCTGCAGAACATCAACAACTTCTCCTGGAAGTACTTCACTTCTTTGCTGTGCATTTGAATTTAGAGTACACTTGTGTTGGTAAATGGAACATCCTTGTCTGGATTTAGCTCTGCCAGAATAGCAGAAAGAGCTCAGCCCTGTGGGAGACGAGAGCTTTGTTTAAAGGGGGGCTCTTGGGCCAATTAAGGAGTGGCATTGATGAGAGGCTTTCTCAGAAGAAGGATTGCTGTGAGGCTGGAAAGAGCGGGAGAGCATTCAAGTGCGTAACCTTGTTTTACCTTCCTCCCGAGGCTGTAGGAGACCACTGCTAGAAGTGAAATGCAAAACTGTGGGAGCTAGAAATACATAGGTGTTATTAAGAAGAGATTATAGAGCATAGTATTTCATGTAGAAACCTGAAATAAGAGGCTGTAAAATTCCAAATCCAGTTTCCTTTCACTGTGTGTATTGTCTCCTGTTTAATTACCCTCTGCCCTGTCCCTAACAGGTTTTTATAGCAAATTAACAACTCCTACCTAGAAGATTGCTATAGTGCATGCAACTATTCTTTAGATCTTTTAATAAATGGCAATGCTTCTCAGCCTTTTAATGGTTATTTTATTGACATTCAAATGACTTTGCCTCCCTCTAAATAGCTGGCTCTTTTGTGCAGAAAGACCCCTATAATTATTTTTGTCCCACTGTCCTACCCTTGAATGGACTTCAGAAGCAGAGTGCAATAAAAGTTTAGCTGCTGGTGTTTGTCTCTATATCCACCGTCTTCTCTTTCCAATACCAAAGACAAAGGTATTAATGAAAAGTACTAATTTTTATTCAACTTTTGCAGTAATTCAATATTAATTTTTAGGGATTCAAAATTTACTGGTTCTTACGGTAGAAAGACAGGAATGAATTCTAGGAAATCACAAAAACTAGTAATTCAAAAGGGAAAAGCTGAAACACCAGGGTTGTAAGCCCAGGGCTGTGTTATTATTTGTGCTAACTTCGTACATGTGGGTTTACAATCATTTAATGCATTATCTGTTTTGCCAGCTGTGAAACAGGTATTGCAGTGTTTTGTCTCTCCTCAGAGGCAGTGGTAGTTGGAAATATTCTCTATTAATGATAAATGCTGTTGTTTCTCAAAAACTACAGTTCTGAGATGTTCTGCTATTTTTTCTTTCCTGTAGGATGCTAGGTTTCTAGACAAACTGAGAAAGGCAAAATAAGCTTGCTTCTATAAGCAACAGATATCTCCTGAGCCCAAAACATTTACTTGTTTACCCTATTGCAAAAGAGCAACTGAGGAGCACAAGCTTAACCGGAGGGATGCCAGAGAAGAAAGGAAATGTATCCCATGACCCCCCAGCTATCTTCAGTTGCTTTGGATGAAATGTGTCCGTCCGGAAACCCTCAGGCCAAAGCTTTGTGTGGTGTGTGAGATGATGCGGTGTTTCGTATAAGCTAATATTATCTTTCTTTATCAAGGAGTCTGGATTTGAGTGCAGAATAAATTTAAAAGGCTGGTAAATACTGCACAAAACCAGATACAAACCTCTAGAAATCCGTTCTGGCATAAAGGAATAGCTGATGAAAGTGACATTTTTTTAGCTTTTGGAAAGAAGCTGTCAGTAGTTCTTAAGACACTTTGTGTTCAGTGCTCCTGTCTTTACACTAGTAGCATGACAGAGTTTATTAGGATCATGCTGAAAACCCCATGAATCCTGGCTACTGCTCTCTTCACTCACACATCAGCATGTAAGTCCCCAGGTGACAGGAGCCTTCCTAGACTATTGCATAGTGGTGGGAAGACTGCCAGGTTGGTTTTTTTTTTTCCTGCAACAAATAAGCCCAAGCGAGTGGAGATAAACTGAAATCCTTCTTCCTGTTTTACATTGTGTGCATATGCACAAATGTTGCTTGCCAGAAACTCCCAGTTTAAATTGTAATGCACTCTACATGGAGCTGGAAGTCTCTAGTGAGTAATGTAGAGGTCATGGGCTTTGTGCTGCAAGGCAACAAAAATTATTTACAAAGCCCTTTCCTGAGGCCTTACATGAAAGGTTGCAGAGATGGGTTGTGGTACTTGTGACTCAGTACGTGAAGGCACCAATATGTCCACGTATTAACCAGTGTACCCGGCCTTGTAGGGTCTGTGTGTGCATTGCCTATGAGTGAATGCCTCTCTCTCCACTTGCCCAGCTTACAAATAAAAATTAGAACAGTCCCTTTCTTCTAGAGCCAGAAGATGTGAGCACTGACTCATGCTTGCAATATAGTAGCTTGACTGTGGTAATAAATGTTAAAATGGCAATGTCTAGTAAGATAGTGATATTTGAAGGTGCCTTTTAGTAGTCTGAAGGGTTTGTTTGCTGAAAGCTTTTATTGAGGAAGTGCTTGGGTATTTTATGTTGTTCTCTCTTATTCCAGCTAGTTCCACATAATTTTTTCTCTGGCAAATTCTACGGATTATTCATGCAGCTTGAAGGAGTGGACCAAACTGCCTTGCTCTGACCCATGCTGTGTGCAGCCTGCCCAAGCCTTTCCAGCAAAGTTCATAGATGGAGGTTTTCTTTCAGCTGTTTTTTTCTTTTTTTTTCTTCAGTAAATTATGTAAGACAGCTGTACAACGCAGGAGGAGCTTATCTAAGTGCTCGAGACAACCGAGCACTGGGGACATTCTGCCCTACTCATAAAGCCTTTAACCACATTACATTGCTCAGACCTTTTCAGAGCCTTTTACCAGGCCACTTGCTTCAGGAGAGAAAGGGGGGAGTAGCTGGAACCATTTTACACATCTTCTGCACTACTGCTTGTTGGGGCAGCCTCAGCACTGGGAGGCCTCTGCAGACCACGCTTTTCTCTCTGCATTGAAAAGGCTTCTTGGAGCTTTCCAGATGGCTTTACTCCAAGGTAAGCCGTAAAATCTAAGCACAGACATTAGTAACAGGTTAAACAGCATTTCTCTGTTTTACACTGCTTTCACAGAAAAAAGGGTGTTGGGAGTAGAAAAGTTGGTGAAACAGCTCTGGGACAGAATGGCAGGAGCAGGAAGGAAGGCTGATCTGCATGATCAGAGGAAAACTGAACAGATGAATGAAGAGAGGCATTGTTTGCATTGCTTGGGGCAAAGATATGGAAATACCTGACGTCAGATGAAAAAATAAGCTGCATGCCAGTATGCAGAGGATTCAGAGAAGGGAAGGTAATACTTGGTATTCATAATTTTGCTCAGTAAGCCAGAAAGAGATAAGCAACATACAAACAGTGAGGCACATAATTTAAAACTGGTAAGGTGCTGAAACAAATGTGTGTGAATGTCTTAACTAAATTTGATGGGTCATCTCACTGGCTAGGGAGAAACCAGGGCTAGACGGACTTACTGGCTATAAAAACGCATCACAGCATGGTTTACTGACTGCATTTGTACAATCTGGTCAAGTAAGTGTAAGGAGGTTAAGGAATTAAAGAATGAGAGGGGGCTTGGCCCAACTTGACAGAGAATTTGAGACACCAGGATAACTGAGTAGAGCACCTAATGACTGGTAGCCTCTTCCACAAATCTCTCGGCCTTCATCAGCAGTTATCACCTTGCTGTTAGTACAGCCACTTAGCTCCTGGATTTTGGTATGGTGTTTCTGGCATAGCTTAGCCATCTACATAGGTACATGAGGTCCTTCGCCACTGGGTGAGTAGGGCAGGTGCACATTCTGACCAGTCATGGAAAAATAGCTCTGCCTCCTTATCCACCAGATAAGGGACATCTGTTAGAGAGAACACAGAGCTGTTAACTTGTTTCATATTATATATCTTCTGTAGATAGTGCTGATAATGTCTTGGTCAATACCTCTTCTTATTGTCACCAAGCCTGACTTCTTCAACAGGGGAGGCCATTTCAGAGGCTGGATTTAAACAGCCAAAGATAAAATGAGAGAAGCTGTCATCTGTTGCGGTTCAGTGATAGCTATGTGAAAGTTTGTTGGATTGGACAGTGATTAAAAATGTAGCAAAGGGAACTGGAGTGTGTGCTGTAGGAACTATTTTACATACTGCACAGTGGGTATATCTGCTTTTTACTTTATCAGGAAAATATCAATGTGATTGAACAATGTTCCCTGTATAATGTAGATGCCTAACTGTCTGTAGATTGCCCCTTTGAATTTCTCTGGGATTCATTGCATCTTCTGTTAAGAGGAAATTATCAACAACAAGAGGAAATCCTGTACTAGTACTGAATAGTCCTTATTTTAAAGGTACTTCCCTTCTTGTGGGAATTGTATATAATCAGAACAACACTCCATAAAACAGATGAATTATTTTAGAAGGAGACGGGTCAGCCTTTTATTTAAAAGGTCTGACGTTATTGTACATAAGAAAATCAATTGTTAGAGTGGATGACATTCTTCCACTAGCTGCCTGTGCTTCCCAAAGGTGGGGCAAAGTTTAAGGCATTGGTAACAGGAAGCCTGGGCTCCTTAGAGACTTTCATGTTTTCTGGAGCACGCAATGACAGAATGACTTTTATTTGCCCCCAAAATAGCACCAGGAATAAGAATAATTAAACTTTACGCTGTGAAGAGTTGGAATAGGTGGAGATGTGAATGGCGCACATACCTGTGGGTCAAAACCAAATACCCATTAGGTTGGCATGGGCACGGGTAGGGTGCATTAGTCAACAGTGTGCTGTAAATGCCATGCAAGCAGAAAGAGGAGCTCTTTTGAAGACAAACCTTTTCAATATGTTTCCAAGATCTGGCCCCCAGCACCTCAGTTCCAGCTGCACAGACCTTTTCCACCAAATAAACCAGTATGGGCTAAGCAAGGGGCAGGTGCAGTTCCTACCTGAAGCCAGGGGCTGAACTACCATGTGGCCATAGCTGTGTCCTGAGGCACCAAATCAACCAAGCACACTGAGAGGTGTGACTGTAGATGTAAAGCTAAATGGTTGTCATTCCCTCACTTGTTCAATCTGTGCCTGTTTCAAAGGAGAGGGCTGAAATCCCACTTACCTCTCTGACCCAACCAGTTATGGAGCTCTGCGAGCCCTGAATGAGTCAGACACTCAATGAAAGAAGCTACAGTAAAACATGTGATGGGGCTCTAAAAGCCTTTGGGTTGTTGTTGTTTCAGGCAAAGTTTGTCTAATTTTCCCCTCCTCTCTGGGAGGTAAGAAGGCTCCCTGCTCATGGCGCTGACAGAGGTTTGTGGGACTCTTTACACAGTGCCCTCAGACCCAATCTCATCATGCCAGTAAACACACTGAAGGCTCATTTTCTGCCCCTGCAGCACAGCAACATCCCAGCCTGAAAGCACAGCCTCAGTGGTAGGGCTGGCTGAGAGCCACAGCAGCCCATGACTGGGAATTCCCATGGTCTGCCCCCAGGGACAAAGCTGAAGGAGTGACACATCAGGTTTCCGGGTAGAAAGATCCCTTTTTTTTTTTTTAACTGCATCAATATGCTCATAATGTTCTAGCCAGACAGTCTGACTTTACGCATTTTTTAAACAAAGAGGGAACAATAGTGAAATTATTCTTTACCTTTCATTTTGGATGTATACATTCTAATGGGAAAAAAAAAAGTTTCAAAATCTCTTCTTATTGCCATGTCTTCTCCTAGGAAGTGCAGCTTTCCCTCCATATTATTTTCATTGCCTTTCATGAGATAGAAACCTGATCTGGACCAAACAGTTGCTGAGAAAGCTGTGATTCAAACTTTATATAATGCAATACTTTTTATACCAGAGTCTATTGGGAAACAGGCTGTTCAACTCAGCTATCTGCATTGCAATAACTTTTATAACCTAAAACTCCCATCAGAAAGGAGATTTTTATGAGATTGTATTTGACACATCCCAAAAAGCATTCCCTTAATGAGTACGTCTGACTGACTGCAAAAGGCTAGAGAAGACTTTGCCAAGGGCTAGTGCCACCTCAGATTTAATTTTTGGCGACAGTGTCTGCTCCTCACTCATTTGTACTGCTGCAACGCTGCTCTTAATCCTGTGGGACAGGAAGAGATGATGAAGATAAATTCGTACACCAAACTTCTACCCAGCACCTAGCCTGACTTTGTTCCAAGATCACAGAAGTTGCAGAATGAACTGTATTCCAGGGGAGTGGGTAGGACACAGGGGAAAAGTTGAGACCCCTTTTGTGTTGAAGTCTAATTCCACACAGAGGAGGTTTTTATTAATAAGCTTCCTCTCCCTATCCCCAGGGTTTTTCAGTCCCGGCACTACTACATTTGCTCCCTCAAAGTTAAGTTATATTTGCAGTGTACTGCAGAGGTGTAGTAGTATGCTCTGATTAAAGAGTTGGGACTCAGAAAGCTGAAAATCAAATCGTTGAACTGCTGGGATGAGGTGCTTGAAACTGGGTTGGTTTTTTTTTTCTTCAGGACTCCTGCAGCAGTTCTGGATTCAAAGCACAGATGCTCTTGATTTTCTGGAAGCCACAGATGGTGAATACTCCTTCACATCAGTCTGAACTACATTCCATGTCAGAGTTTCAGGCAATTAGAAGCACAGACAATATTTAGGAAGCTTTCTTCTAGTCTCCTACAGCACTTAAGCAAATGGAAGCAAAAAAAAAAAA
>VXAY01007087.1:1093085-1135074 GCA_013399855.1 Oxyruncus cristatus
TATGCCCCTAAAACACTTAAAAAAATGAAAAAAAAAAAAAAAAAAAAAAAATCCAGTTCCCACATTACCCTTAATCCTAAGACTGTATTTTCCACTCCAAAGTCAAAGTCTCCTAACACATTCAGCTGTTTCAGCAACAACTAGACCCCTTCACTACTCCCTGATAAAAGGAAATCCAACCAGTGGTTGGAACGAAATAGGTTTTGTAGGCAAAATTAAATACTTCCCTTAGATGTGTTGTCGCATGTTTGACTTCAGAACCAAACATTGTATTTTTTAACACAGTCTTTCATGTATAATGTACTAAATATTAAATAAATTATTTGAAGGCACGACTTCACTTTTGATGACTCAAATCATCATGTGCATGGTTCACCAGTAGGGCTGAAGGTCTGGGATGTGCTACTCAGATCCCTTCAAAGAGGAGGGACAATTGGTAACACACATAGGTTACCTTCATGAGGACCAGATTTAGAGAAGAGAGGGTTTAAGGGGGGAAAAATATCCATTTGAGGAGCTCTGTGTGATCATGGGGATGCAAAGCTGAAGGCTCTGCTGAGATGGCACAGATTGCCATTGTGGCACTGGATCATGGTAGAGACAGGGGGAGGTGCAAGCTGGGATCCCAGTAGAAAATCTGCAGTGACAAAAATGTTCAGGAGATGAAAACTGGCAGTTAGAGTGCAGCTTTGGGAGGAGTTAAAGGCATGAAAGGAAACTGGCTGGGACTGTGGAAAGAGTTAGGGGTGAGGAAAGGCCCATGTGGGAAAGGAGAGGATACTCCCCTCAATCCTCCTCATTTGCCAGAAATGTCATGGTGGTTACCAACCCTGTGTGATGTATCAGTTTCTCAGACACAAGAGGTAGGATCACCATCAGCTGGGCTGAACCTTTATTCTGACTGAAGTTGCCTCTGTTCATGAAATGGATGTAATTACCTGGATGAGAAGTTGGCAATAAAACATTACTCCTTTGCATCAGGTGGCTCAGGTCCTGAATTCTGTAGACACAGCTGTGCTCCTAAAGTCTTCCCTGGGCACAAGCAGTACCATAGTTTATTTTTCCCCTGATTAATTGCTTGTTTCCCTTCTGTTGCCTCTCTCATTCTACTGCCTGATAACAGGAACAATGACAAATATGTAGCATAACAAACAGGTAGATGCTTCAGCAAAGCATTTGTACCTATGCATGGCTCAGTTGCTTCAAATGGCCAATCTGTACGTTGGAGTGATGGCAGGGCCATTTTCAAGAAATCAAGAAGGAGCCCTTATAACCTTGGACAAGTGGTCATCATATGATGGCGTTGGGGAAAAAAAAGGCAGTGTGGACAGGAGACTTGTTTAGCAATCCTTTGTAAGACTAAATCTCCTTAGAGTGGGTGGGAAAACTCTTTTCTGGAGGACATACAAGAATATGTCAGTTGTGTCTCTTCTTAGGGAGTGTACAGAAAACACAGATTAGTATCTCCGGAACAATTTCAGTTTATGCTCTGGCTTTCACAAGGCAGAGGAGGAAGGCTGTGAGGCAGCAGACTGACTGCTGTATTCAGTGCTGTGGCCCATGGGAGTGAAGGAGTGCCATTTGGGGTGGGGGTGTTGGCTGAACAATAGCCATTGGATCTGTTTGGGAAACACTTTCATACAATTTTATGAGAGAGAGAAAATAGACGCCTATAGAAAAAACTTTTACAACTCTGTTGTTTTAAAAGAGAATGAGACTGCAATGAGAGTGCTTTTGTTCCAGCAAAGAACTTTATAGTATGTATTGTATCCTGACATCTCTGTGGCTTTCTGCAGGTTGGAGCGCAGTGGGCTGACTCCCCTGGGTTTTCCTTCTTCTCCCTCTGGGGCCAGCAACTGTGTTGGGGCTCAATTCTAACATTTATGGCACAAGGGAAAGAGGATTTCCTTAAAAAACCAAACCAAACAAAAAAAAAAAAAAACTGTGCAGAGACATGGCATCATGGGTAGTAATTAAGTTTGCCCTTGCTGTCTTCTGAGGCATGAGGTCACTGTTGCAGTCTGAGATTGCTGTTTCTTCCTGGGACCTGTGGGACCAAGTATAACACGATCAAAACAGCAAAATAATGAATTCAGTGCCACTGAACACTGGGAGATCCTTTACAGTAAATAATCTAGTGTCAGAAAGTATCTTTCTGCTCTGGAGTTGCATTGGCATCTCTATGGAGCAGCAGCATTACAGTACTGCAAATACCTGTTCCAGATGGGAGGTTATGTTTATGCTCTGGTGAAATAGTCACTATTAATAAGTTTGGATTAAGTGTTATTAAAAAATGAGAAAATAGTGAAATGCATCAGGCGCACTGAACTGTCAGAGTCTTGCAGGCTCACTGATAAGCACACCTCAAAAGTAACAGCAGTTGCAGGCATCACTGCTAATTCTCCCTTCTGGCCCCTGAACTTGCTCCGATAATCTCAGAGAGTACCCAGTCTGTGCATCACATGCAAGGGATGACACAGTGTGACCTTAACAACATACACACCCCTGTGGTGTCCAGATGAGCAGGTAAGGATCAGTGTCAACAATTTTTTTTGTAACAGATGCTTTTTTTTGCTTGACAAGTTGTTGAAGAAATGAGATGTGATTCAAACCATGTACCCTACTGGCCAAACCAGCTCACTTCGACTTTTAAGAGCAGTGATGCCTTGATGAGTGAGGAAACCTGACTGGCAAAGAACAGTGGCGCTGGCCAGAGGGTTTGCATCAGCGATGCCTCTCATATCGCTAAAGTGCCAGAAAATAAGCCCAGGCTTCTGGGAGGGAATGTTGCCATCTGCTTCCCTCTGTCGACTGAGTTACTGAAGTACACTAAACTTGGGTACACTGAAGGCAAACCTCACAGACAGTAAAGTGGAGCTGAAAGGCAGACAACAGGCCAGATTCCTGGCATTTGTGAGCTGCTGGAGCTTTGATCACAACATTACAATGGCTGAGGATTGGCCCGGTTTGCTCTTGGTTTAAGCAGCTCTCTTTATATAAGACCATACTCTCAAAATGAAAAGATATGTCTTATGTGTACACACTTTCAGAGGTGTATCATCTCTTTCATGTCTAACTAATAACACCCCAACCTAAACATTTCTTTGTATCAAACTGTCAATCATTGCTGGCACTTGGCCTAAAATCAGGGAGGAAAATGAAGCAGAACTACAGTTTTTTTGTTCCAATGCTGTTTTAAAAACAGCTTTCTATTAGTCACCACAGCTACCAAATGTGGGCAGCGGTTCAGGAGAGCTTTCCAAGAGTATTGCTTTCTGTCACTGAAATGCTGGTAAACTCACACTGGCTGGAAGGCTCAGGTTCCAGTCCTTCATTGGGTGCTGCAAATGTGGTGTGCATTTATTAAACCCTAACAGCGCATTTGCACTGGAGTCAAACTGAATAATATCTATCATCCTGTCCTGCTCTGCCTTGACCACAGAGTATGCATTTCCCTCCTCTGGGCAGGGATAAGTGGCAGCAGTGACTCATGTTTGACACTTACATCATTTGACATGAAAACCATTTCCACTGGAGACTTGCAAGACCCTGGCTTGCAGTTTCTTTTGTTTTCCCACTACTTCTCTGGCATCCTCCTACGTGACATTGTGTTTGAAATTGCTAAAAAGGGACACTCAGTTGGCATAAGATCCACACAATTTACTTTTTTGCTGACAGAATAGTGTTACTCAAAAGGTCTTCAGCTCTCCATAAAGCATCCCTCAAATTTGAACTGATTTATATTTGCACTGGTTGCCTGAGATGCACAGCAAAGCAGTGTGTCTGTGCCAAGAAACAGACTTCACCCGTAACAAAGGCACCTTCATGGCCTTGACACAATCCCTCCTCTGGGTATATAGGCAACTTTGAGGTGTCCCCAGAGCACCTTGAGTTCTGCTTTATCTTTTGAGAAGTGAGCTGACGTGCCCAATCACCTCCTGGGTGCTTTTTCTCAGCTCACCCTACATTGAGATGCTGCTGCCTGGGAGAGAGCTTAGAAATACTGTGAACCTCTTTAAGAGAGTAAATCTCTTAAAGCTTTTTGGCAACAAGATGTGATCATCTGCCCATCTGCAGAATGTATTGGCTGGCCACCACCTGGTAGTTGTCAAAAATAGCCATGGGACCTCCTGAATGTGCCAAGGAATGCTGCAGCTCTTTCTTGGTGGTCTGTGATCACAGGCACGAGCTGACGCTTTGCTTGGCTCTGCTCAGCAGATAGATGTTTTAGGACTCTGGTTTTAGCTGTCATCACCAGGCATCATTTTTTATTGTCTTTACTTTATGCCTGCTCTGGTACGTAACAACTATCAGTGGATTTGCTCAAAGGTCAGTCATCTTTTAACGCTGGGATGAACCAGATTCTTCCCTCATCTGGCTCCTACATGGTGCTTTTCTCAGTTGGAATATCCTGCCAGAATCCTAAACAATCCTAAAGGACATGGGATCACTATTGAGCTCTCCTACTCCTACCAATTTCTTTTGGTTCCCTTAAATGATGGACCATGGGGAGCATGCCTAAAAACATGTATCATTAAATCAAGTGAGCATAAATGTCCTATTATTTACACCTTTCTCCAAAAGGGCTGATAAAGAAACTCCTCTTTGGGGTGGGTTAAAATAGAAGTAATCTTTGTCATTACCTTCACAAATGCTCAACGACAACCTATACAACTTGTCCTCGACTTTTAGGTGTAGCACTTAACATGAAGAAAGAATTGCATAGCATGTGCAGGACTGTAGCCTGCCTTCTGATGGTGGGGATAGGTTGGTTTGTGGCTGGGAGTTATGGTAAAGCAGGCAAACTCCTCGGTGCAGTTTTTTTGCTGTCAACGTGAGATCAGTGCTGCCCGCATCTAGCTCATGAGGACTTGCTCTTAATACATGCCACTGCTTGGTACTTTATTGAGATGTAGAGTCTGCTGTTGTTTGTATCCCACCTACTATTCTGATGGCTTCATTAATAGCACACGAAGAATGGATAAACTCATGAGAACTTGTCCTGGCAAGCAGGAAAGTAGGAAGAAGTAGCTCACCCAGAAAATTCATCCATGTCAGAGAATGGGGAGATGCAGCTCCTGATCTGAATCACACATGAAGTCATAGGTGCTTAACCAGATCAATTTTTCTGTCTTTGTAGGCAGCCAAGGACAGTATTTCATTTGCTGATACTGCCTTTTTTTTTTTTTTGTTTGTGGGAGAGTAAGGTTTTTTTTTTTTTTGTTTTTTTTTTTTTTTTTTTTTTTTTTTTTTTTTTCTTCTGTTTGCAGTCAGATACAGGTGCTGTTTGGTCACATGTGATGAATGAAAGAATGACTACCATAGTTCCAGATCAACAGCAATGCACTTCCCATTGTAGGGGTAATTATGTCATGGTATCTGGATAAAAAGATGATATTGTCTGAAGGGTCAAGGTGTGTGCCTTTTCTTATTTAGTCAAGTGACTCTAAATGTTTCTATTTTGCAGTAGCTCAGCTTTTCAACTATGAGATTTTAAATGACCTATTTGGTGCCTGACTCAACATTTACTGACACTGTGGAACAAATTTCTGTTGGTGTTAGTGAATTCATTTCAGATCCTTTATTAGCCATGCAAAGATCCAATAAACAACCACAGCTCTTAAGTGTTATTTTGTCTTTTTCTATGAAGTTTACAGATAATTTTAAAATTTGTGGCTTTTAAAGTGTGATCAAAATGCAAAGATTTAAATCTATAATTGAAAAGATTTTACTTTGAGGATGTTACATCACTATCCATTTTTCTTTAGAATAATAAAAACTGAGGTAATGTTTCAACATCAAAAATTCATTCCATATTTTCTCAGGGATGAAAACACGAATGATCAAAAACAATTAAATGCTAATGTAATACAAAAAATTTGCAGCACTTACTAGTGATGTCCAGTTAGAGAATTCCATATATGTGCAGAACACCACAGTCATTTCAGCATAGCATAAAACAGGATGCAATAGACAATGTCAGTTGAAAGAGACTTACAATGATCATCTCATCCTGATCACTCAGAGGTAACCAAAAGTTAAAATGTGTTTAAGGGCATTATCCAAATGCCTCTTAAACACTGACAGACTTGGAGCATCGACCAAGTCTCTAGGAAGTCTGTTTCAGTGTTTGACCACCCTCTTGGTAAAGAAGTACTTCCCAATGCCCAGTCTAAGCCTCCTCTGTAATCAATTATCTCTTAAGAATTCATGGAAGTGGTCCTGGTTTAAGTAAATTAAGTAAATCAGCTTGTGATTAATGGGAAAGAAAGGGAAAGAAATTTATCCTTAAGTAATTTTGCAGATCCACATCTGGTTTTGAGAGGCAAAGTTAATTCCTCACAAAGTAGAACACTTCTTCAGTTTGACAAATACTGGATTCTGCACAATTCCTTGTGTGTGACTTAAACAGGTTTCCATAGGGCAAACACTGCACTGTTTCAAGAAGTGCACATGAATTGATGAGGTCCAAACACCCAAAATGATGTGTTACCTTGTTATCTATGTTACTTTATCCGCTCTTCCAAATCCCAAAGAATGACCTGCATCTGCCATGAAACACTTTTACCAGGACTTATGTTATTTTATGTCATGATGGACAAAATATGTAA
Organism: Oxyruncus cristatus; assembly: GCA_013399855.1. Classification (NCBI taxonomy): domain Eukaryota; kingdom Metazoa; phylum Chordata; class Aves; order Passeriformes; family Cotingidae; genus Oxyruncus; species Oxyruncus cristatus. The sequence continues at coordinate 1,099,697 of VXAY01007087.1, forward strand.
CCTGGAGTAAGCCAAAACATATTTTAGAAACTGTCTGCCTTCTCCTTTACATATTTTTCTCACTATGGCTTCTGAGACCTTTTTTTGCCAGAAAATATTAAGCAGTTTGTAGTAAGGGGGGAGTGCCCTTCCTAGAATGCTCAGTAGCACTTGATAAGTTCATGGATTCCCATTCTCTTACTACTACTGTAATAAATGAAGCCCAGTGCCATACACAGGCTTATTCAGAGGATGAGTGCCTTGTAAGGGCACTCAGGGCCCTTGTCTGGGGAACTCAGGTCATGAGAGAGGCCCACTTAACTAAGGTAGGTAGCATGTGAGTCATCCCAAGTGTGACTGAGGAGACAAAATTAGAGAAACTTCAATTTCTGCTTTGAGTTGCCTTGAATTTAATAACATTTAAAGGAACACTGTCTGTGCTTCCAGAAACTTTCCACAGGCAGCTTAAAATCTGTTACTGATGGATGAGTATTTGCCTGAATTTTGCAGGACATTTTCATAGAATCACAGAATATGCCAAGTTGAAAAGGACCCACAAGAATCACAGAGTTCAACCCCTGGCCCTGCTCAGAACCATCCCCAAGAGTCACACCATGTGCCTGAGAGTATTGTCCAAACGCTTCTTGAACTCTGTCAGGTTTGGTGCTGTGACCACTTCCCTGGGGAGCCTGTTCAGGGCCCAGCCATCCTCTGGGTGAAAAACCTTTTTCTAACATCTGACCTAAACCTCCCCTGACACAACTTCATGTCATTCCCTCAGGTCCTGTCACTGGTCACCACAGAGAAGAGATCAGTGCCTGCCCCTCCTCTTCCCCTCATGAGGCAGTTGTAGAGTGCAATGAGGTCTCCTCTCAGTCTCCTTTTCTCCAGGCTGAACAAGCCAAATGCCCTCAGCTGCTCCTCATATGGCTTCCCCTCAAGGCCCTTCATCATCCTCATTGCCCTCCTTTGACACTCTCTAACAGCTTAATATCTTTCTTATATTGTGGTGCCCAAAACTGCACACAATATTCCAGGTGAGACCACACCAGTGCAGAGCAGAGTGGGACAATCCTCTCCCTCAACCTGCTGGAGATGCTTTGCCTGATGAGCCCCTCGACACAGTTGGCCTTCCTGGCTACCAGGGAACTGCTGACTCATATTTTCATATTTTCATAGTCATATTTTCACCAGAACCACGTACCTATCTGGCCAGCCTTTGACAATCATGTGAAAATAATTTTACGATTCCATATGGAGTCGTTGATGCTTCATAGATTGTATTACATTAGTGGCATTTCATACCCAACACCTCTGAAGAGATGTAAATAATAATTTCTCCAGCAGCAGGCTGATTGCTACTCTTGCTATTGAAAGTGCCACATTTGTAATATCATAGTGGATTTGGTCCTCATACTTAAATTTAATGCAATATCTGCAGTTACTGACATGGTTACCCCTGTTGATGTGTAGCAGCTCATGCAATTCCATGAATACCACGCATATTCGTATTATCACTCACATACCTACTTGATTTTGTCTTCCTAAAGCCTCTTGCTTTATTTATGTCCATCTTCTCAGAAGTAGCCCTCAAGATGGTAACATTCATGAGGCTTATCTAATGCAGACAGAGCTCCTTCAGAAGCTGGAATACTTAGCTGATTTCTTGGTTTTGTCCTGTCTTTAAGTCTATTGGAGAATAGCCTGAAATGTGATGGAAAAAAAAAAAAGGAGAGAGACAGGCTACACCTGTGTGTTTCACTCCCCTGGGAAGCAATTATCTTCGATTTAGAAGACTCTATCCTTTCTCTCTTTGCCTGGAGAATGCATGGAAGATTATAAGTAAAGTAGTATATGACTGCATAGTGCTCCCCCTGTGTTACAGGAGAGTGGAAAGCATGGATCCCCTTCCTTTCTCCTTCAAACTAAGAAAAAATTTCTCTCGGAAAGGAGAAACAAGGGAAGATGAAAAATCATTCCCTATATTTTACTTGTTCAAATAAAAATGGTCGAATTTTTCCAGCATTAAAATGTGGAAAACATTCCAATTTCCCATTTAATCCGGGACGGTGCCATGCTTGCAGTAGCAGTAAGCAGTAGTATCTCTGGGTGATCTGTGCTAGCCCATGTAGCCATGCCACAGCAGCCAAGTGCTTCCACCAGAGCGTCCTGGGACTCACAGCTTGGCTGGGGAAATCTTGTTTTCAAGCTGGCTGAGCTCAGCTGGCTCTAAGCCTGGGCCAGGCCTGTTTGAATACATCCTTGCACATGTGCTGCAAGGTGACTCAGCCAATGGAAAGAATTTTGTGCAGCCAGGACTGCTTGCTGCATCTCTGAGCATTAAACATGTGAGGGCATGGAGGCCAATCGGTGCAAACAGCCCAGTAAACAATCCCAGTGTCCAAACAGCACAGCTGCATGTAGGCTGCCTGATAGGAACGTGGGATGCTCCAGCCCTGCTTGGCACATCAGTAGCTTGCCCTGGCCAGAAGCAAGCCTGTCAGTACTGTAAACTCTGTGTATTCCAGAGCTCTGGAAGAAGATGTCCAAGCTATCAACTTCTTTGTAAAATGATTAGGTAGGCAAAAATGACACGAGGTGGGTTTTTTATTTTTAACTGTCTCCTAGTCCACCACAACTATGTAGCTTTGAAAGAAAAGAATCCCTGTCTTCAGTTTTGATGTGGAGAGACCGTACACCTCGGATAACCACAAAAACAATGGGAAATAGTGAGAAAGAATCTCTCTAATTTCAGTGTTGTAAATTCCAGCTTTGTTTGCCGATGAGCTGTATCAAAGCTATGGAGGTATACTTCTGAGAGAAGAGAGGTGCCTGCCTTCCTTCAAGAACTCATTATGAGTCCTTTTATAGAAAAAACTTAACATTTTTAAAACTAGTCCAAGCACTTGATTATTACATAAAACATGAGGGTAAAAGTGCACTGACAAATACAGAAGAAGCATAATTTCTACAGTCAGTTCTAATATGGAGCCAACAGTTGTTCAGAGGACAAGTAGATAATGCCCAACACTGACGACCTGCTGCCAGCTGGGGAGCACAGGGCACACACCCCTGTGGTAGTGTCAGTGCTGGAAAGCATCTTGGATGGGCCCAGGGGGCAGCTCCCAGGATGCTGTTCTAGTTTCAGCTGGGATAGAGTCAATTTTCTTCCTAGTAGCTGGTGCTGTGCTGTGTTTTGGATTTAGGGTGACAATAATGTTGATAACACACTGCTGTTCTAGTTGTTGCTGAGCAGTGCTTACACCAACGCCAGGACTTTTCAGCTTCTCACCCCACCCCACTTGGAGCAGGCTGGGAGGCACAAAGAGTTGGGACGGGACACAGTTGGGACAGCTAAACTCAACTGCCCAAAGAGATATTCCATACTGTATGACATCATGCTCAGCATATAACCTGAGCATGCTGCTGCTTGGGAACTGTCTGGGCGTTGGTAATTGTGTCACTTTTTTGTATAGTCTATTTTATTATTAATTATTATTATTTCCCCTTTCATTTCTGTCCCATTAAACTGTCTTTATCTCAACCCATGAATTTTCCCTTTTTTTCCCCAGTTCTCTCCCCCATCCCATTGGTAGCAGGGAGTAGGTGGACAGCTGTGTGGTTTTTAGCTGCCTGCTGGGTTAAACCATGATACCCATGCATAGATGGCCTTTCCACAGGACCCTCCTAAGATCCCAGGGACGGAGGGAACTCAGAACAGAAGTAGCACCCAACAACTTCACCCTTGTCCTTCCCCAGCCCAGCCGCTGGTGCCAATTTTCTGCTGTCTCCCGGAGGCAGCTGTCAGCCTCCTCCTTCTCTGTATTTCCAGGAAGTCATCTATCCCTACGGCTTTGATGCAGGCTGTGGCTGCATGGACAGGCGTCCAAGGTGACGTACCAGGTGGGTGAATCAGGCACTGATTCCCTCCAGCTCCCTCCAGCATTGGTAGTGTGTCTCAGGCCCAAGAAAAACTGAGCTGGCCCTTCATGGAGACGTCTAAAGTCTAACAGAAACTGTTAATTCAGGCACAGGCGTTGTTTTTTGAGCAAGTAGCTGTGCTGCCTCCAAACTTGTCCCTGGAGGCAGAAGATGTGCATTTATCTGGTGCTGTTTCCAAGCTAACACCTATATCAGGAACAACATGCAATCTGGATCACCAGTTCTTGGTTCATGAAGAGCTGGTCATATGCCACTGCACTCCACCATTTTTTTCATCATTTGCAGACATCTAAGTGCAAAACACAGTGCAGGAAGGGATGTTCCAGCTGTTGAGTCAGGTTGCTTCTGCTGTGAACATCACCCTTTCTCAGCCTGCTTGAAATCCATCGGAAAAGCAATGAGGTTCCTGCTTCTATCCAGCAGTCAGGAGAGCTGGTTCAGACTCACTAAGAGTAGGAATCAGCTCCTAAGCTCCAGACTAGTGGAACAGGTCATATTAACCTTTTATTCATATGGCTACATTATCCTTTAGCTTATTTAAATGCTGCCTAGAGCATTTCTTAAGGAAATGTAGCAAAAGCAATGAATTTCACCCAAATAAAAGTATTATCTTTTATGTTATATATAAACCCAAATCCAGATTTTAGAGTAAATACATACAAAACATCAGTCTTCATGAAGTAGGATTTCAAGATACTGCAGAGCTTGACAGGCTCTTATAAATAAAACTCACCATCTGTAGCTGCCTACTAAATAATCAGAGTTTGCCATCTTCTGGTCAAGAGCAGTTGTACATGGGGATTTTTTTTCAACTTTCGTGAACCTGTGGAAAATATTATCTAAAAGACTTCTTGGAAAATGGTGTATTGTAAGAGTTAATGCTTTAAAAATGTATTTTGCTATGGTGTGCTTATTTTTCAAAGTTTGTTTAAAATGTGTTGCAACTATAATAGCTAAACGAAATTAAAGTAATAGCTTGGCTGTTTCCTTATATCACACTTGTCTGGGCTGTATCTGGGATAATGCCTTTCATATCTCCATCTTCAGGAGCTGCCCAGGAACTTCCTTTTCTGGGACCCATTTGACCAAAGCCAACCTGTTTCAGCAGGAAGATATTTTCCAGCAGCTATTTAGTTCCACCTGAAAGAAAGGGAGCATGACATCACATTGACTTGAAGCAGGGGAATGTTTCCTGAAGTAAATTATCAATTATATGCATTCCTATGGTTTTTGAATGGAAAAAGGAACCTCTGTTAATTTCCCCAAAGGAAAACTTAAAGCTCAGATGGTATCAAAGCATCAGCATAGCACTGAAGTTATCAGTGGCTAAAGCACAAGCATTTTACTGTACATTGGAGAACCCCCTAATCCATAGGAGTCCATAGCATACTCTGGTTTCTGCTGACCACAGAGCTATGGTAACATTTACATATATACTGTAGGCTGGATTTTAGTCTGCTCTGTCTCGTGCCCTAGTTCTAAGTATTGGGGTGGGAGTGGAGAAAGATTTCAGTGCTTTTCAAGGGAGACCTTCCAGCTTCAAGGGTGACCATCCTCTCTCCTCCACCGGGAGATGAAAACCTCTTTTCAAACGTGAGAGTTGTTTCCTGCTTTTTTTAGCCCCTGATCTGCTGATGGGTTTAGATGTAGCTCTTTTTGCTCTTCCCTGTACTTCTGATGTTGCTTTTATCATGTTCTCAGTCTTTCTTCTGAGCTGGCCACTGTGCACTATCTGTTGCTTTCTAGACATGTTTGAAGTTTTAGTAATGCAGATATCACAGTCAGGAGTGTTTCTGATGGTGGTGTTGCAATAATTGTTAATTCTGGCTGCTCCTCGTTTCACACAAAAATATCAGTCCTTTTTGGTCATGCCACTTCTGTTACAGTGGAGCTAAAACTGAAAATGTCTGGACTCAGGCTTTAGATTTCAAAACCACCACCTACATTATATAAAGACACAGTTTAAAATGCACAGCAGATGGAATGGGTATCCTTCAGAGGAAATCCTTGCAATCCCTGCTGTATTTAGAAACGCTCCCCCTTGTTAAGACTGGCCACTGCACGGCAGTATTGCACCAGCATCACTGCGGCACCAGCCGTGAGGCACGCGGAAGATTAGCTAAAATTCTCCCGTTGGCAATATCCCACCTTGGCAATGTCCACACTGCTGAGTGAATGGCTCCTCCTCCTACTTCTGGAATATGCTCAGAACGGGGAATGTGCTGCAAGATGGAAGTGGGGCCTGCCTCTTCCTGTGCAATCCTTGCTTCTCTCCATCAAAACCTGATGGGAGGGTTTGATGAGATATGATGGGATCTGACAACAGTTGGATGAGAAAGATGTTCATGCTGCCCTAAATATAGTTTTAAACCCATGTCTCTCTCCTTCTGGGAGACGGGAGAGAAGCATGTCTCTTCTCCATATAGTTTAAGGTGCTGGGAGTAAAACGCTTCCCTATGGTGACCACAGGGCTGTTGGATGGAAGGCAGGCAGACAACTCTGTGTGTGTATAGAATGTTCCTGTACATTAGTGACATGTTTGGGGACTCTGGAGTGAAGGAACAGACAGATTATTTGGTTATAGAAGTGTTTGGATTTTGTTCCAGTCATTCAATAAAACCATTCATTTAATGATAATGAAGGGGAAAAAAGGGCACTGTTTGTCCATTTATGGACTGATTATGGATTTAAACCCTAAATCAAAGCCTCCTGACTTTGAAAGTATTTGTGAGGTTGTAGCAAGGTGGGGGTTGGTCTCTTCCTCCAAGTGACAAGTGACAGGACAAGAAGAAATGGCCTCAGGTTGCACCAAGGGAGGTTTAGATTGGATATTAGGAAAAATTTCTTCACCAACAGGGTTGTCAAGTGTTGGAACAGGCAGCCCAGGGAAGCGGTTGAGTCACCATCCCTGGAGGCATTTAAAAGACATAGAGATGTGGCACTTAGGGACATGATTTAGTAGTGGATTAGACAGTGCCAGGTTAATGGTTGGACTCTATGATCTAAAAGGTCTTTTCTAACCTAAATGATTCTATGATTCTATGACTTGGTTTGAGCATAAATTTTGTGGCTTTGGTAGGACCATGTGAAGTGTGACAGCTTTGAATTGTTCTCGTTTGATTGCTCAGGCAGTCTCCTCATGGCAGCTTTGACACAACTGATGAGTTAACCAAGAGGAAACAGAGCCCCACCCATCACTGAAGGGGAAGTCCTGGGACCTGCAGAGGCCACAGGCCAGAAGTGCCTCTCGTAGAAGTGCTGCACAGCTCTGTCCTGCTTCTGAGCCATCATATATCCCAGTGAGAGGAGGGATCATCTGTGTGGTGCAATGCCAGCGTTACAGGCTCCCTCCTGTCGTGTGGGAGGTGTCAGGCAGCCTGGTCTGCTCACAGCTCATGGTGTGGAGTTGGGGATCTGTGGTTATTCGAAGAAGAGGCCTGATTTTGTTATCTAAAAGTCCTGAGCATTCTGCTTGCTGTTAAATTAAAAAATAAACTGTCTTCTCAGAATGGTAATACTTTCAAAATGAATGTTTTGAATATTTTGTTACTTTTCAAGATCCTTAATCTGTAACTCCACATGGAGAAATCCATGGCAACAATACATTTTTGCTAGCACAGTCAGGGAGGAGCTAGGAATGCAGTACTAAAGCAAAATATAAGGAAAAAATATAAGGAAACAGGAGCGAAATAAGGAAATGACCATGCTGCGTGTCTCCAGATATTTCTTTTTGTTATTAGAGATGAAATATGCAATATATTTGCAAACAGGCTTTGAAAGCATACCTATGCTTTAATAAAATGAACTGTAGACCCAAAACTGTTAACAGAGCCAAGTGTGCGAAGCAGAGCACGGGCTCTGACATAGGTCAGCAGAACTCGCACTGTCTCGTTCTTCAGTCACTTCCCTGGTGCAGCCTTGGTACCTTTTGAGAAGCATTTCCCAGGCAATGCCTAAGTCTGTGCTGCAGTGAGCACGTGCTGGGAGCTGTCCAAGCTGGCACTTTCTTTGGATGTGGACGCCCTTATTTGGGGGGGAAGAAAGTTGAGCCTCATGGATGTGAGGCAGGCTGCCCCACTTGGACTCAACATCAGAGATTTGTTCTTGACCTGTTTTCCCAGCAAGCATAGTGAGCAGAAAAGTGGGAAAAGGGCTTGAAGCACTACAAGAACTTGTTAAGTCTATGGACAGGGAAAACTGTAAGTGACATGCCATTGGGAAATAAAACCAGAATCCATAAGCCCTCAAACTAAGATCCTGGACCTTAAAATGAAACATAGTAATTTTGTTTTTTACTGGGGCTTATAGCAATATACAAACTTTGAATCTGGAAGACATGAGCTTCAATGTTGCCAAGTCTTCAAAGTCTGCTACTTGGCTTCTGTGCCAGGTTTACTTCTGGCAATTTAATCAGAGACATAAGTAATTTAGACAAGAAAACCCAGCTGCTGTAACTGGTTGGAGTACTCCTTTCATTCTGTGGTATGGAGCTCACTCGCACAGAGAGTTGAGTTCACAGCCTTTCTCCTGGATCAACTTCTGCTGCTTTTTGACTGTGGGACATCACTTGGCTCTGAAATAAAATAGTCTGCATGGATCAAAAAATTACTGTTGCAGATCTGGAACTTTATGTCCATCTCTCTGAAAGAGCAAGTAAATGATGCCACTTTCATGACTTTAAATCAGAAAACTAATCATAGAGGTAATTCTCAGTCACCCGTCCAGTTCAAAATGTGGTCTGATTCAATTTTACATCTCAGCTCTGCAGCTCAGCAGCTACCTTAGTGATTTTACTTTTCAATAAATCCTGTAAATGAATCCTTTTTACCCTGAAAACCAGTGTGTTAGCACTCAGAGTCTTGCTGCAGCTATTGATGTATGTGCCCAGAGTTGTTATTCACTTTTCTTTCCCTCAGTTCCACCTTTTTCCCCCAGTATTGAGTCAGGGCTAAGGAGTCCATGTGCATTGTGCGTAGGTAGTTCTTTTTAATAAACTCAGTTCTAGAGGTCACATTTGTAGGCTCCGTTTATACAGTAATCTTTAAAAACAACCAGCCCAAGCACTGGAAAATACATAGCAGGGGTTAGTCCTGTCTTGGCAGAGAAATAGGCTTTGTTTATTAATAGCTCTTATTTAAGTCTCATTTCCATGCTTTTATGACTACATTGGGTTTTCCCCTTACATGGGCACATGTCAGAGAAGTAACGGAGCAAGAGAAGAGACAAGCCCTTTTTCAGTTCACAGAACCCCAATTCTTTATTAATCACAGCTTGCTCACAATGACATACAGGAAAATAGCACTAATGAAGAGTAGAATATGCAGGCAGCAACCTCCCGGGGGGTGGGGACAACTTCAAAACTGCAGCTATTTTGGGGATGATGTGTTAGGTTTGGTGATACTGTACTTGGCACAAGCACCCTGTCTAGTCATTCCTCCTGCTTCAGCCCTCTTTGTCCTAGATGTCTGTCACTAGGTAGGGTTGGCTAACACTGAAGAGTAAAGGTCATGATGAATGAAGTCAGCAGTGTCAAAAAAAAAAGGTAACAACTGGCTCATGGGTTGAAATATTCAGTAGCCTCTTGTACTATTACACATGTAATGTGGTAGCATCAGATAAGTATCATAGATCATGGCACCTACAGACAAAGCCACTTGATGCTATCTATTAGTTAGTTGCTCCATCAATAAATTTTCAAGTGGTGAATTAAGCTCACTTTACAATTAGCATTTGTATGGCTGTTGGCATCATCCAGAATTTGCCATAGCTTGATGGTTACAATGTGCCTCGTAAACTTGTCTCAAACTGATCCTACTTGCATCCATTCTGTTGCACAGCTGTTTTTGTTGCCTCTTACCTCAAAAAGCAGAAGCAACAAATACTCTATATGACAATTTAACCTCAATTGTACAGCACACTACAGAGTCCTGCAGAGTAAGTTGAAAAAACCATTTTAAGAGCCTTTTGTCTTGGACAGCTGAATGTAAAGTCACAATACCTGTGATCTAGTCACTGCTTCAAGAAAGCTTATTGACGGCAAAGCGGTCTAGGTTATTAGGCAATGACTGGTCTCTAGCACCATAGAACTACTACTGACCTCATGGGGGGTTGGAATGAAAAGTCGCAGGGAATGGAATTAGACGTGAGGTGCTTCAAATGAACAGACCCAGCAAATTCAACCGAGTGGAAATAGACAACATCAGAAGCCTGTTACAGGACATGTAAGATTATGAAATAACTTGCATAATGCAATAATTGTATTTTTTAACAAAAATGTAAGTATTTACAAAATAAGATCCAAGTTTTTTAAACATCAAGCAAATCATTCTGCAAAGAGACCGCATCATTTTTGTTTTTATTTTTGTTTCTTTTTTAAAGTTTTTTATTGAGTTCCTGATTTTTAATTATTTTTTAAACCATGTCATACATTTCCCATACTGATATCGCATGATCCATAATAATATAGGCAGGGGGAGTTTACTAATGGTGGGGATGGGTCACATCCACCATTGCTGTTTTCAGCCAGACAGTTCCACCTGGAGCTCCTTGTTTCTACGGACCTCTGCGGCATGCCTCTCCTGGAAAACACCAAGAAGGGAAAAATCAAACCTTTTTTCTCATTCTGCCTGCCCAGGGAGGCTCATGCTGACAACCCATTTAGGTCATGCATTTGATGCTTGCACAAAACTTGTTTCACAGCACAACCACCTTTGAAGGATTCAACTCAGGAGAGGTGTCATCCACCAGACCAGCCCGAGGCATCGACGGTGCTTACTTTCTACTGCTGCTCTGGAGCTCAGTCTTTTATCTGATATGGCCTTATAATCCCCAGCATCTCACAGAGTTTCATTTCAAAAGGCCTCATAGAGAGGTGCTGCTTGCAGCACAAAATGTGCCATGAGCTCACATTTGCCCTTTGAATTCCTGGATATTAAAGTAAATACAGAGAAAGATGACTAGGGAAATAATTGCCTTCATGTTGTATGCAGAAGAAGTGTTAGTTACTGTGTTATCTGTAGCATTTAGGAACCAGGAAAAAAGGTCCAAGAATTTCAGTCCACCAAGATGTGTCAATTTGAACATCTCTAATATCCCCTTACCCTGAATGCTTAAGCTACATGCCCTCTCCATTCTTTCTTTAGCTATGATGAAGAAGGGACATGGTTACCAAAAATCAATGCTAGGCTCTTCTGTCACTTTCAGTGATATTGGCTTCTCTTTTACAACAGCAGCTGTAATTAGTTTAACCTTATTCGAGACACTGTATATTCAAATACTTCTGTGGAAATGGGCCTGTGGTCAGGAACGACAACTGCCAAATCTGTCTAGTAATGTTCTCCTTGGGGTGTTTATACAGCTATTGTTTTCAGCAGATTCTGGGTTTTAGGGGTTTTGGTTTACACTTCTTCCCTTTCAACAGTCAAACTATCAGAGTTTTACCTCTTATGTCTGATCCCAGAAAACCAGACGACAAGAACAAGGTGACAGCAGAAGCAAATATCCATCCTTAGCTGACTTCAGTTTAAGACCCTGCCTGGGTATTTCCATGCATTAGAGGGTCTTTTCTGGTAAAAAAATCACAGAAGTCAACAGTTTTCTTTTTATTATCTGAGTTGGAGTGGATCACAGGCCAAAACAGCTTATTGCATCCACTGAACCTGTAAATCAGATCTAAATGCTAGATTTTATATGGGAATTGTTCCTTGGTGTTCCTATTAGCTGCAGCATAAAAAAATTATCTCTGATTCCAGGAACTTCTAGACACCAACACCTTGGGGCATCCACAGTTCTGTGCAACTTTGGAAGACTTGGACACAGATATCTCACTTCTCTTCCTGTATATTCAGGATTCACTTTTGTATTGGCAAAAATGTATAGTCACACAATTTTTAACTACTGGTCAGTACAAACGTTCCCAAATGAGTTACTGTCATCTTTGCTCAGAAGCCTTCCTTGGGTTTCATGCATATATATGCCATCATACTTCTGTGGAAATGGGATTTAACAGCCTGTTAACATTCATCTAGGACACAGAGATATTTCAGCTGTTCTTACCATTTCCTTTTGGACCTCAAAGATGGATGACTAATTGTCTTTTTCATTTGTTTTCATAAGCTCTGGATTAAGTGCCTACAAACTAATCTAATGCAAAAATATAAAGTAATCTGGGTATAGTTCTTAAGATCAAGAATTATCCTGTTTGCACAGTTATTTGTAACAACATCCTTTGTTTTTTGTTGTTTTTTTCCTACCCTCCAAGACTCTTGTCTCCATCAAAGATGTTGAGGTGCTTATAAAGATCTCCTTGAATATCTCTGAGAGTTATTTTCTTTCTGTTAGTCAATTTACTAACACATTAGAAAGTTCATTATCGAGAGGAACAAGTGATCACTCATGCAGAACTAATTGTTTCTTCTTAACACTTCTAAATCTTCATTTGCATCTTTCCCTCTTTTGTGAAAGGGCTTTTTGAGAAGGGCACACTTGGTTGCATGTGGGGTTTGTGAATTCCCTATTTCCTCTGACTGCAAAGAAGACCTCCACAAATAAATTCACTCTCTTTCTTCCAAGACTTGTGGAAGGACACACACCTTTTGCTGCATATGGAAGAATATTCCCCCATGTTTTTTCCTCTTTGTCCTCTGAGAAACCAAGAACTAAAGACACAGGACAATTGTTTGATTTGATCAATGACTTTTCCTAGAAAATGAAATCTAAACACAAGTGACCTTTCCTTTGTTCACAGCCCTTCTTAAAACCTCGAAAATCAACCTTTCTCTGGAGACAGTCCATCAAAGGGCCATGAAGATTAAGGTCATGAAAATCTCTCAGTTCTCTCCTACGAAGTAAGGCTGAGAGAGCTGGGATTGTTTAGCTTGGAGATGGCTCAGGGATATCTCACAAATGTCTGTAAATACCTGAACGGAGGGTGCACAGAGCCAGGCATTTCTCAGTGGTGCCCAGTGACAGGACCAGAGACAATGGGCAAAAACTAAAACACAGGAGGTTCCCCCTGAATATCAGGGAACACTTTTTCATTCTGGGGGTGACCAAGCACTGGCACAGGTTGCACAGAGAGGAGCTGGAGTCTTCATGCTTGGAGATATTAAAAGGCCACCTGATACCAGGTAACCAACTCTAGGGGCTCTGCTTGAGCTGGGGGTTGGATCAGATGAGCTCCAGAGGTGCCTTCCAACCTCAACTATCCTGTGACTGTATGATTACAGAACTTTGTGCTTTTTCATAAGTGAGTGATGGCTTAGATAACCATCAGGGGCTCTGACTTAAAAATCGCTCAAGTGTAGCAACTGAGATAAGGACTACGCACAACATCTCTGTAAAATGTTGATTAGATTCTCCTCTCTAGTGTAAGGGGAAGAGTGATGGTGTGGTTACCTTCTCTTGGAGACGTTCAATAAGAGCAGCTAAATTAGCTTCACGGTTTTCTTTGATCTGTTCCATTTTCAGTATCAGCTTTTCCTCTGCCATTTTGCTGAAGTTATTGTTCTCCTCCAAAGCTTTTTGAAGCACTTCTCGCTCATGTTCTCTCTTCTCTGCCAGATGTTTCAGCACCTGGGCCTCCTGGGACTGAAAACAGAGAGACATATGGCTTAAATAAAATACTCATGTGGAGCAAAGTAACCCCTATAGGGCAACAGTTCACTGTGTTTGGAAACTGCATAAAGTTTGTTTCTTTTTTGTTACATTCACTGTTTGGAAAAATGAATTCTGTGAATAAACCAGATTAGTTTCAGTAAGAGGGGCTTAGAGGCACTGGCTAAATGTGGGGTACATGCCTGATGCAGCAGCAGAGATGTGTCCAAAGCACTTCGTTAACAGGAAATGCTGCCATGTCATGATGACCAGTTACTGCCCTGGGTCACCTGGATTACTGCACTGGTTGCTCAACCTCTGACAGCTGCAGACTTTCAACTATGAGCATTTTATTTGTAGAGACAGGGTACTGAGGGCTGAAGGCACATACAGTGTTAAAAGTGAGATTGCTAATGCAGGAGAGGTGCAATTTTCACTTGAGCTGGACTATTTTTTAATGCACTTGAGTAGTTAATAAGAGACTTTGAAGTTTACTGTTACAAAAGACAGGTAGCATCAATTCAATTTTTTTTCCCCACTATATTTATATTTGGCTAAGTCTCACTGCTTAGGAAGGGAAAAAGAATTCTATTCTACAGAAAATAACATAAAAATATTTTCAGTTACAAGTTCAAATTTTTCAAGGAAGATGAAAACTGCAAGTAGGAATTAAACAGATGCAGGCTATGCTCAATATTGTGTTCTTTTTTGCAAACTCGCTGCTTAGAAGCATAAGCTTTGTTATTTATTTTAAATCAAATTGCCAACATGAAACCATTAATCCTAGGAGAGAAGCCAAAAAACTTGCAGCATTGGGCCCATTCTCCTGGCAGGTCTGGCTGAAAGACAGTTATTTGGAAATGATAAACAACACTGTACACTTTGGATAAAAAATAAATTAGAGGGAGCACTAGAAGTAAACAGAAAAGAGAGAATGAAATATGGCTCTGGGAGGCTACGTGTATATTTCAGTGCAGATCACAACACACTGTTGCCATTGTTATCCATAAAAATGAATTAGTTTAAGGCCTAAATTAAGGGCTTTAACCATTAATTACAATTAACTGTAATGAATCCTATTAAATTCTGTCATGTGGCTTTAAATGGAGTGAAAAAGGCTGCAATTCTTTTATACAGACAAAATCCAAATAGGAGGAGAAAACAAACATTTTAATGAAGGTAAGATACACATAAAACCAAATACACTGATGAGGAAAATTAAGGAGATTCTGGAAAAGGTTGCGAAGGCCAGACAGAACATCTTGCAGCAAGACATTGGAGTAAAACATATCTGGCTTTGAAAGGCTGTAATGGCTTGCCTGAGATCATAGGAGAAAAGCCACTTCTATCCATCCTGAACACTAAATGTATCTGCTTTCACCTCTGGCCTGGCTGCAGTTACAGGCTCATTTCTTGCACTGTGATCTCCGGAGCTCTTGCTGATGGCAATGGTCTCCTGAAATGGCTGGTTCCTCACAAAGGCTCTTCCCCCCCATTATAGTATATGATGAACAGAGAGTAATACAGCAAACATTTGTCATCTCTTTGACTCTTGTGTCAGACAAAAGATGTTAAAAATGGGAACAAAAACCCCCCAGAGAGACGCAGCAAAACCAGGGAGTTTCACTGGTGGAATATGGAAGGAGGATGAGCCAAAGGCAAAAAGAGCTAGGCGAAGCAGGAATTTTGTAGAGTAACTGAAAAATCATAAAAGTCTCGTAAGTTTAACAAGAATATAAAAGAATTTAATAAGCATATAATAAAATAGGTTATTTTGAAGCAGACTATTTGAGTCCAAATACTTAGAATTTAACAGTTCTTAACTGTAGGCTATTTCAAAATGTAAATAAAGTTATTTTGAAAGATTTGATACACTGTAAAACTGAAATAATTAAGCATCTTCATCTTGCTTTACTATTTTTGGACCAGCTTGAGTGGCTCAGTTTGACCAGTGCTTGTGAAGTTATTCTGTATTTTCTGTTTCATTTACTACTCAATGGCAACCTTTCATCTACTTTCGGAAAAGTTATTGTCATTAAATTTTGCCTGCTGACATGCATTTTGTGAACCCTTTGCTTAAGCCATCTAAAAGTAATGGATAATCTAAGAATCTATTTCCCTTCCTGTTGGGAGTTTGAAAAGACACAACGAGCCTAACTGTAATGTCCTTTCCCATGAAACCTTTAAGAATTGTCTTGTTAATTTGAAAGCCTAACATTTCTATGTGTTTAAATATGTCTATATAGAGTGTTATAAAATCAGACCTTTTCAGATTTAGAAAGCACACATTTTAAAGGACATATCCATACGCTAGAAAAAATAAGATTTGGGCTATGCGTATAAGCAGCATTTTTTAAAAGGGCATTGGCTTTCAACAGGAGGTAGAAAAATGCCTTTGAGACTTTGAGGCACTTGCACATTTTTCAGGATTTGTTTTCTTCCATTCAAGCCCTTTGCCTTCTAGAACTAATTGTTATCCTAAATCCAAATTAACAGTGAAAAATTAGTTTCATATAAAGTACACACACTTCTGGAGGCTATCCTGGGAGAAAATACATTAAAAAATAATTTGTCCACTAAGGCATGATAATGAAGAAGATCCTTACACTCTAATTCAGTATTTACAGGATGCAAATTGTGTTGGCATCAGTAAGAGACTGTGTGAAAGCTGAATCAGGCCTCAGGAACTAATTGCAACCCTAATGCGATTTTCCTTTACAATATGCTTAAACAGTATATTGTAAAATATGCTTAAATAGCATATTGTGAGGAATTCTGAGTGAGGAAAATCACCAATACCCAGGACTGGTTCAAAATATAGGAACTCCCCACCCTGACACAAAACGCCCATAGCGTAGAGTCTGATTTAGGCTGATGTCCCTCTTCCAATGGCATTGTACCCCAGCTGTCAGTCTGCCTGTCTCCCTAGCATTCAGACCATTCTGAAATCCCCTTATGACAATTCTGGAAGGCAGCTGGTATGTGTTTGTACGGGATTGTCAAGTAATTTTCTGTTCCCAACACATTTGGCAAAAGAGCTTGGCCACCCTGTCTGTTCGAAGTCTACTACACATCCAGAAATGGGTAAATGAATGACCATGGATACCCACGGGAGCTGGGATTAATAGACTCCCTTTGTTGTTTGTCTTGGCTTTTAACTGCTGTGTTTTGGACTCACACAGTTCCACAGTGATGCAGGATTCCAACATGCATAAGAAGCTTTTATTTCAAGTTTATTTTCAACATTGTATTGTTTGAAGTGCTGGAAAGGGTATTTTCAAATCCCTGATAGTCTATGTTCTAACATACTTGCAAATGGGTTATGAGATGTGCTTCTGGTACAGCTGTTGTGAGAAAATGAGTAAAAAAAACTGGAAATGGGGTGAAAGAGAAGACTGATAAGGAGAGAAAAGTATGAAATAGTGGAGAAAGAAAAAAGCAATACTCAAACGGGAATATTCAAAATACTTCTTAAATATAACAACGCATAATTAATGAAGCTCCAGCTGCAGAATCTAATGTTAGATCATAGAATCAAAGATAGAATGTCTTGATTTGGAAGAGACCTTAAAGATCATCTAGTTCCAACCCCCCTGCTATGGGCAGGAACACCTTCCACTAAAACAGGTTGCTCAAAGCCCCATCCAACCTGGTACTGGACAATTCCAGGAATGGGGCATCAACAGCTTCTTCGAGCAATCTGTGTCAGTGCCTCACCACCCACACAGCAAAGAATTTTTTCCCAACATCTAATCTAAATCTCCCTCTTTTTATTTAAAACCATTCCTCCTTGTCTTATCACTATCTGCCCTTGTAAAAAGTCACTTTCCCTTTTTCATAAGCCTTCTATGGGTACTGAAAGGTCACAAAGTAATGCGAAAGAATAAAAATGTTTATTTGTTAATGTTTAAATGTGGAGGAATAAAAATATTGGGAAACATTCCTGGTACAGATACCTTTGCTCCTACAAATATACTGCTGTGCTAAAAGGACAGTTAATGCAAGCAAACTGCTATGATGTTCATGTCATATTTTTAAAGGATCATGTACATCCTCAGTTTTCAGAGATGAGTGGTTCAAAAGGAAATCCAAATCTCTTACCTAGCTGGCCAGAGACATATGCAGACAACTAAACACCCTCTTCATGAGCAAAATTATTTATGGAAATCAGCTTTGGAGATACATATAGTTTTTAATTATTACTCACAGGGAGAAAATTCTCCTTATCCGAGTAACATGTGGTTTATTTTCTCACATTTATCTTTGTTTGACAGATATGTCCAAATATTGAAGTCATTTATATAGAGATAAAAGTAATCCTTTGTTACTTTTAAGCCAGAAATGGGCTCAGGCAACTGCTTTTAAACCGGGAATTTCAGCTTGAATGCATTCACCTTTGTCACTAGCACCCTTATGTATGGATGAGGATGTATGAGGCACATTACCAGTCATGAAGAGTTCCCCTTTCACAGCACATTCGTTCACTGGGCTGAGTTTTTTTTTTACAATGCAGTTAGGTATTCAGAAGAAGCTGCAATAACCCCGACATTCCTCAATGTATTGTGTATTTAAGAGATACTATTAATGGAGCAGAATGTGAAGACAGGACTAAACACTCCTACTGCGATCTAAATGCCAGTGTGAAGCCCAGGTATGGTGACTTGAAGTACTGATGTTTTCATGGGAAGGAACTGAGGCTAGGATTTTTCCATGAAAAAGCATGGAAATGGACTCAAGGCAGACTTCATTCAGAAATACCCATATGTCAAGAGAGTCAGAGACATCTGAGCTGATCGAGTTCTGCTTCTAGTGAAACTAGAAGGTGCAAAATTTTGCTTATATTTAGATGAGGATCTTTTTATTTTTTTCATCCAGTCTGCCAAGGGACCTTTGGGTCAAAGTTACTAAGGATGTGGAGTGATAAAAAATGGAGCCCATCCATGATGTGATTCAAGAAAACTCCCTTTCTCTTCCTCAGCTGGCACACAATTGCTGCTCTCAATGTTGTGACCTATGGGGGTGAACAAGGCACGCTGGAGGAATGAAAGAAGTACCACCTGCACCCTCTGCCTCGTGCTCCCCTAACTGCTCATGAGGCATTTTGTGACCTGCTGCAGTTTGAGTCCTGGCATTTTAAAGTTAATGAAGATCAATGTCAAATTGCCTTATGATTGTTCATTAGCGGCAGAGCCCGTGGCAGACTGCAGGGAGAAGCTTTGCCGGCATTGGGACGTATGCTCCTGCTGATTACACCTACTATTGGGACCTTTACATCAAAAAACATTTTATGCTGAGCAGCAACAGAAAGGGAAATCAGTAGGTAGGCAAGATAGGGGACAAGTGTCTCAGGCAGTGCCTATCCTCCCTGCCAGCCTGCTTGCCTACAAATTTGGTGGGAAACCAAAGAGGGGAGGAGCAGGAATGAGATGGAAGAAGAAAGCTCCACCTTTACCAAGGAAGATGTGGATCCTTTCTCTGCCTCTTCTCTTACCTGGAGTGGCCGTTTTGTAGGTCCCACGCAATGTTCAGGAGGGAACACTTGTCCCCCATCTCTGCTGCCTTCCCTGCCCTGGCAAAGCTTTTTCGCCCATTAACCTGCTGTACAGTGTGGTAAAGCATGGATGGCTTTTTCCATGCCAAAGGACAGATCGATTAAGAGTATCAAGAGATACCTCTGGCTGTGGGGCTGGCTCAAAGAGGCAGCAGGTTGGGTGCTGAAGCCTGATGCAGAGTTTGGTCATGATGGTGGCAGAGATGCCCTGGACTGGCTCCTGCTGTGGGGAGCTTATCTTGTGGCATTTCATAGTGATGGCATTAAAAACTCATGTAGCTGTAAGTCTATCTCCAACAGCATGAAAGTTAAAAATTATGACTGTTCTCCTGCCTTCTTTGTAGTGCTAAGCTCTAGAGATGATCTTGATTCAATTTCATCCCAAAACAAAGCCATTAAAAGGATTTAATTATGTACAATTTCTCTCCCATAATCCAAAGTCTAGTAGAAATGCACATTTCTACTAGAAAAACTATATTTCTACTTAGAAACACTGCTGCATACAATGTCACAGTGCTCTGATTTCTTAAGTGAGAAGGATGAAAAGATCTTTCTACTTATCCACCCAGGCGGGAAAATATAGCACACCTATGCTGAAAAAATAGTGGGATAACAATGACATGTTGTAGAGCGGATTCTATAAACGGAAAGGACAGATCTGTAACTAGCCCAAATGAGTCTTGCTGTGTGGTGCAAAATGAAAAAATGCCTCAGGTGAAACTCATTTTTGTCTGAGACTATGAGGTCATGACTGTCAAGGGAAGTAGAGAAAAATGGGGAGAAAAGGAAAGCGCAGTCCTGTAAAATCTTGCAAGGAAATAAACAAGAATGATAAATAGGAAACAGCATAAGCAGGAAAGTGCTGAAGTGCAGTATTGCTGTAGATGTTCTCATGAGTTTGAAAATTTATTAATGAACACTGCCTAATTAACAGAGCAGAACCTAATTCCTAAACAGTGTGAAATTCATTAGCATTTTTTCCAAAAAGGCAATTCGCATCCATTAGTTATACTTGATTTTAATTAGAACTGTGCTGGAAGGGCAAGATCTAGAACGGACATGCCTGACAGCTCTTGTACATAGACTGAAAAGTATGATAACAACTGCTATGCTGCCTGACACAAAAAGTCTGCCTGGATTGTCTAGCAGCAGAAAATAGAAGATGCTTAGAAGTCTAGATGAAGCTAAGCAAATCTGCCTGGTTCCTTACTTGAGATGTACATACATATATTTCTAGCTTTCAGCAGTCAGCAAGTTACACATATTCTGAGCCAGGACTTGCATTCATATAATAATTTCCTGCGATGTAGTGCTCTATCAATTTTGAACTAAATAATATTTTAGTAATCTCTGAACAGTCTGTGATAACAAATATACCTTGAATAAACAGAACATGAAAAGGTGATTCCTTTTTGAAATAGCTGTCTGATGATTTCCTTGAGTGTTTCTTCCCCTTTGGATTGTGTGAAACAGAATATAATTGTTCTTATTCATCTTCTCATTACCATTCATGACTTTGTAGACTTCTATCTTATCTTTTATCTGTTGTCTCTTTCCAAACTGAAAAGTGGACTATTTAATTTATCTTCTTGTGGAAGATTTTCTGTTCCTCTAATTGCCTTTTTATCCTTCTCTGCACTATACTCCTTTTGAGGCCAAAAATGAAGCCAATAGTTGAGACGTGAGAGCACCAGGGATTTAAACAGTGATGTAAAAAAGCTTTTTGCTCTGTTCTTTGTTCCTTTCCCAGCAATTTCTGCTGCAATGCTAATGTGAAGGATCTTGTCTATTAAAATAACTCAGTTATATGTTCATTCAAAATGAATGTAGTACTAAGGGGAAGAAATGGCAGGTGTCTGTATTGCTATCACTGATTACCAGTCTATTGCATAATGAGTTTTCCTTTTGGAAGAAACGAACAGTAATGAAACCAACGGAATGAAATCTCTGGAACATTCAATTTATATTTATCACCAAGTATATGCATAATATCAGGCTTTTTAATTGCTGCCATATAATTCTGTGTCCACATCTTTACTTGAGCATCTGTACTCAGCACAGAGGAACTTCACATATTGAGTTTTTGGGGCATATCATCACTTGGGTGTGTGAGAGCTCATACTTTTCAGCAGGTGCTAGTGCAAATGCACACCCTTTCATACACAACTATGTCTTTTTACCAAATTGAATATTTTGGCAGAAGTATTTCTTCGAAAGAAACAATAGTGCTAATGAGTGTGCATTAGGACCAGAGAGTCTTTGCTGGCAAGCCAGCAGAAATGGCAAAAGTGGCAACACTGCAGTGCTCATCTAAATGCATTGTTCAAATCAGCGAGGTCCAGAATAGTCAGGTTTCACTGGAAATCAAAGCTGAGGGACAGGTTTTAAGGACCTGTTAATAATCCAGATCTACTGACTCCAGTAAACACACATCAAACCCTACACCAGTGTAGTTTCTTGGCAGCAACCCTGATCGTGTCTGACGGGAGTGAAAGGAGAATGGAGCTGCTTTTCTTGGATCTGATCCATCTGTTGCATAGTTGCTGTCCCTGAACTTCTGTACACATTTTTGTCCATATCTGGAAAAGTTCTGTAAAAATCAGTTTTAGTAACAAATCACATTTTTTTAAAAGATAAATTAAAGGCTTAGAGACATACAAGCTTGTTTTGTTTTCTACCAGGGACTCTGTGGGCAGGTGGAAGAGCTTTCTAACTCCTATTTAACTGGTGCAAGCTGATTTGCCACAAAATTACATTGATCTCCTGGCTGAAGGACACAGAAAGTCCTTCTATGTCTCCTGAAGCTTCTGTGGCCCTCCTTTAGCGTAACAGCAGAAGAAACATGAATTAACCAGGACAATGTATTACCAACCTTGAATTTTCAGTGGTCATTGCAGCCAGTTTTGACTTTCCTGATATGGTGCAACACAGCACAAATGCTGGGACCATACAGGACATTGATGATTTCCATACTGGCAATTCAGGCTGGCTATGATGAGTGTCTCATTGGCTTTGCCTGTCATCCTCTGACTTAGCTGATCTGGAATTTGTTTTTTTCTCTTTGGAAAAAGAAAAAGCAACCTGATCTATCTCTGAGAGAACAAACGAAGACCTCTTCAACACACCAGTCACAATGAAAGCCAAATAAACAGTTAGTTGGGACTTCCTGCTGCATTTGTGCCAACTTTGTGAAGAAGGTGTAGCAACTCTTCTAAACACCATATGACAAACTTACTTATTATGAAACAGGACTTCACCACTATGGGTAAGGTCATAAAGAAGGGAAGACTTAGTCTGCGGAAAACCCTACAAGGCCAACTTCCAGCACCACTGAGACTGCTAAAAATGCCTCTTAGTAGCTGTGCTATGCTAGTGCCTTCATTCAAGTGTATGTGTGAATGATCCAGAACATGCTTTATTCAGGGCTGATATTCCTCCGTACTGCATAAATAAGACATTTTAACTGCCTCAGGCAGGCCTTGTGGGAAATTCTCACGGGCACTACAAGGAGTCAAAGTCTGGTAGCTGAGACAGCAGTTGACTGAACTGCGCATCCATCTCTTAAACTCAGACATCAGAAGAATTGCACTGGTTTTCAGCAACTATTACAGATGTCCTGAATGAACCACTTAACTTATACTCACACAGTATTCACATGCGTATTTGAGCCTGCCTGGGTTCCTCTCTGGAGCTATCTGTAATATGTGATGCATACTTCCCCAGGATCAAAACCAGTGAGGCTTGTTTGCAAGCTGCTGAAAGAAAATACACTCATTTGTTCCTTTAAACGTGTTAATAATTTTTGTCTGTGCAGGCGACTGTGAGTCAGTGATGTCAGTGGAAAACATACAAATGGATGGGAAATTTGGCTGTTATCCTGTACACTGTCACATCTAATTATTGGCACTTTTTTTTTTTTTTTTAAGGAAAGATACCTTTCTCCTCTCCTCTGCAGCCTCCAGCTTTTTCTGGATCTCCTCAAGAGAGAGTTCTTTCTTCTTTGGAGAAGCTAAAGTTCGTGGTGCTTCTGAGACCGGAGATGGCGGCTTTAGGATCAGTTCAAAGGCCTGGCCTGAGGCACGTTTGTTGATTTGTTTCACTTCCATGTCTGCACAATAAAGTGGGAAATGGTAAGTCCTTCAATAGGTCAGCAGTATTGAGGAGAGATCAGAAGCACAGACAAAAGATTTAGCATCTTTGCCTTGGGCATTTTAAATGCAATGGCAGATGATGGGCTGAAACTGTTCTCAGGAGTACAGTTGTGTAATAGCTTAATTATACCTTAATGTCATAAAGATAAAAATTTACAGCAATTTTGGAAGCTTATTGAGGTTCTGTGTCATTTCACACCCCCTGCGAGCATGCCCAAGCTGATGAATTTTTTAAGCCATGCTTTCATCTTTTCTTCATTTCTTTGGGAATTATGTCAGCTATGGAGAGCTGTAATTCTCAAATGGGGAGTAGGGAAAGTACAGCTCAGTATGAGAAGGATAGCTTTCAAGGTTTAGTTAGCTGCTGTTAGGAACAATATCCAGCATCATCTCAATCAGTAGAAAGTAATAGCCCAAGTTAGTAAATAAAAGGTGAAATCAGCAAACATTCACTGACTAACACTGTGGACTGTGAGGTGAACTGAGTCATTTCCCAGCACTAGCACATTATCTGTCTGACCTGCAGGATGATTTCCAGAAAACGTCACTCACCATCATATTTATAGATGTTCATGTTGCGAGGTTCCGGGTAAAAACAGGAGCAGATCAGAGAGAGCATGGACAGCTCCTTCATCTTTTCCTTGTAAGCTGAAAAGAGAAATCTTGTTAGCATGCTTCACTTCCCCAGCTCCTCCTTAGTGAATTTCTAGATGAGATGACTGGCTGGGGACCAGCAAACCTGCTCTATCACCCACCTGGCAGGTTTCTCTAGAATATTTACTTTGAACTATTTCTTCTTGACATTGAACCTTTATCAAACCACACATTTGATGCTCAGTACTGCAGAGACAGCATCCCATCTCCGACATGACCTCAGCCTTGGGTGTAACGCAGACAGTCCTCTCTGGTTTATAGAAAGTGAATCTGGCTACCAGGAAATGTATTTAGCATTGGAAGAATGCCATGACTTCACTCTTTCCTGGCAGGTGGAGAGAGAATAAAGCTCTTACAAATTCTCTGACGTATCCAAATGCAATTGAGAACAGCTCTGAAACACTGCCCATGTATTGCCATAGGCAGATGCTGAAGACATTATCTGTTACGAATGAAAATGTCATCCACATAATTAAAAATAAAACCAGAAATGAGGATACATTTATCAAATCCCTTGCATAATGTCTTTAATACGAGTAACTACTCGAAACAAAGCTTTTCCTTCACCACTTACTGGCCAAAATATGTTGTTTTCACACTCGGGTCTAGTGTACATCAGCTGATTCAATAAACACCCTTGTAGTTTACCTTCATTTTATCTTTACTGACTTCATAATACTGGTAGGTCCCAGTCATGAACTGAGGCATCCCTGATCTAGAAATGGTGATACCAATAGCTAATCATTATCTCAGTGTTCTGCGTTCACCCTTTCTGAGTGCTTTCAAGTAGAAAAAGAGTCTTGTACTTGGTCACTTGGCAAGTCAGTGACAGAGCCCAGACTAGAGCCCAGCTCTCCTGAGTCCTAGGGCTCTACCCTAGTCACTGCCTACACTGCATAATGTATATATATGAAGGGAGAGTGTGTGTGCGTGATCAAAATTCATCTTGGCACACACAAATCCCTGCTACTATCAATATCATATCTACAGAAGCAGACACTCATTTGCTGCCAGCATGTGAAAACATGGCTTAAAATATCAGTGTGACTGAAAGTGTTGTACTTAACAGATTAGACCAAATGCACGCTTGATGTTGCTAAAGAAAAATCAGACAGTCCTTTGATCTTCAAACTGTGGGTACACATGAAATTGTCAGTCAACCTTTCTAATGGATGCTCTTCTGGTTTTTGAATTTGTTTTTCCTACTCAGAAAGGGCCCTAAGGTTGGAGAGATCTTGAGAGCCTTTGGATGCTGCTCAATATCGTGGTATTTGAAAGATTTAGAGTTCAGGAATGGATTTCTAGGTGTCAGTAAATGATTAGTTAGTCTAATTAAGCTTTGCATGGGGCCTCTAATCACGTACCTTGAATAACCCACCTAAAGGACATTTAGCTTTTCAGAGACCATTGCTAAAAGCCAGCATCTCAGGTAAAGAGTGTACTGAAAATTTTGTTTTGTGGGAATTTAGGCTGTTAAGGAAGCTTGGGCTTGACAAGACTTCGGTTTAAAAGCTAAGTACCAACTTGCAAGAATAACTCAAAAGTCCTCTGAAGAGAAAAATAATGTCCAACTGATGTCTGTTGTCACACAGAATTAATTGTTCACTTAGGCCTCCATCCAACAAGCACAGAGGTGTGGTTGCCCAAACTGCCCTTTGAGGAGGGCTTGCCCGGCTTGCCCAGCTACCCACACCACTGGAATTGCATCCTTTTCAGCAGCAAGGTTGTGGAGTGAACGCACAGTAGACCTTGGCAGGTTGCTAAACATAGAGAAAATGGACACTGGGTTGAGTGACAGTTACAGACAGTTACAGACATGGCCATTGACAACACAAGCTGAAAGCTAAATGTGCTTGTACAAGATCTGCTGAGTCACAGCCAAAATGCATACCTTGAAATAACTTTGTAAAAAGAGGCATCCTACAAAACCGCATCCTAGGAATTTTGCCTTTTGGGGCCTTTGTTATTATTTTTTATCTTTGCTTGACATTAAATTTGTTTTGTTTTCTAACAGCATTTAAAACAATTAGGAAAGGGTGTTTGTTCTCCCAGCTTGCCATCTGCAAAACACAGCCGGAGAAAGATAAGAACGTGCTCAGCTCTCTTTCCTTCAGTGCAATAGCAGCACTGAAAGCTCACTAGTAAAATCATTGTCCTATTTAATTCTGGCCACTGACAAAATTAGGATGACTTTCTATACTTTACAAGAATTACATTTTCTTTTTTCATGGTATTGATTTAGTCTTCATTTGCCCTATAGAGTCCTTCAACCGTAACTGGAACTTGACTTGAATACCCACAGAAATTCTGGAGGCTGCTGCAACCGTGGGAACCAAACAACCTGCCATGCTGGTAAACGCTGCTTTTCCTGTTGTAAGCTTAAGGGTTGAGGGCATCAAAGGAAATGAGGAGCTACACATCTCCTCAGGTGTCCAACATCAGCATCATCATGACATGTCCCCCTCGACCAGGCTTACTTGGCAGCATTGAGTAGCAGGAGCCCTGCTTTGCTCAGCTGTCCTTTCCCTAAACATTTCCTTGAAATACTTTAAAAAACATGAAAGAAATAATGTTAGCCTGGTTAGTGGTCTGATTAAAGTGGCTGGTCCATATCTCACAGTTCAGACTGGAAGGTAACTGTACTGTCCCAAATCCCAAGTGTTTAGTGTTTTAGCCATGGAAGCTTGTTATTTGAAAAAGAAAGGTTTTTCTATTAAGAAAGCAGCACACACAGACCAGACAGACAACAGCACAGCATTTGTGCACAGGACTTCTTGTGTAAACTGAAATAGGCACAAAAATTACCTGCCTT
Source organism: Oxyruncus cristatus (assembly GCA_013399855.1). Classification (NCBI taxonomy): domain Eukaryota; kingdom Metazoa; phylum Chordata; class Aves; order Passeriformes; family Cotingidae; genus Oxyruncus; species Oxyruncus cristatus. The sequence goes on from VXAY01007087.1 coordinate 1,126,380, forward strand.
ACAGTGGAGCTTTTAAAAACCCTTGAAGACACGCAGTGATTGCAAGGAAGTTTATTTTCCAAGTGTGTTTCAACTGGCTTGCTAATTATGTATGTCCTTGTGCAGTCATGTAGGGTACATATCATTCTATTAACTGTGCAAGCTAAATGAAGGAAAGTAAATTATGGTAATCGTAATATTACAAAAGCTTTCACAGGGAAATTGCTGGGAAAGAATAATGTTGAAAAAAGATGGCAACAGAATCTTTTTAGGTATATGTAGCAAGATCTAAATGTTTATATGCATTAAAAACTTTAAAGCTGGACAAGAGAAGAACACTGATTTTTGTTAAAACAAGAAGAGAACTCAATATTAGCAATTCTTGCAGTTTTGCTGTGAATATATTAGTATTTACAGGCCTTCCTAAATTCTGAAACTGTGATTATTTCAGAACCTCATCTGCTTTTTTAAAATAAAATTCCTCACATTCAGAGTTGCAGAGAAAACCTTAGAAATACTATCAAATGCCCCTAAAAGCTTTGTCAGCTTCAGAGAAGAGTAAACCCAAAGGGCTTTGAAATTCAAGAATGTGCATTTGGGGTTTTTTTTCTGAAGGAGTCCCCAAAGCACCTTAATATCATTGTTTTAAGCCAAACTCACCCTTTTCTCAAACTTCAGGCATTGTTTTCAAGAGCTACACTTAAAAACTGTGAAATTACTCCCTGTGTTGGGTGAACATCGATGCTTTTCCACTGTGGGCTCTTCACATCAACCAGTACTACATCTGCATGAGCAAGAAGGGAAGCATAGCAAGACTGGATCTCTGGGGGGAAAAAATTCTAAGGACTTCATGCCCATGCTGTATATTTTTGGGGATCTTTTCTTTAGACTAGTCTGGTCCCATGACCTGAACAACCGTGAGGGCCAGGGGTATGGTAGGTGTACTCCTAGTATACATCTTCTAGTTTCATTACCTATCAAGTAAACCAGTTTGTACTCCTGGATCTCTCTGAGGTGTGAACCAAAGCATGGTCAACTGAAGTGTTTTGATGATCTTCTTTGAAAGTGCTCTACTGATCTCAAATAATATGTTTATTCAGACACATTCCATATTCCTCCACTGATGACAGAAAAGTAGCCCATGGCCAGTCCTGCAGCTCACTTCCCTGAGGAATGAAGCTGCTACGGCAGAGTCCTATGGCTGCAATTAGAAGTCAGCAACTAATTATTTACTGCTGTGAAAAACAGGAAGGTTAAGGAAAACACCGCTAAACCCATCCTGTCTGTTCTCATCCGTTATCCAGTAGCTATACGGAATTTTTTACAGTTTACACTGTAAAATGAAAATCTGTCCTGACTGATGGGCTGTGGGCAATTTGGGTCACATTTTGTTCCTTGGCAAAAGCACAGCTCAGACAGATTGCTGTGTCACAGCAGAGACTATTATTCATAAGCAAGACTATTTTTAACATGTGAAGGCAGAGAGAAAAGTGTAAATATTACTTATAATCAACTGATTTTTGTTACACCCATCCCATGGAAAAGAAAGAAGCTGTTTGCTTATGCAAAGACTGTCCATTAATGACTTTCTTGTATCTATGGTGCAGAGATAAAAACACATGCAAACACGGTGATTGCAGGGTGGCACAAGTCTGAGTAAAAATTGCCCCTAAATTTACAACTTTATTTAGAAAAACTTTACTAAATTTACAGCAATCTATTACTGATCATGACTATGGCTTTTTGGACAACACTACTCCAGGTGCCATGTCTGTGGTTTTTACTCAATGTGTGTGGTTAGAGTCAAATGTCTTTATTTTCAGATGTCAGAATGTTAAGATGTGAAGTTACTATTTTGTATTATTTCAATGTATGTAATTTTCATTGCTGAAACAATGAAAAAAACCATTTACTGAACCCTAACTGTTACAGTCATCTGTGACATGAGTTAATGGGACTATTTTTCTGAGCTAATGCAATTGCATTGTCAAAATGAGATTTTGATGGAAGGGGTTTTTTGGATTTGGAAAAATATAAAAAACTTGTCATGATTACTCAAAACAAAGAGTGATGCAGATGTTTTGCCATAGTCACACTGTACTTTCTGTTTATTGAAATGAAAACACACACATTAACTTTTGGTGTGGAAGGAATACAACAGATATGTACCTGTGCAGAGCCTCAGGGCCCTGACAGCCTCACCACACTGCATGGTGGTGGAAACATGGGAAGAACAGACAAGAAAGCCACGGGTTAGCTTCTCATTCCTCAGCTCTGCAGAAACTAGTCTGTAGCAGTGGAAGAGCCAGATGCTGTGCTCTCTTCGGAGCCATCCCTTTGCATCACACCGGCATGAGGAAGCCCTTGGCAGTTCAGTTCCAAAAGTCCTCTGGGACTGAGGGAAAGGCAAAGGACCCAGCGCTAATACAGACGACTGGGGTCCTCCTGAAATTCATTTGAACTTAAGAGGACTTCAGCCAAGGTAAAAACAAAAATTTTAGAGATTTTTTTTTTTTTTTTTCCCAAGGGGAGAAGACCTTCTCAAGGTCTGCTTTGCCTTTACAATTTATCAAGGCTTCCCCCCATATTTCCCTCCATACTTCCACACCCCATCTGCCTTCCCCTAATTTTCTCCCCATAGAGCTTTTGTGTAGGAAAGGATGTGAGTTACTAAAACAGACTTTGAAGACAATGGGAGGAAAAAGAGTGAGGAATGAACTTAAAGGCTACAGTACACCTAAGACAGCTAGTTCAAATCCTGTTCCTCAGACGGTTTGGCAGGAGTTTGATATTTAAGGTGTTAAACTTACACCTACCTTCATAAAAGGGCACCACAGACACAGACAGTTCCTGATTATCATGTAAGTGTGAAAGTCATGTGAATATCAATAGTTTGAAAATCTTTAAGGCAGCCCCAACCAGTAACCATTATGCTATTTGCTGTCTCCTGTATACTGTGGAAGCAAAAAAGACTGTGGAAATTCAGCTATGGGATGATGTGAACCAAAGAGATTTTCCTAAAAGTGAACTGTATGGAAAAAGGGAATAGGCTCTAGCAGCAGCACCAGGAGGAAATAACCTTCCCTATTTGGCTCATCCTACCTGCTTGAGAACTGTTGTTGGTTTTGTTACATACCTGCACACAGAGCAAAACAGTCTCTTCTGATTGGCATTGCAACAATTTTGGCTCTGTCACATGTTACAGAAAAATCTGTTTTACTTTTAGTTTAGTACTCCTGTTAGAGTAGCAGTAAGGATTCTGCATGCATCATTTTGGGTCTGATCCTATACCTAATTTTCCTGTTCTTAAGAAAAATCCCTTTCCCCTGAGGTATCACTTAGAGTCTTACATGAACGATTTAAGAAACAAAACCTTGAGCTCTGGAGTTTTTGAACGGGTGAATTTGCTTCCCGTGATTTAGTGCTCACTGTGTGTAATGTATTTCCTTTGCACTGTATGCCTGAAGGGTTGTGACATACCCTTTTACCAGCACACAAAGACATTAAATTATTTTACTTCTGAGACAGGTTACATGTAAAATGGCTTACAAAGCCACACAGTTCACTGCAAAATTTCCACTAACATGGCTTTGAAGATGCCTCGTGGTAAGAAGCACTGAACCAGGATCTCAATATCCATGCAGGCTAAAAAGTAGCGTTTTTTAGGAGCCCTGATGCTCATGTCTGAAGGCCAGGGAAGCAGAAGGCTTTTCAGAGACTCTCCTCAACCCAACCACTCCAGTCTTGCTGTATGTGGGTTATCTTGTCTTAGCATTTCTGGAACTGGGCCTAGCAACTGTACTAGCCTGCTGTAAGAGCAGCCTAGTGGAGTTTTCTTCAGGAGTTCCCTGCAATAGGACAACCCCAGATTGCTGATCCTTCCCTCAGAAGTGGCCATGTAGTGCTTTAGGAGCTCCCTGAGCCATGCTTTTTCCTGGGTGCAAATCTGTGGTGCTTGGCATGGTTCTGGGGCCATGCTGGCAGTTGAAGCACCAGGGAATGACTTGCAAAGGAGTTGGAACTTCTTCAGTGTCTTTCTAAGTGTGGGGCGGGGAGAACTGAGTTACAGATTGGAAGCTGCCAAGCCTGCAAGCAGCCCCCTTTTCCCCAACAGCCCTGACGTGCAGGCATCAGCCACCACAACCGAGCACTGGTGGGAAGTAAAATTTCAAGTCCCTGTGTTGAGCACACTGATCTCCCCTAGAGCATCAAGCAGAGCACCCAGCAGAACACCCAGGGCTAGGCCATCAGAGACAGCTGCTGTCTCCCAGTATGCTTTTAAGGTCATCCCATCATTGCATTGCAGGAGCATGCAGAGGCCCAGCTGAGATCTGCACTACTTTCTGTACAAACTCGTCAGATGCAAACACCCTATGCCAAAGAACTTATGGTCTAAATGAGAAAGACAGGCCAGGGGATGCTGGGGAAGAAATGACCCAGAAGTGCAAAAAAAACCCCCTGCCTCAGCTCATAGACCTGTTATGTAGGAAAGCTTCTTGGGGAAGAGAGTTCTCCTGAATTCTGTATAAGTGACAACTCTGTTGGCACAGGCTGTCTCTTTGCGAGTGCTGCAGGCAATATGGGTGTTGGCTGGTGAAACAGCTCCTTGAGTGAGGATGCAAATCAAATACAATGAAATAGGACGGCAATGGTTTAGTCATGCAGCCTGCTATGATCAAACAGCATCTTCCCGAGGTATGAATCATGCTCTGGGTTCTGTTCTAGCACAGTAAGACTGGGTTACTAGAGCAGAGTGTGAGAGAGCTGGCTGCCAGTATTACTTTTATTTATCTGAATCTCACCCTCAGCCATGTGTTTTTGGAACGGTGGCATTTATTCAATTTTTCCTGATAATAATTTTTCAGAGGCTTCAACTGACTTAATTTTGCATCACCCTTATCCCTTTATGGAGGATCGACAAACTCTTCCTGGTCTTGCATCACCTGGCCATGCATCACCACTGACACTGGGTGTCATTTTATTCTGTGGCATCTGTATTTTGTTGTGCCCAGAGAGTAATGCAATAACCTTGCATATTGCCAGCCTTCATAATGCAAATAAGAGTTCTGCTACTGTCTCTTTTCATCTGGTCACAGCTGATCCTTTCTGGACTTGTAGTGATATTATTTCAATTATGTTATGAAATCCCTCCCCTTATCTCTGAACTGATGTTACAGTCAAATTGTTCATACTGAGCTTCTCCAGAAAGCAAATTTTAACACAACTACCCACATGTTCCAAAAGCAAGCCACTGATCATCAAGGAAAGAGATGGACGAGGCAGAGCAAGCAATTAAGGAAGAATGGCTAAAAAATCCAGTGTTTTCTGTTTTCATCATTCAGGGATTCTCATCTGTTTTGGAGTACTGCACCTGAGGGAGCAGAGATGGATTGCTACACTGCCAGTTTCAATTAACAGACAAGCCAGTTCTTGTCATTTTTCTGGGCTCAGATATGCACATAGTTTTAACAGAATTGTAAATCTGATATAAAATGTAACTTTTTTTATAACTCATATAGGGGTTGTAACCACAACATTCATTAATACATATCCTATGCCATTCCAAAGTGCAGATACCTTTGATGTCTTCCATTATTTTCAAAGTTGTGCTTTGAATTGATGAAGTCAAATATTAGTTAGTGGTAACTTGAGGCTCAGAAAACAATAAGTAAAATAAATTGCAAGGTGCATTTTTTTTTTTTTTAATGAAAAAAAAAGAGCCTGGACAATCACCTAATTAAAAATTTGTCTTTGTAAGATATAAATGCAATTAGAATTTCTGGTAGGGTTGCACTGCTGATCTTTACATTCAAGTGATTAAATGCATTCCTTGCTTGCTGAGTCATTTCACTGAGTGCAGAACATACTGAAATTATTTTCACACCATAAATATCAGGAGAATCCACTTTAGAGAAAATATGCTGCTGTGAGGGCTATGGACAATAGCCCTCAAACTAATGATTTCATATAGACAAGAAACCCCATTTTATAGTGTCTGAATATCAAACAGATAGAATAATTTGTTAGTTAGACATATATGTGTTTGCATAAAAATATATGTGTGTTTGTATATATGTAAAGCTTTATTTATGTAACTTTATTGGTTGATTTTGAGCAATTGACATGTATTTAATGTACTTTACCCAAAGCCAAATATGTGTAACTGCATCTTTATGCTACACAATCACTCTTGCTGGCTGCCATGACTACCGACTAAATGTCGAAATGCAAAAGACAATGAAAGGAGACAGTCTGAAAAATTCAATTTACTTCTGGGTTTTGAATGGAATTTTAATTTTGTGAGACATCTTAAAATAAGGATGTCTCATCATTTTGAATAAAGGCATTAGTTTGCTTTCTGTACACAACTGCAAATGATATATGTAAGTAGATTACTTACACAGGGAGAGTTCCTATCCTTGCAATAATACAACGGCACACACATTATATTGTGTTAATTAAAAATAGTATTTTAAATTCGAATACCAGAACAAAACAAGTTCCTAGTAAATGACTTTTGAGTTTCTGGGTAAAACTGTTTGATTTTAGAGTCTGCCTGTCAACATAACTTGTATTTGTGGAAGATTTTGCTTTAAACCAAAGGAGGTGGGATAAGAGAAACTGTGTTATTATGGTGCTTTACACTGTATGGCTCAATTCCCTTTTTTCATAACAAAGACAACAGAAATGTAAGTGTTTTTATACAAATTTGAGTCTACTCCGTGGGGTATATGTGGGAGCAAGGGGTTGTATTTATTTTTATTAAAAGGTATTACAAAGGACTGAAGGTCTGGTTTTAGAGGAATGTAGTCCCTAATTTAAGAAAGTCTCTCTGTGTAGGAAGCCTATCAAAAAAGCGTGTTTATCCTTGGAGAAATCCTCTGGTTCAAAAATAACGTTTTTAGTTTTTGAAGGACTATGAAAGCACTCTACAAAGTAAGCAAAAATGACAGCAACTACCTCATCAACCATGTCGATACAAAGTAGGTTCTGTAAAACTCATCTTCTCATTTGGCGTTATCTCCTAACAAGTGGGTAGCAGAATGACTAGGAAAAGAATCTTTTGGCAGGTCACCAAATCTAGAAACTAGGGCTAGTGTGAAAATCTATTTTTACAGCATTGAAAGACAGAGGATAATTTTCTTAGCCTTCTACACAGTCCAAAAGAAAGTAAAAATGCCCAGGTGAGGTTTCAGATGATGTTTCAGTGCATGGCTACCCTGTAACTGCCAATCCTGAAGGATGAAGTCTAGGTACCAAAATAGGAATAGATACTGGGGCAGGGACTTTGTTAAAAAATAAACATACAGGATTAAATTTGGCATGTGTAGGTTGGCTCCAAAAGTCTCACAAGGAAGAGTGTGGGTGATTTTTCAGTGGTTATGTTTTTTTTTTCTTTCTTTTTTTTTTTTTTTTTTTTTTCCTATTTCTTCTACCTTTCTTTTTAAGGCTCCAAATTTGGAAAAATAGAGAAAGGAAGCAAAGGTGTGTGTGAACCAGCAGTAGCAGAGGTTGTGTTCACTATTGCTTTGAGATATTTGGCGCTGTGGAGCTGCACCTGAGGTACTATATCCAGTTTTGGGTCCCCCAGTTTAAAAGGGACATGGAGGAACAGGTCCAGTGGAGGGCTACCAGAAAGGTGAGGCACCAGAGGCATGTGGCTTGTGAAGATTAGTTGGAGGGGGCTTGGTTTGTTTATCTGGGCAAAGGGGTGGCTTAAAGAACAATACTAGCTGCTTACAACTATTTGAAGGAATGATCAATGAAATGACAGAATCAAACTTTTTCAGATGACAGACATCTGTAACTCTGTGGCTTTCAGATTTTTCTACATGATCTTTACCTAAATGATCTATGCAGCTATTATTACTAATTATCAGATTTATACTTCTCCCATTGTATCCTGCCATGTCTTTATGCATAGATGCAAACATCTGACTGCCTCCATTACAAAAGTAATGATACCACTCAACAGGATATTGCTAAAATTTATCATGGTTGGGCACAGATTATAAATATTACTGAGTATGCTAACCAGATGATACATAAAATTATTGAGAAAAAAAAAGAAAGATAAAAAATTACAGCCTCTTCTTGGAAACCATGCTGATGGTGCAAAGAACTTAGTGTATTATTCAGAATTGATTAAATTGGCTGAGGGAGAACATTGACTCCTGGGATACTTTTGTTATAATTCATGCTACAATAAAACTAGAACAACAACAACCAGTCAGAGGAAGCGACCTGTGTTTTAAGTAGCCTTGCTCTAACTTGCATAATAGAAATAAATGGATTTTTGAAGACGTAAAATTAATGCATAAATGTCTACACTATAACAATTTATATGGACTTTCAGTAATATGACTGCTCCTAATTAAGTCTTTCATGACTTAACTCTTTCATCTTTCTCTTCTCCTTCACTCTTTTATACTGCTTTTAAATCTAGTCATTTTTTTTCCTATTCTGAAATATTAGTGAAGCTTTCTAGAGCACCTTTGCTCTGTCAGTCTATTTATCCCTCTGCAGCTATCTATCTGTCAATCTCTCTGTCTCTCTATTTTTCTGCATTACTGGCCTCCACTTAGAAGATGATCTTGATGAATTCAGAGACACTGTTCTGCTACTAAATTAACCACATGAGGAGTTGATCCCTGCAGAGATGCTCCACTGATTGGTGGTGTGAGGGTGCTTGGCTCATTTAGAATTAAAGAAAAAA
>VXAY01007087.1:1145239-1162355 GCA_013399855.1 Oxyruncus cristatus
GGGGACGGGGGGAGGCACATTGACAGCGGGAATAACTTTACCGTTCGTTTTGTTTCACCCCTTTTTTAATATAAAATATATATATTCATTTTTAAATTAATGAAAGCAGTTTCAAAATTATGCTGTGCTCATGTGCCGACCTCACCCATCGGTTTATAATTAATCCGATCTCCATTAGGACGCTAAAACAGCCCCTGGGCCCACCCACCCTCCCTTTTTTTCTTGATGAAAGAAATTAAAAAGGTGTTTAGCATTGTCTTGATTTTTTTTCCCCCTAAACTTTCAGGACAGCGAAAAGAGCTCCTAGTGTAGGTAAAGGACCGAGGAGAGAGTGGCCGTAGTACTGGCTGAAGGAAAAGAGAGGTGGTTTCTTACCCATTGCTGTTTTAGCCATAGTGGGATGTGCAGCTCTCAGAGGCGGTGAAGGCAAAGGGGTCCAGCTACAGCAGTGGAGAGAGGGAGAGAAGACTGAATAAGGCACTGAGTCAGCAGAGTGGGGCTGTGCAAGAGAAGGAGCAAGAGGCAGGAGCCCATGAATAATTATCACTCCTCTACCCAAGCAGATTGGCTCGAGAGGTCCCCTGACATGACTCCTGCAGAGCCAGAATCTCCGGGCATTAAATATTGATCCACCAATAGTGCCGGAGTACAAAGTGCCAGAATGCAGTTTGAAATGGAAATCAGTCCTTGGCTGCCTCTCCCCCCTCGGTCTGGTGTTAATAGTACATTCCATGTCAAACGTTTTATATCTTACATGAAAAAAGCCTATTGGTGTTGAAGGCTCTGCTGTTGCTACCTGTAAAACATGCACAAATTCATTTTAACACTTTTTTTATCCAAAGATACAAGAAAAGGGACCACTACGATGGATTTTCAAAACCATTTCAGTAAAACAGCTGCTCAAATTATTTTTGCCTCCTGCAAGGGTACACAGATATCCTACAGAATTGCTTTATACTGCATTTCAGTTTCTGCATTTCAATACCTGTTTTAGTGTCCCCAGACCTAATCCTGGACATGTTGAACTCTGCTAAACTATGGAGAGTGGCAGCTGGACCTGCTTTCACTCTCAAAGGGCTCTGGAAAGCCAAAACCAGAATAAATGTGGAAAGAAGTTAATAACTGCTTCCCTAATGCTCCGTAACAAGAGCCACTGGGAAGTGCTTGATGCCCTTGATAAAGTGTGCGGCATGGGACCTGGTATTGTTATTACATGAAAGGGGATGGACACGTTCTAAGGATTCCCTGCATTAATTTTAAGGATTCTCTATCCTTATCCAGCAGGAGGAAAGTCACTGTGGTGACCGAGAGCCACTAAACAAATGTGGGTAGTTAATTGAAACCTTTGCTAGAGATATGGCAATGATGCGACCTGTTTGGAAACCTCCTGGGCCTAAAAACAGTTGCTGGCCTAGAGAAGACAGTATCCAAGACAGTGGCACAAAGAGAAGGATGCTCCGTCTTTACCTTTTCACCTTTATGCTGTCCAGCTGGAGCTCATGTGCTTCTCCCAGGGGAAAAACAGCCTTACTGTTAAAAGCTTGCAGTGATAACAGACTCCCATGCTGCTTGCAGACAGACAGGGCATAGGACAAATTTTCAGCTTGGAACTTGGAGGACACTACTTATGGATTTGTTTCATGGTGTGGTGCATAGGTGGGTGGGAAAAACAAGGAAGGAAAGTAGGCACAGGTCTCCAGGGCAGATGGAGGTGGGTTGTCCCAGAGCAGGCAGGACATCAGCACTGTTCTCCTTCCTTTTGTGGTGCTGTTTGCAGCTGGGAAGGCCACACCATGTGCCATCTCTAAATGTACTCTCATTTTGTGTGTGCTTCTCTAGAACAGGTAATTCATGGTTATGCTTTTCAAGCTTCCTTGAGGTCAGTAAACAGCATCTTTGAGTGAAGCAGCACCCAGAGCATGAGCATGAGGCTAGCTTTCTCTTTTGAGACACTAATGATAATCTCTGAATTGCAGAAACTATTTTTTTTTCTTTATATGAGAATAATGAAGTCTGGAAGTGAGTTTGGGGAGAAAAACATTCCCATTCACAGACACCAGTAAGCCGCAAGTCAGCCGCGGCAGAGCAGACGCCGTGATGTCTCCCTGCCGAGGCGGCTTTGGCTCGCAGGAGGAGGGGATGAGGCAGGTGTTTTGGGATGCAGGGCCGATCCGCCTTCCTGAGAGGCCCTGCCCGCGCGGAAATCGGGAAGGCGGCCCGGACCTGGCGGCTTTTTTGGGGTTTCACTTCTGGGCCTTTGGCTGTGTGGCTGCATGGGGGTCGGGTGAGCAGGGGACAGGATTGTGTCTGGATGTCTGAAGGGAGAGGAGCGTATTCCCAAAACCAAACGGTGAGCAACCACGCGGTGCTCCGCACACAAGGGCGGCCTCGCCCCAGTCGAGACACACCCAGCGCCCCCTCCGCGGGCAGGGGCGGGCGGAGGGTGGCCGGGCGCTCTCCGTGGTGCTGGAGGTGGCGGCGCTGCCCGGGGCAGCTGCATCCCTTCCGGGCCGCGTGGGCGGGATGGGGGATGGACAGGCAGGGAGGGACCGGCAGGGAGTCGGACTGGGGGCGGGAGGCAGGCAGGGCGGCAGGGTCGGAACGAGGAGGGGGCAGGCAGGGTTGGATGCGGCTGCTCCCGCCCCCGCGAGTGAGGGTCGCGGTGCTGGCCTCGCCCGGCTCCGTCGCTTCCCGTGTCCGTGCTGCCTTCCCGACGCGGGACGGCATCGGGGTTCGCCTTGGCTCCGCGGGGCTCAGCTGCCGGGGAGGCGGTGACGGCGGGGCTGCGCTGGCACAGTGCATCTCTGCTCGGCTCCCCATCCCCCGCCCGGCACGCCCAGTAAGGAGGCGAACCCGCCCCAGCGTCTGTCTCTTCTGTTTAGTTCTGATTTTCCTGTTCTCCCAACTAAAGGAGCTGCACGGGGCGGCCGGCAGAGCCTCCCGTGCGGGAGGGACCTCGCTTCCCGCTTCCCTGCAGCAGCAGCAGTGGCAGCAGCGCTTCCCTGCTCCCTTCGCCGCCGGGAGTGGCGCCTCTGCCCGACCCCCGGGTGCCCCCCGCCGGGACTCCCTCGCGTCCCCGCGGGAGTCGGCGCAGGTTGTCAGGCCGGGACGGTGGTAGTGGGGTGGACACAGCTCAGGTTTCCCCCAGGAAGCTGCTACCGGGCTCCTAGAGCGGGTAATGCCGAGAAAGTGGTGCAAGAAATTGCTTGGCAATCACTGCCATGTCAAATCTTGGCATTTACAGGACCAGTTACCAGACACTCCATACATCATTTCTGTTCCACTGACTGCCACCTTTTGATGTTTTGTTTCACATAAATTTTACCGGAGCATGAATTAAACTCCAGCATATCCTAGCAAGGCTAGGACTTTTTTTCTTTCACAGTCTGGGCCTTTTCTTGATTGACACTAAAATGCATTTGCAGCCCAGCCTACCTCGAGGTCTATGGCTGCATAACTGTGGCTTTTCTCCCACTTTTATTGAACACTTCTGTGGCCTTGGCCAGATGGTTAAAAACATTTTGTTCATTTTCCCCATTTGTTCTTTTCCGTTTACTTTTTGCCCCCTTGCAGACAAGGGAGAAGGGGAGGTGGTACTGGAAAGAAAAATGTTTGTGCAGCACTTTGAAGACAATTGCTGCTAAGAAAATGAATTGCATTGGCGCTGAAATACTATGCATCACAAAGATGGGAGTAGGTCATGAATCTCCTATACTGTCTGCCTGTGCTATGTGTCTGTGCTGCATAGGCTGTGAGGCTGGGCAGCCTTGTTTAGTTTTCTTAAAAAACTTGAGAAAGTCAGCTTTTTTCTTACTGACTTTTGCGAGACTTGTTTACACTTAGTCTTTGTCATCAGGAAATGTAATGGACCTTATTTAGGGGGAGCTGATTTCCCCCCCCATTTCTACTCCTTTATGCCTTCTGGAGTGATTTCTCCTAGTGTCTTCTTTGACACTTAATTTTAGAAAATGAATTGGCAATTAATTAATGATTATTTTGTTTACATCCCTATTGCTTCCAAGCCCTCACCAAAGCCTATGATAAAAGATATTGTTCGTTCTGTATGATGAAGTTCTCAAAACTCAAAAAATGGTGCCTAGGCAAACTTAATTACTCTTCCTATGCATTTATATAATGATACAATTTTTAATTATATACTCAAGTGTTATTTTTTCCACCAAATTCTCTTTACATACATAACAAGATGGATGATACTCCCTTGGCGAACACAATTTGATATTTTTTTTCATTCTATTCTCATAAAAGAGAACCTTGACACAATCCTCTTTGTCCTTGAAAGCGTGGGTACATTAAAGATTTTCTTGCAGAAATGTTTGCCAGACTATCTTCCTAACATGGGTGAAAAAATCTTTTGTCTAGCCTTACTCTTCACAGCAGGTGAAGTATAGATTAGAAGATATTAGCATAGTCTGTGTTTCAGTAAGCAGCTAAATCCTGCATATTTTATTGGGAAATTTAGAAACAAAAGCCTACAAATATATGCATGTGGGATTTTCATAATCTTGGTAATGTTTTGGCTTTTTTTTAAACTTTTTCTGGTTTTTTTTTTCCCGTAAAACTATATAAATGTACCAAGCAGCTGAAAAATATTAGCTGGGTACTGAATGCATAAGGAGAAAGAAAGAGCACAGATACGTATGTATAACTGTGTCTTGTGTCTGAAACATGGTTACCAATTTTTTCTTGAATTCTATCTTGTATTTCCCTATGGAACATTTTATAAAGCAGTAAAGTGCTGTTACATTTCCATTAGCATTTCTCTGCTTCTGAAATTATGCTTTTTTTTACTAGGCATAGCCTATCTAAAAATCATCTTGTTTAAACTTGGAAGTGGCTTGATTAGCCAGCTGCAAACAATGTCACCGTTAGTGATTTCAGTTGCTGCTCATTCCATATACACGTAGGAATAGTGCAGCTTAGCACTCGCCTGGTTTCATGCAGGCTTTTATACTTGCACGGCTGCACATGATATTCCTTTCAGCAGCATTCAGGATCACCATGGGGAAGCTGAATGATGGTATTATGACTTTTGTGGAGGGTTTTTTTTTTTTTTTCCCAGAAATTTGTAAGCAATTACTTAGTGCTAGCATGGGGATTGGACATAATAACAATCTCCCTCAACACCTTTGTCCATGAGATGTGAGCTAGAGCTGTGTGAGGCCACTTGATGGGAGTGGCTTGGTTGCATCTGGGCTCTGTGCTGTGCTGTAAATACATAAACCACTATAGGCCACTTCCCTCACTAGGTGGGGGAAGACTGGGCAAATTGAGGTGGAAACCACTTGTGTCATTCTGAATGAGGACAGCATGTGCATGAGACCATGAGAACTGTTGTGTGGAATCAGACCAAGGGGCCATCTATCCAGTAGCCTGTAAATTCCATATCCTTCTCCTCAAAGGCCCCACCAGATAACAGGATTTTCTAGTCAGTGATGTTCTTACCTCGGGTGAACCCCTCATCATCAGCTCTTCGACAGGGCACATTGGAGGGGAATCCCAGTGCCTGTGGAACCATTTTAATTTTCTCATCCTGACCCATCTCTGCCCTCCCCAGGGCAGCCTCCCCACATCCTTGCACACATTCAGTGTGCTCAAGAAATGCCGTTAGAGATGCTCCACTTGGTGTACCCCTGTGAATCCCCAAATTTGTAATGATTTTACTCTCCCTGCCTCCTTAATTCCAATCCATGTTCTTGTGCCTTTTTTTTTTTTTTTCTTATGTCTTTCCTCTTCAGTTCACTGTTCACTGGTAAAGTCTTAGTTTTTATTTTTGGTAAGGGATGAGCTATGTCTGAAATGGGAAGCTGTGTAGGAAGAGCAGCCACAAGTACAGGCCTAGGAGCAGCAGCAGAGGGCAAGCTCCCATTCTTCTCCCAGTAGATGCAGCTTTAGGCCTTCCTTTGGTCTCTTCACATTTAGTTATCCTCTAGTAGTCCAGCTTTTCTTTATCATCACTGGTTGTAGGTGAACTTCGGGGGAAGGCCGAGGGTACAAGAAGCATGTGTCATACTCCTTCAGGGAATATTACAGTCTCTGACTGCTCTCAGGAAATGCCTGAGCCTGACACAGTTTTGATACTCAGTAACCCTTGATGGATCTTTTTTCTTCTACAGTATCCACAATGTCCCATGTCGATAGGTTCCACAGGATGGCTCCTTGCTGTGTAAAGAGGCATCTTTTGTTTATTTTAAGCACTTTGCTCTGTCTCCCTTACTATTTACAGTGAGAAAGTACACAGCTATTTTAACTTGCTGGTTTTGCTCTTTGGATTGACTAAATTTCTTGTGACTGTTGGCTGGTTATCAGCTGTTTCGTCATGGCTTTTGTCTCCTGCACCTTGGAGAGGACCAACTGCCCATTTGATGCTCAAAGTGTATTCTAGACTATTTTTCTTTGTGTAGTCAGGCATATCTATAGATGTGTTTTAGGACAATAAGTGTCGTGTAATTGTTGGCTCTCAAATAAAGATCCAGTTCTTGATATCATCTATTCTTTTTGCAACTAAAATTTATTTTGACTTACTCAGTGATTTAGACACCAGATAATGATAAAGTAAAAATATGCTGAGGATGGGTAAAACAGACTGAAGATATTAGTTGGATGAAATACACATTTAGAAGGAAACAGTAGCAGAAACCCACTTTGAGAATAAAGCGTAGGAGAACTTTTTTATTTCTAGGCTTGCTCTTAGTGCATTAAAAGTTTACAGGAAATTTTATTTAACAACTGTTTTTGCTCACAGCTTTGCCAGACTTCATTATCTTTATCTGACATTTTTAGTATTGCATGTGCATTATTTTTCTTTTTGCAGTGTCTGTCTCATCTTTTGAGACTGAGAGCCGGTCAAGGAAATAGGAAAATGGGATGAACTAAATGCTAATTATGAAGAACACAAAGACAAGGTAACAATTGGGGTAATGAGGGAAAATGGGTACTGCCTGGACAAAGAAACTGCAATGAAGAAGCCTTTGGGAGTGTGGGTAATTAGGGTCACAGAAGCAGACAAGGGAAAGAGTAAGGTTGTGAGACAACGCCTGGCATGTGTTTGCTGAAGAGATGAAGGACAGGGATTTGTGGCACAATGTGGAGAGGTGGTTGCTTGGCAACCTTAATTTGGTCCCCTATGATACAAGGGTGATCACATATTGTTTGATGCAGGATATCTGGCGCTCTGCAGGATGGACCTGCTCTAGGGATGTACTAAGGCTGTGCAGGAGAGACAAGTGATGCCTGTGTGGTTCCTGCCTCATTTATTGCTTGAGCTGGGAAGTCATTATTGAATAAAGGAAGGGAGGGGAAAGAAAGGTCATGTGATTGAAATAATGCACTTTTGCAAAAAAGATGCTTTTCCTATCTAGTGCTAATATAGACACTTAAACCAGTTCTGTGATCTGTGTGTGTGGAATCTCTAATAGTCTAACAGTTTCTAATTATCTAATTTTTAATGACCCCTTTTAGAGTCCTAAATCCAATTTTCTCAGCAGTCACACCTGCAACTGATGCTACAGCGTCTGTGTTTGAAATATCATTAAATACTTTTAAATTATATCTGCAATGCCTCAGACATGAGATCTAAAATCAGTGAATACCTCTGCCTTTAATTTTTCTGTGCCTCTTTGCCCTGTATTTTAAAGAGCAATAGTAGCTTTTCTTTGCCGCTGTGGATTTTTATGAAACTAAAGTAATTTGCTTTTGTGCAGCACTCAGTTGTTGAAGTGATGAGCAGCACTGAGAAACTCTGGAGGAAATTAGTATTTCTGCCATCATAACAAAATTGAATAATAGGTAGTAAACAAAGCACAGGCCACATAGTGAATTATGAGGTGAAAGCAGAGTATTGATTAGCTGTTTGGTGAATGTAGCAGTGGTCCTATGGAAAAATAGCAATTAAAGACTGTAACATAGATACAGTATGTTATCACCCTTGTACAGGATAGATTTCCAAGAGAGGGCTGAGGGTAGAAGGTGGTGGAGTTTTTGGAGAATCTTCTTTCGTGGGGATTTGCTCCAAACTGTGCCCCATATAGTCACTGCCTCTGAGCAGTACGGTTAGGTACATTAAGAGTGAATAGTGTTTAGGTAGATATTTAATTTGTGCCATGGAAAATAGTGGCAATACATTAACAACTTGTACTGACTGGAGAATAAATAAATATCTTTAATGCTACTGTTTGCAAGGAAAATGAGTTATAGTAGAGTTCATGTAGGTAGGGAGCTACAGGCTTAGTAACTCACAATAAATATAGTAACTCACAATAAATATAATTCAAAGAAAATAAAGAATGGTTTCCTTTTGTATTGACCTTTTTTTGATAATTTTTATACACAAAATGACTTTTTGGTAGTGTCTGCTTGTAGGCAGTATAGATTTGGGGCTCAGAAGGAATTTAGGTTTTGAATGACATAAAATTTTTGCCCCTTTTTGTTAGTTCCACTCTGAACTTACAAAAGTCAGTGTGCCACCTGAGTTTCAGCTCTGTGACACAGGTGATGATTCTGCTGTCTGGTATATATCTGTTTTGTCCCCTTTTGTCTTTTTCTATGCAGCTCTGCAAATACTGCCTAGTGCAATCCCATGTCACAAAGTGCTCCCTCAGTTTTTGTCACGTAGCACGCATGGAGAAGGAGGTAAAGAACCTGTGCTCCCAGCAGCTTATACTAATTATGCTTTTTGCTTTGCATAGCTGTTTCTTTTTTCATGTCTGATGTTTGAATGTAATCACTGTGTTCAGAGAGGGAATGAATCTTTTCCAGTAAATCTTCAGACAAGGAAGTAAAAAGGAGTCTTATTAAACCACAGAACTTGAAAAGATCATAAGCTATTATTCATATGAACTAATTCAACAGCCAATTAAAGCAGTAACTCACTTTTATCTTTTCTAGGGCTGAAAAATTCCTGGCTGGTTTCTGATTTTCTATTCAGTCAAATACTATTAGATTCGAGTCATGTAAGAGCTCTAACTTTAGACAGCAAATGAAAAAGCTGCCCACTTTTTTCAATGGCTCCATGGTACATAGCCATTGTAATAAGAAAACATGGATAATCACATTAGATGGAAACTTCCAGTTCAGCTGCTGAATGAGGCTGGCTAAGAGTCCATTTTCATGCTTGTTTTTAAACTTGGGTTCAAGTTGTTAAAAAATTCTTTGTAGTGTGGGGGTCTGGAGTGGACTTGCTATATCATAGAATCATAGAATATCCTGAGTTGGAATCCACAAGGATCATATAGTCCAGCTCCTGGCCCTGCACAAGACAGGTCCTAGAATCACACTATATGCTTGAAAGCATTGCCCAAATGCTTCTTGATCTCTGTCAGGCTCGGTGCTGTGATCACTTCCCTGGGGAGCCTATTCCAGTGCTCAACCACCCTCTGGGTGAAGAACCTTTTTCTAATATCCAAGCTAAACCTCCCCTGACACAGCTTCAGGCCATTCCCTCGGGTCCTGTCACTGGTCACCACAGAGAACTTCTCCTCAAGAAGAAGTTGTAGGCTGCAGACCGTAGACTCAGTCTCTTCTTCTCCAGGCTGAACAGACCAAGTGACCTCAGTTGCTCCTCATACAGCTTCCCCTCGAGGCCCTTCCCCATCTCCACTGCCCTCCTTTGGACACTCTCTGATAGCTTAATATTTTTCTTGTCTTATGGTGCCCAAATGTGCGCACAATATTCAAGGTGAGGCCACACCAGTGCAGAGCAGAGTGGGACAATCCCCTCCCTCAACTGGCTGGTGATGCTTTGCCTGATGCCTCCCCAGGACACAGTTGGCCCTCCTGGCTGCCAGGGCACTGCTGACTCATATTCAACCTGCTGTCAACCAGGACCCCCAGGTTCTTTTCTATGGCACTGTTCTCCAGGCTTTCCTTCCCCAGTCTTAATGAACAGCCAGGTTTGTCCCATCCCAAGTGCAAAATCTGACACTCGTCTTAGTTAAACTTATTCGTCCTGAGAAGCTGGTAGATAGACAAGTCTGGATGGGTCATAGTATTGGTAATCTACAGACTATAGCTTTACTCAGCGCATGAAAGCTCTTTTTATCTGAAGGGAGAAAAAGAGAGGTGATTGAGGGAAGTTCCTGGGGACCAAATGAGGTTGTAAGCAGAAGAGTGAAGCAATCATTTTCTGGGGAAGATTCAAATAGGAATCTACACTGGCAGATGAATATGTATTCCTGTTTCTATCCACAGTTGTATTCTGTGGGCTGCTATAGGTTGCCAGCTTCCAAAAACTGGTAGCTTTTAGAGTAAAGTGTATTTTAGAATTATAAATATTTCATTACCCAAAATTTCAAAATTTAGAATACCACATTTATATGACGGTTTGCAGTAGAAAATCCAGATGCTAGCCCAAAACCTTTTACTATCCTTCTATCACATCTCTAAAGTATAAGTAACATTTTGATGCTGACTGAAGCTCACAATCCCCCCAGAAAAACTAAGGCTGTAAACTTATCTCCATTTTGTGCTGTTCTGTTAAAATTGCAGTGTATATCTGACATGAGATCGTGCAATATGAATACAGCAATATGACTTTCAAGATGACAACTTCAGGCTTTTGGATTTACAGATTGAATAGTTAGGTAATGATTAAGTTCTACCCTTTCAAGATATGGATCTTCAAAAATGCTTGTTGGATACCTGGTTAGCAGTGAAATTCTGGGAAAAGGACTCACTCGACCAGAAAACTTTGCTCTCCTTTAGCTGAAATCCTTGCTCTACTGACTTTTCTATCTTTACAGATGGACAGAACAGAATAGTAAATCATAAATTCTCTTTATTTCCTGTATTGAGGAAATACACAATTCAGGAAGAGTTGAAAAATCCACTAATCTTTCTGAAAAATGTTTAGCTTTTAATTTTAATTTCTCTGCCTTCTGAGTCTGTCTTCTGATTTTATTAGTACCTTTTTCTGTTTTAGTTTCCAGTCTCTTTTCAGTCCTTTTCTTGAAAAACCAAGATGATCTGGTCCCCAAAGTTTCTTGCTTTGAGGCATTACTTTGGGTCTTAGCTGTATGTCTCTTCTTATTACATTTCTGTCCTTTTTTTTAAACATCTTTTCAGAAGCAAAGGTGGTAGGAACATATTATTCTAAACTTACCTCAGCAACAAGCTAAAACTGCCTCTCTGCTCTTACTCATTTCTTTTAACATATTTAAAAAATGTTTTAGCTTTTCTTGTCATAATGTTGCTGCTTTTAAGAGTTCATGATATTTCTCCACTGCGACTTGCAGATCCCTTTCAGACTCTGCTTTCCAGGTGTTTGTTCTCTGCTATGTTAGACTGACAGTTTCTGGATCTACACGTTTGTATTGGAACATATTAAAATGCAAATTTATTTTATTTGCAAAAATAAATAATTTCTTTTTCCACATGTTAATTTCTATAGTAATGATTTAAATGTAACTGCTAGAAGAAACAAACCAAGTGTTCTTTTACATCTTATTTTTAGCAGTATTGCATCATCAAGGATCAGATCCTACGATTTACATGTCTCCTAAGTACCTTTATATTTATATGTAGGTAAGCATAACATAACTGAAGTTAATGAGAAACACTCTCTGACTTCCCTAGGACAAGTTGTAGGCTCCTCAGTAGGCCACTCCATGAGCATGAAAATGTTGAAATGTGGAAATATTTGCGAAGAACCAGGGCATAGGGTCATCCTGCTAAGTCCTATGTTTAATTCTGTGAATAGTTTTGTTAATTGGACCTATTGAAGGTGCAGTAAATGCTCCAGTCAATAGGGTGTCGTCAGTTCATAAATTTTTAAGTCTAGAAAGGTCTATCACTTTCTCTGAGTCATTCTGCAAATAATTATTTATGAAATCACAAATTTTATTAGTATTTTCATATCTTCTAACATCAGTTTAATACTCCCATTTAGATTAATTAAAAATGCAGCTTCACATCTGATTTAAAGTAGGTCCTGCCTAGAAAGTGCCTCTTTCAATAAAGATGCTGCTGTTGCTTTCTTCAGTCTCTCTGGTTAATCAGTCTTTAGACATTTAATGTGGTCATATTTATTTAGGGCATTTCCAAAAATCAAAAGATCAAATTGGTTCAAGTTAAAATGTATCTTACTCATATTTGTAAGAATATAATGAATTTATATCCCTTGTGAGTTTTTTCATGGTATTACTTAAATTCGAATTCCTAAGTCTAAGTAAATGCAGTTTTTTTAAAAAAATTCCTAGGTATTTGTATGGATCAATAGAGTATTCCTGTGTTGCCAAAACAGTTCTGATTCCAGTCATTGGGTTTTACTTGCAGACCTTCTGCTGGTAATAGATTTTACAAATGGAAGAAATTCAATTGTCTGAAAGGATGATAAGAATCCTGAACAGCAAAAGGAATGCAGCATCCATAATTTCTGAGAAACCATGTATCTCTATTGCTAAAAACAAATAATTTCAAAAGTAAATAAGGCACATTTTGGAGAGCCAGGATTTTCAGTTCGGCAATGCATATAAATTGGCATTATTAAATATCAATTATGGCAGCAGTGCTTCTAAAATGAGAATTGTCGGCTAAAATTTGCAAAAAACAGTAGGTTTGAACCAATACAGTGCAGCCCATGCCCTTTTTTATCTCAGTAGTCACCTATGTCACCACTGTAGCACTAGGATAAAAGCTTTTCGAATGTATATGGTGGCTTACAGGCTGATAAGTTGCTTTGAATAGCTCCTGTAGGAAAGAGAAATTTTGCATAAAATTATTTTGTCATAGAATCATAGAATGATTTGGGTTGGGAGGGACCTTAAAGACCATCTATTTCCAACCCCCTCACCTTTCACTTAGACCGGGTTGCTCAGAGCCCCAGCCAGCCTGGCCTTGAACACTTTTAGGGGTGGGACATCCACAATTTCTCTGGAAAACTTGTTCCAGTGTCTCACTACCCTCACAGTAAAGAATTTCGTCCTACTATCTGATCTAAACCTACCATCCTTCAGCTTAAAGCCATTCCCCCTCGTCCTATCATACCCTTTAAAAAAAATCCCTCTCCAGCTATGTTGTAGGCCCCTTGAGATACTGGGAGGCTAATATAAGGTCCCCCTGGAGCCTTCTCTTCCCCAGGCTAAACAATCCCACTAATGCGGCATAATTATTTGAAGATTTCAGTTGTGGGGAAGTACAGAATTGCTATGACAGTATTACAGCAAGGATTACTTTTTTTCTGATGTGCCATGGTTAACAAGATTTTGTTCCAGTTCTATAGTTATGGAAACTGAGGTCAGGTAGTAAT
Organism: Oxyruncus cristatus; assembly: GCA_013399855.1. Taxonomy (NCBI): domain Eukaryota; kingdom Metazoa; phylum Chordata; class Aves; order Passeriformes; family Cotingidae; genus Oxyruncus; species Oxyruncus cristatus. Next base: position 1,158,501 of record VXAY01007087.1, read on the forward strand.
CTGACTTTCAAAGGGCCACATTTTGACAGTCAGAATGTTCCACTGAAAATTTGTTTTATTTACTCAGGAATCTGGATGTTCAACTAAACTTTTGTATATAAAAAAAGTCTCTCGTATAGTAACTGTCAGTCCTCTAATATGGGTTTATTTCATCCAGAGGAATCCAGTTTGTATGCTCCAATCAATGGTAGGATGCCCATTAACAAACAGATTCCTGGTAGAAGCGTAGAAATGTCTTACTTCCCTGCACAGAGATGGAATATTGCAGCCAGTTCATATTCATACTTTTAAAATGGTTCAAAGATTTAAAAGAGCAAGGGGAAAAAACTACTAAAATGATTCATGAGCTGTAAGAAATACCTCATCCCACGAGAAATAAAGAAATTGGCACGTTAGTGAATTAAAAACAAGGCTCAGAGGTGACCTCATTAAAATGCGTGAGCATATTCACAATAAGAAAATTCCGAGTACTACAGAAGCAATGGCTGGAAGCTGTCACCAGCCAAATTAAAATTAGAAATTCTCTGCCCATTTTTTACAGAAAGAGTGATTAATCATTAAAGGACATGATGAAGGGAAGAGATGGATTCCCCATCTCTCATTTTCAAATTAAGATGGGATGTCATCCAGGAAGATGTATTTAAGTCAAATACAGCATTACGTAGCTCAGTAAAAAGGTAATGGCCTGTGGAAAGCAAATCAGATCTTGTGATCATAAGTGGCAACCTTGTATTTAAGCACCGTGACTTCATGAGATCGGGTCTCTGCCAAAAGCTGGCTGAGCAGCTGGTGGGTTTCGCATGGATCAGAAATTGTACTGATTATAAAATGCAGGTTGCCTAGTCTCTAAATTATTATTATTCAGGTGTATGGAGTATGTTCTGGACGAATTTCTTTGTGGTAATCCTGGAATTATTAACTAGACCAGTTTAATGAACTAGAGAAGCTAGTGAAGACTGTTGACTTTAATGTATCTTGGATCAGGTGACAAAATTTTGTTTATTAAAACAGTGTAAATTCTTCCATACCAGCAAAAATCAAATGTCCATGTAGCCCTCTAACTTTTTCTTTTATATCAGCCAGGATGTTAACAATGTGAGGTGACTGCATGTATAGAGAGATGTACCATAGTTTAGGTTAGAAAGCATCTCAGGAGGTCTCTGATTCAACCTGCTTCCCACAAGGAAGCCAGATTCTGAGGAAAGACCGTGTTGCTCAGGGCTTCCCAGCTTCTGGCAATCCCTGGTCAAGAGGTTACTTAGGCAGTACCTGGAATGCTGAGTGTAATGTCCCATTACTCAAATTTGTCTCGTGCCATTTGTATCTTGGTTGTCCTCAGGTTCAATAATAATGAGTTCCAAAATGATACACTGTACAAAAAGTGCTGCTTCACTTTACCTTGAACCTGCTCTTTACCCACAGCTCATCCTGTGAGAATTAATGCAGAATTGTTTTCCATCTCCCATGGTCCACATTTTACCAAAGATCTATCATAGTCCCCTTCTTTTACCCTGTAGTAAAATGCAAATACGTCTTCAACCTCTTCCCACTTTAATACATGTGATTAAAATGTGATGCCGATGGCAATAAAAATAATGGAGCAAACACACATTGTTCCTAATGGTCTAAGCTATAATGAATTTTGGCTTCACTCAATAAAAACTTTTCATAGAATCATAGAATCAGACAGGTTGGAAAGGACCTCAGAGATCATCAAGTCCAACCCTTGATCCAACCCCACTGTGGTTACTAGACTATGGCACTCAGTGCCACATCCAGCCTCATCTTGAAAACCTCCAGGGATGGAGAATCCACCACTTCCCTGGGCAGCCCATTCCAATGGCTGATTACTCTCTCTGTAAAGAATTTCTTTCTGATATCTAACCTAAACCTCCCCTGGCACAGCTTAAGGCCATGCCCTCTTGTCTTACGGCTGGTTGCCTGGGAGAAGAGACCAACCCCCACCTGGCTACAACCTCCTTTCAGACAGTTGTAGAGAGTGATGAGGTCTCCCCTGAGTCTTCTCTTCTCCAGGCTAAACAACCCCAGCTCCCTCAGCCTCTCCTCACAGGGCTTGTGCTCAAGTCCCTTCACCAGCCTGGTTGCTCTTCTCTGGACCTGCTCCAGCACCTCAATATCCTTCCTGAACTGAGGGGCCCAGAACTGGACACAGCACTCCAGGTGTGGCCTCACCAGCGCCGAGTACAGGGGCAGAATCACCTCCCTGTTCCTGGTGGCCACACTGTTCCTGATCCAGGCCAGGATGCCATTGGCCTTCTTGGCCCCCTGGGCACACACTGCTGGCTCATGTTCAGCTTCCTGTCAATCAGCACCCCCAGGTCCCTTTCTGCCTGGCTGCTCTCCAGCCACTCTGTCCCCAGCCTGTAGCGCTGCAGGGGGTTGTTGTGGCCAAAGTGCAGGACCCGGCACTTGGCCTTGTTGAACCTCATCCCGTTGGAATCAGCCCAGCTCTCCAGTCTGTCCAGGTCCCTCTTTTTACAAAGCAATGCCTATTCAAGACTGAGTAAGCTGTGGAAAATCAATTTTCTGTGGCTGCTTTGGCCTTTTACAAAAGCTTAGTGGTTTTTATAGTGAACCAAGCCTTTTGTTTCATTATTTGCTCTGCCTATAAATTGTGAGGATTGAGCTACTAATTTACAAAGGACAAACAAATCTTGTGTGACAGTTTAACCACCTAATTAATAACTTAAGTCAAAAGTTTTATTGTATTTTGTTGCATTTATGAGATTTTGCACATCAACACCCAAGCAGGAACATGTAGTAAAATGCATCATGAATTTATCAAATGTCAAAACCCATGACAGAACTTAAATCTGTAATTCTTGCAATGAAGCTATATTTGAATAACTGTCACATTGTAAAACCGCCGCCCTGTGGAGGCTAATGGAAAATTATGTTTCAGCATAGCTCCCGAGGACTGTTCCTAATGCATTAATTAGGAAAATTACCACTAGCTTTGTCAGGATGAGATTGGGTCCAGTTTCTTGGAATAGCAGTGTGATTCTGTTATGCGCACTCATAAATCCTCTGCACATTAGGGTGCCAGCTTTCAAACCAAAGTATTGCACACCACGGGCAAGCTTGGGTTAAGTTCTGCTGGCTGCAGATATTGGTGCAAAGAGCCAAGACCTGGTCAGGGAGCATGTATTATTATTTGCTCAGCAGGAGGAAAGCTGCCTTTCTGTGCTCTGCTGAAGAGCTGGAAACAGACACAGCCCCAACAGGAGTCCGTGAGCAAGCAGGAACAGGGCTGGGGAGGAGAGGAGGCCTGGCTGCACTGAAGTTCTTTCACTGCTGTTGATGAGCACAATTGCCAACTCTCAGGACTTGATTTGATCCCCAGTAGGAAATGAAGGTAGCAACCTCCTTCACCAAGGTTTGCAGAGATGATTTCTGAAGAGATGTTAGAAGGATTTTGGCAGCATGTCATGGGTTTACTCTGGGCTATTTTTTTTCAAACTTTTTACACGATTGCTACAGGATGAGAGAAGTTTTATACAGATAAAAGAGATTTGATGGGGAATAATATTAAATTTATTACTAGCAGGATAAAAACTAAAGAATAATATATACAACAATTCTAACTAGGTAAAATTACGAAGAAAATTCTATGTATTTACAAAATTATCCCTCCCCCCCGTATCAGTCCAGGAGGAGAAAAGTCTCTTTTCTACTTTCAGGGTTTCCAGTTCCTCTAAATCAAATTTGCAGCACTTGAAAGTTTTCTTCTATTATCTCTAGGGCGACAGCTCTGATCGGCTGTAGCTGGAAATCTCTCTCTCTCTTTCTCTCTGCTGCACGTCGACCTCAGGACTGTCCCTGCTCCTCCCTGCC
>VXAY01007087.1:1162468-1263450 GCA_013399855.1 Oxyruncus cristatus
TCCAGCGTGAGTCTGCCCTCGGACAGCAGTTATTCCATACTCTGCTGTCCTTTAGGGTCACAAATAAATTACACCAGCATAAATCCCTCACTGGGATCACAAGTCCTACCCGGGACACTTGCTCCAGCGTAGGTTTCTCTCTCCAAGGGCCACAGGTCTCCAGCAAGACTCTGTTTCATCTTAGGCCTCCCACGGAGTTACAGCTTCCTCTGTGCACTCTCCTCTGCTCCAGCACAGGCTCCTTTATGAGCTGCAGGAGGGTCTCCTCACTCCAAATAATCTTCCACAGGTGGCAGGGGGTTTAGTTTTTAAGTCTTTTCTCCTCTCCCCCTGCAGAGAAAAGGGGACCCCCCCTGGGCCTCTCCTCCCCCCTCCTGCTACACTGACCTTGGAGGCTCCATTGCTGTCTCTTGTTCTCCGCTTTCCTCCGGGCAGGAATTTCTTCTGTGCAGTTCATCTTCTCTTCTGTTTTCTTAAATATGTCATTCACAGAGGCATTACTCAAGCTTTTGATTGGCTTTGCTCTGGAAATCTACTGGGAATTAACTATTTTTCAATCCCAGGGTGGGGCTGGTAAACCCACGACACAGCAGCATCCCAAAAAACTAGCTGCAGAACATCCTGAGATGGATGCTAGGCTTAGCTTCCACAAGTCTGCTGTGTTTGTTTCCCTCATCTTATTGAACTGCAAATAATTAATTGTCATGCTCAGCATCTCCACTGCTTTCTCAGCAGAATTTTTTGAAGTCAGTTTGTTGACTCCTTGAATGACATAAGGCCATATATGGCAGCTCTGACCAGCTGCAATTAGTAGACGTATTTCCATGGGTTTACTCTGGATTTATATGAAAGATTACACCTCACACAGTGGTGTTTTACTCTTAGAATAGAGCATTATCATACTGAGGTTGTGAACTGCTTTTAGTGGTATCTGAAAGCTTGGCTAACGTTTCCTTTTATTACAAACTTCAGTCATCTTTCCTGAAAACTTCCCTCAGGTTTAGGAAACTCTGGGCTTCATGCCTGAAGGTCTTTGCTTCAAAGCAAATCCAAATGAAATTCCATGCAATACTCACTGGGTATCGCTTTGAAATTTGGAGTTTGTTTGAAACCTTCGTCAGATACTTTGGAAATTCTGTAGTGTGGGAGCATTGGTAGTGACACACATTCAATAGGAATGGGAGCAATTCAAATCCTTGCAGTCTTAGGGGGGTGTGAGGCATGGGTGGTATTACACCTTTCAGAAGTTAGGAGCAGTCTGTATTTTTCAAAATGAGGTGTTCAGGTGCCAGTCCCACTCCCATTACCACAGTTGATTCAGTCTCCAAGCAGCGTATGTGTATGACTTAGAGAGACAAATAGAGAAAACAAAGTACTGTTTAAGGCTGACAATGTCTGCTTTTATGCTATTATAGCCCTAGACCTGTATTGCATCACACTTTTTATGGGATAAAATGAGATTATTTCTTTATATATGCGTATAACCTTAACACCGAAGAAAAACCACAAATGTTTAGTTCAGTCAGCATTTTGAATGGTTTTGAATTTAGGATGGAAGACCATGATATGTGTTTACATGATCATTTTACAGGTTTCTCCCTGAGACTGCTAGTAAACGTGTTCACATTGCAGTGGCTGCTGGAGCGCTGCCAGAGATTACAGAATTAATTGTGGGCCAGTTACCATGGCATGCCCTTTCTCAGCTGCTGGAGTAATAAGCACAATTCAAGTGAACTATTATGTTAATGTCCTTGAGGAAACATGAAATGGTGAAAACATCAACAGCTGTAAGGACAGGACACACTTATAAAAAAAGAAGGTCGATTAAGCTGTTGAGCTCTCAGAGGAGGAAGAAAAGTAACTTCAGTGTAGTTTAACTAGAGGAACAAAAATTTTATAATGGGACAGGAAACATCTATAGTTATAGAGTTATAGAAATAGTTGAAGTTACAGAAAAAGATTGTGTTACTTGATCGCAGTACTCTTGGCTTGGTTGGCAGTTGCTGAATCACTCACTGTTTTTCTCTACAAGAGGCACAGTGGCATTATGTGCATTGGCTTGTACAGGGTTGCTCTAAGTACTGTCATGACCCGGGCATGGATACTTCACTTAGTTAAAACCAGTCACATAGAGAAGGCCATTTCTATGTGCTGCTTGGGTCCACAATAATTATTTTTTACTGTGTAACTCTTCCTTGTGCCAGGGCTATCTTTCTCTGCCCTTTCAACTATTTGGTTGTCCACCGATGGTGTCTGGCTCTGAGATCACCACAGCCCCAGGCCACCTCCCCAGGTGGCAGGGGAGAAGGAGGGCAAGGTGATCCCAGTGTGTGTGTGATGAAGAACCTCTTTCCCTTTGTGCTGCTGAAATGTGGAATGAGGAGGCATACCACACTGCAGCCTTTATCTCCCCACAGCAGGTCTCTGCCCAGTGCATCTGGTTCTGTGATGTGGATAGCCCAGTGCTGGGACAGAATTCAGGAGATTGAGATGTGAGGTCCTCTTATCTCCTCTCTTCCTCTTTGACTTGTCCGTGCCTGTGGTGCTGTATTACTGTTTAAATGTGACAGAAACTCTTTTGCTGTTCTGTGATGCATAGTCCACAGCAGAACTGGTTTTTTTTAAGACACTAGGATACATATAAAATTAACTATAACTTTAATAATTTCTAGTCCATTATGGGAATCTACTTCAGTGAAAGTTTGGCGATTGCTGATGAAGGATTGGGTGTATACCATGTGTACTATGTGGAGATAGAGCTGCATCAAAATACTCTTTTTTTGGAAGGATCCAAAGAAGGGGGTTTTGTTTGGTTGGGGGGGGTTTGTTTTGTTTTGTTTTTAATTTAGTTTAAAAAGAAGAATGGAAAGCTATGATCTCTCATGTCTGTTCCCATTTTTCAATTTGAGCAAATAGGAACACAGAAATCCTAAGAGTCTTGATTTTTTTTTTCCCTTTTTTTTTTTTTTTGGCAAGGCATATCCTATTAAAAATGTATTATTATATTCCAGGTTACACTGCAAATTCTAGCAAAGACTTGGGCATTTGTTTGATTAAACACGTTTATTTGGCATGCAGAAAAAAAACACAGCAATTTTTACTTTCAATACAAAAACATTAAACCTTCCAGATAGATAGAAAATATTTTTGCACAGTGAAAATGTGAAACACTGGAATATTTATGTAGAAAAGTTGATGAGTTGCCATCCTTGTAGATACTTGAAACTTTCTTGGACATGGCCTTGAGCAACCTCATTGAACTGGAAGCTGGCCCTGGTCTGGGAGGTCCACCTAGATGATGTAATTTCCTTCAGACTTAAATTATTGTATGATTCTTTAAAAAACTTAGAGAACAGACATAACGCTTGTTTTTGAGATACAGAATTATGACGTGGTGTCCCACCAATAACTGTGGTCTGTGATATTTTTTTCCTTCCCTGTCTGCATCATGGACTGCATAAATAAAGGAAAAGCCCTATAAAGACTTTTGTTGTTTTCCATCATATAGTTTTATGAGAAATAATCATAGGATCCACAATAAAAAGAACTGCTCACTGGTGGCCACAGCCCTGGTACAGGAGTGTATGTCCATACTGGGAAGGTCTATGAGTTGGAGTATACCTTGCTGGTATGTGTCCCTGCTCATTGGATAGGGATTGCCACCAAAGCATTTTCTGCTCTCTTTTCCTCAGGTATGTCCTTCAATTCCAGTTACAAATAAACATTCTAGTTACAAAGGGCAATATTATGTACCAAAAGTAGGCACATGGATTTTTTTCTATGTACCGGAGAAATGGTAATGTTTCAATGCCCGTACGTTTGACCTTCAGCTAAAGAGATAACATAATAATAGTGATTGAATGTTCAGCCTGTTTAAATTAGTGACAGCAATCAGAGATGTGCATTAGTCCACAATTGACTTGACGGTACCCAGCAGAATATTCTCCCCTTGCATGTTCTCTTTTACCTGACATGATTGCTTTCCCTTTCTATTCTGTGGGGCCTCAGCTCCAGACCTGCGGGGTTTAGAATTAGTCCCATTAGTCTATTATTTTTCTTTTCAGCCATGACAACCTCTTTAAAACAGGCCCCTTTTACAGGGATTTTGAAGGTTTTCTGTGGCTTTCACTGGAGCCTGACAATTACTAAACCATCAGTAAATTAACCCTGTTACTCTTCAAGTCATTGGGGCATTTTCAGGATTTTGTCTTCCCTCCAAGGTCTTTCAGGAATGACTTCTCTTGCTCCTTTTCTCCCCAGATCCCCTGCCCTAAACCCTTTGGTCGTATCAAGCATTCCTCTCTGCTGTAAACATAACAGCATTTTCAGTGCAAATGCTTCCTAGGCCCTCACACACACACAAGGATGTCTCTCACCTCTGAGGCCATCGTGGTGAGGGATCTTTTGCTGCAAGTCACAAAGTGCAATATCAATATACATTGTTACGTGGGGTTTAATAGCAATAAGCCCATAAACACAAATTAAAATCACTTTGGTAAGTCAGGGATTGAGTAAATGCTGAGTCCTGAATATAGCATGACCATCAAATCCTTGTCAGATAATTTGCAGCTCATCATGTGAGCTGGCTGTTTTCAGCTTGGTTTCTGCCGCACTTTCCAGTTTATTAAATATTTTAGGTATTTTGCTTGGTTCTTAGTATTTTTCATTATTTTACGTGTGCTTTGGAAACATTTTCATTGTGTAATCCATGCAAATGGCTTTTGAGATTACTTTCAAGCTGCTTTTTAAACATTTTTAAGGGCTTACCAATACTTCTGTTTTTCTGTTTTCTTTTTTCTCCCATTCGATGTCGATAATATTATCATTTCAGATGGCTTATCTCTTTACAGGTTCAGCTTCCATCTGTGTTCAAGTTTTCTCTTAATGTTGCAATGGGAACCTGATTTTCATAGTATCATAAAACAACCCAGGTTCTTCTGTCTTCTTCATTTCCCTTTGTGGAGCATGGGCTGTTTTTGTGCTTCCAGAAAGCTGTTGAATCATTTTGCAGAATGGGAACATGTGGGGCTGCCAGAAAGTAGGAGGTCAGAAGCTTCTTGCTGACATAAAATTAATTTCTCTCCCTGATTCAGACCCTTATTCATTGTTCTACTGAAGACCATTATCCACGTAGTTTAGTCAAAAATGTCTCTGTAGAAGGACTTGGGGAGTTAGTCTTCATGTATACTTCTGTAGAGCAGTAAGTGCACCTAATCTTCCATATCTATGTAGGAAAACAGGAGGAAAAATGCTTGCTTTTTCCAAAACAACATGGAAAGCTTCTGATTTGTAGGTAATCCTTGAGTTTTCATGGGATATTTGAAAAGGAGGTAGGTCATACCTCTCAGCCCTCTCTTGGGCACCTGGAGAAATGTATATAGCCGTGTCAGGAAGGTGCAGCTTACAACTGTAGCTTTACTAACGAATCTGTTGAAATCTTGATCCCTTTTTTCTATCTTGGATTAATTTTTGATAGTAAGATGAAGTAAATAAAACCTCAGAGAAATGTTCTGAATATTAATTATGGATTGTTGATTGAACACGGGCTATTTACCATGTGGATGAATAAATAGTTGTGCAGGGTTTTTTTGCATTAACAGTAGAAGTAAATGAACATCCCAGAGGAGAAATTTGTGGTAATTTTCACATATCAGTAAACAGGAATTATGGATTACCAGAAAATCTTGAATGCATTTCTCCAGAAGTCTTAATAACAAAGCAAAGGTTTTATTTGGAGTGATAATCTTTAGCTTTAGAAAGTTTGATTTTTAAGATCAGAAACTCTTGCTATTGCTGGTGGGCTGAGAGGTGTTATTCAGTTCACTTATTCACTATTCCTTTTGGAGAAAGAGAAGACAGATACAAAAAAATAGTCTTCTTCATCATAACCAGTATGAAATTTTCCAAGAAATCTATAATATAGGATTGGATTTTGTAGAAAATTCTATTTCAGCATTGCCAGGGAACCAATTTCCTGTTAAAGGGGGGGATAGAGGAAGTACACAGCTGCTTTAATTTTACTTTAAAGTTTAAATTATTGTATCAATTAAAACAAAGATGAACTTACAGAGTTTATTTGAAAGGTTTGGTTGATTCAGTAACATTTGATTTCATAGGAGGAAGGTATCTCTGAAGTTAAGGAAGGGAGATTTCCTTTTTTTCTGACAGTTGCAGCAACATTTTTGTGGTTTATTTGTTCCCATTGAGGGTGGTGACCCTTTGCTAAAATATGGTGTGATAGGCTATTATCTTTTTGCCCTGTAAGGCATATTTATGCCTTTTTTGCGGACTTTTCAGAAGAATTTGCCCTGAATCTTCATATGAACTCCAATTTCATGCCAGTGCTAGGTACGAGGTGCATCTTGTAAACACTGATGCATCCCTGGAATATTGACACAGCAGGACCACGTGTTTTTTGTGGTGTATGTACATGTGCATGTACTTGAAAAGCATTCGCTTTTGGAGGGACAAAAAACATTTCAGTACTTAGATTGCATGCATCAGATCAGTGAACACTGCAGAATTACTCTGCTTAATCAACTAATTATATTGCCAGCTGTAGCCTAAACTGCATCCTCCATGAGTGACATTAGAAAGCAAAGAGACATTGTTAAGAATTCCTTCAAAAATTATGTTTCTGAGAGCAGAGCAATTATTAATTTGATCATTAGATAGATAACCTTATGTTTTCAACTGCACTTAGATGGGGTGTTGCACAGAGAAGTCTTTGGATACCTCTCTTTGGTGTCTCCTGAAGTTCTACAGAACGCTATGAGAAAAGAAATCATCTCTATAATTAAAATTTATTGTATGTTTTTTTTTAAATTGCATTTTAAGTATCAACTTTAAGGGGAAAAAAAAAGTAAATAAATCTCAGTAGAAGTAATATATCTTCCTCTACGTCCTTTTTGTGAGATAATCTTGTCACATCCTTTCTCCTAATTTTTAACCTGGCAACCGTTTAGTAATAGGATCCTTTTCCTAAATAACTTTATATGGCCCATCCGATCTGTGCTATGCTGTCCTTAGTACTTCATGATGGAAAACATACTTCATGATAACAGCTCAAGTGGGAGACTGCTATGAAAACATTAAAAGCAAGTTTCTATTTGCAGTTGTAGTGGAAATTACAAGAAAAATTACTTACAGAAATTGCCTGTAGAACACTTTGCAATTGCACTTCTCTATACCATAAAGATTGATTGAATTCATTGTAATGAATATTTAGTGCTTTGAAATCTAATTGCAAGATGGCTCAGACACTTATGGGAAGCACCTGGGGTACCCCAAGGCTCTCTGTTTCTCCTGATGTGGTAGCTAACATGTCCATGTTAGCCAGTACTGTGATCCAGGGGGAACAAGGTCTGAGCGGGAAAATGCCATCTAATGTCCACATCGAATGCGTTCCAAGAATTTTTGCGTTGGACTAATTCTTATCTGGTTGTGAGCGTTGACATTATGGTTCTGAGAGCTGAGCAGTAATTAATTTGATTCAGGTGCTTTTCTAGAGTATGCTTTCTTGCTCAGTTTCATCCAGAAGGAATTAAATTCAAATTAATTTCAGCTTAAGTTTGGAATTTCAGCTCCAAACCCTCTCTATGGTGCAAGCCAAAGTGAGGCATGTGGGGGATATTAAGACATTTGCTATTAGAAGCACACTCCTGAACTGGACTGAGGCAGATGTATCATTTCAGGTCTACCATCACTTCCAGAAGGCATGTCACGCAAACAGGGTATGCAGCATAGGGATGGATGTCACACTGTAAGAGTTTTTGTTCCTTGGGAGTCCTGTATCAACGTCTTTGCTTTGGATCAATTCCTCATTGCTGTCCACCCCAGTTGATCAGTCTGGTTCATCCTCATCCCATCAGAGGATAGGGAAGGCTTCAGAAGGTGGAGATAGATATTTGCTCTACTGCTGGAGTCTTCTGAGTTCTCCTGCCTCCCATCATAGGCTGCAATTCATGATACCATTTTTTTTTTAACCAGAGACTGCACTGGGTAAATCGAGTTTCAGAAATGTCCAGGTCTGGGTGGACTGTATTAATGAGGTGCAGTACTAATGAATTTGATGTTTTGCATAGAGCTTGAGCTGCCTTCCACACTGCCACATAATCCAGGAAAACAGTAACAAAAACTAGGTGTAGTAGTATTTGTAAGGCTCATCTTTACAGTATCATTGTCTAATCTAATAATATTTTTTAAGTTTGCTTAGTGTCAAGGTGTCAAATCATATACAGTGCAGTTCATACTCTCAGTACATGTTCTTTGGCCAAGCCAGCTGGGCTGAAATTCCAATCTCAATAGGAGTTTTACACTTTCATCAGGGGAAAAGTTAATTTCTGGCATATTATTCTCCATTTTCTGCTTATATTTTCATCTGAGCTAAGGATACAAAGGAGTTCAAACTACTGTGGATCTCTTATGGTGATTTTTTACCAGATTTCACTTTTTTGTGTGCTAACCATGCTGAAAAGAAAAGTCAGGCTTTTACTTACTCTTAGAATTATAAAATGATAAAACAATTAAGAATGGAAAAGACCTCAAATACCATTGAGTCCAACCTTTGACCAAACACCCCCATGCCAACTAAACCATAGCATTAAGTATCACATCCAGTCATTTCTTGAACTCTTACAGGCGTGTTGACTCCACCACCTCCTTGGGCAGCCAGATCCAATGCCTAACCATTCTTTCAGTGAAGAACTTCTTCCTGATATCCAACTTTAACCTCCCCTAGTGCAGCTTGAGGCCATTTCCTCTTGTCCTGTCGCTTGTTACCTGGGAGAAGAGGCCGATCCCCGCTGACCCCCCGCTGGCTGCAGCCTCCTTTCATGTCTCACATACTTGCAGAGAACGATGAGGTCTCACCTGAGCCTCCTTTTCTCCAGGCGAAACAATCCCAGCTCCCTCAGTCACTCCTCAGAAGACTTGTGCTCCAGATCCCTCACCAGCTTTGTTGCCCTTCTCTGGACATGCTCCAGCACCTCAATGTCTTTCTTGTATTGAGGGGTCCAGAACTGGACACAGGATTTGAGATGCCGCCTCACCAGTGCTAAGAACAGACAATCACTTCCCTGGTCCTACTGGCCACACTATTTTTGATATAGGCCAGGATGCCATTGGCCTTCTTGGCCACCTGGGTACACTGCTGGCTCGTGTTCAGCCACCATTGACCAGCACCCCCAGCTCCTTTTCCATAGAGATGCTTTCCAGCCTCTCTGCCTCCAGTGTGTAGCACTGCATGGGGTTGTTGTGACCAAGTGCAGGACTTGCCTTATTGAACCTCATACAACTGGCCAGCCAATTGATCCAGTCTCTCTAGATCCTCTGCAGAGCCTTCCTGCCCTTCTGCCCAATTCGGTGTCATCTGTGAATTTCCTAAGGGTGTACAAAAGTAAATGAATCCCCGAGGTAAGAGACATGTACCTGGCCAAGCTCAGGACTCTCTCTGACTGAGAGGGTCAGAAACGGCTGGAGAAAAGTTGGTTGAAAAAAATGTAAGAGCAGGGGAAGGAAGAAGTAATTCAGGTCATCCCTAATTGACAAAATTTTAGGGTGCTTTATTTGTTTTTAAATAAACATAAAACAGGTCAAATAAATCAAACAGGACATCTCAGTAAGTGATTTAATTTTCAGCTCTTGTTATTCAGCTTTTTAGATGCTGAAAAAGTTTTGTTTGGTTGGTTTTTTTTCTTTTTAACATAAGAAATCTGAATTATTCCTTTTGGAAAGACAGAGAAATGCATTAGGGAAGGTAAAATTTTTTCTCAAATGAATTCTTACTGTGCAAAACAATTAAGCATCCCTTATAAAAATCTATATTGGTTCTTTCTTTAGCTTCCAGTTCCAGCTGTTGTTATAATTGGCAACTGTCATAATTGTTTAAGCGTTTGTTGAAGGCTGTCAAAACTATGGGTTTAAAATTAATTTAAAACAAAATAGTCACATTTGGCAAATACAGCTTGTTCATCAATTCACACCATTGATATCTAAATGTATTTAGAACAAAATAAGAGAATGAATTTGTAAAGATTAAGGTGGTTTCTGAAGAACACTGAAAGTCTACCAGTAAAGCTGTGTTTAAACACTTTTGTTCTAACTGAAAACATTTGAATGTTTTGCTTGATCTGCTCAGAACTGCTCCAGTAGGTAAATACCAGAGAAAATGTATTGAAAAAAGCTCCATAGGTGGAACTGATGGAGAAGCACCAAGTCTCTGAATTATGCTAAGAGATAAGAGGGTGTAAAGGTTGGGTATTAAATAATTCAGTATTACTGACACTTAGGTGTTCCTAGTCAGAGACAGTCAGGCAACAAGAGGATTTTTATGCTAGAAAATTAAGCACACAAAGCACCCTGGGAAATACCTGCATTATTCTCAGGGTCTTAGAATAAAGTGAGTTGACAGTGACCAAGTCACACAGTCATGTTTATGACATTCACTGAAAAATGTCTTGGGTTCCACAAAATGAAAAGATGAAATATCTTGCTGAAGGAAATTTGGAGGCCTCTCTGGTTAGGTGACAGCTAAGTGCAGTTCAGGTCCCCTCCTCAATTTCCATTTTTCATACAGTGGAGTGGGAAAATGTAAAATTCTGTCTAAAAGACGGGTAGGCAACTGTGCCCTATTTTGAGGCTTTCTTACACTGATCTTCATTTGTAAAACAAAGATAGTAATATCCAATAAAATCTTGGTTTTGTTTACTTTGAAATGAAAGGTAAACATTATTGGGTTCAGCGTGGAAGGATCAGACTTCATAGCACTTCTGCTAGAACTCAGCAGCTACAGTATCAGGTTGTCCCAAGGATTGACCATCTGCCTGGTAAATGCTAAAAAACAAATTACCACCATTCCCTGAAGAGAACAACTTTTTCAGACCTTGACCAAGTAGCACCTCAATTTTGTCAGTTATTTTGACGTGAATGAGTTTTCTTTTGGGTGGCACAATGGTGAAAAAAAAAGATGAAAACAAGAGTTTTTTGAACAGTGATATGAGCCTAGTAGTCCTCCCCAGATAGTACTCCTTTTGCTTTACATATGAATGACTCTAATCACCTCTGGGATGTCTTCTAAATGCATATTTCTATTTTGCATCAGGAAGGGAAAAACGTATAAATAAAACTCCCAAAGGTGGAGAAAGGCTTATCATTTGAACTAAATAATGAAGGAAGGAACACAGTGAACAAGAAAGAAAAAAATGCACCAAAAAGAATATTAAATCAGAGATGATGACATGATAAAAACATAAAACTTGTACGTTTTATTATTCATCACTTACTGTTATGGAAATGTATGCAGTAGCTCCCCTCTGATGCATGCAAATCCTCGACCGATTCTTCTGATATTCACTATCTGCATGATTTTCATGAACCCAACCTTTTTAGGTCAATTTCAAGTCCTTCTATACTCATATTTAAACTAATAAACAAAAAGGGAGAACTAGAGAGAAGCGCTTCTACTGTGATGTAGCAGGATGGCAGCTGTTTCCAGAAAAGTGTGGATGCAGGAACTGAGATCTGCTGATGTGTGTGCAAGTCTTCTGGTGATAAGGTGGGAAGGCATGAAACTGGTGCCATGTGTAATCAGTCTGTAATTAATTTCTTTGCTATACCGTCTCTAAGCTCCCCAGTCACGTAGCTCCTCATACTTGGAGGGCTGTAGTGGAAAGGTAGCAGATAAGTGCTATCAGTTTCCATCTGCACAAATTTTCTGAATGTCTCTGTTGGGAGGGCAGACCTCCCTCCCACTGCCTTATTTCATGAAAAGGGGAATTTAGCTCCAGGGACATTACCTAGAAGCAGAATTTATACCCATTTCTGCTGATATCCCAGCAACATGAGGATTTTTTCCTAAATTCAGGCATTTTGGGATCCTATATTTAAACTTATGCTTGATTTTATACCCATGCTGAAATGCATTATTGATCCAGTACAAAGGAAAGGGTCACTACATGAATGTGAATCACAGTACCACAATGATGAACCTCCCTAAAAAGATCTATTGTAGAGCTTATTCTATGATTTTGTTACTGATGTGTTACTGTTCTCAGATAGAAGATCTCACACACTGTCATTCTTTCCGACCTCTAATATGCAGTGTCACATACCTGCTTGTAGAAATATTTAATTTTGACCAGGAACATTCTGGATATAACTTAGGAGCAATGGCATTTCCTGAATATTTTTAAATGCTTATGCCATTTAGTCTCCATGCATACCCTAATACAGTGGTGGAGCTGTGATTTCTGAGAAATGTCAAGTCACTAGAATGGTCAAAGCACTGAAATCCTGCCCTATTAGAGATGCCGAAATTTCAGAAATTTGCCCCCACCCTGAGTTAGGATAAAAACCCCTTCGGAACACTTCCCAAATCTGAATATTCTGCAAACTTTTCTCTGATTAATCAAATCCTTTTGATGATCTGTAAGCAACTGAAAGGTTGTATTGATAAAGTTGATAGTAATTTCATGAGAAATGTCTTGATTTTGCATGGATTCCTACAGATTGCTTCATCTGAGAACCAGAAAATTGTTGTAAATGCTAAAATTAGTGCTAAAACAATGGCTCAGGCTCAGCTAAAATTTTTACAAATAAATTGCATGATAATTTCTGCTGCTGAAGTGTGACATACCATTAGTGCTGGAAAGCTGAGCAGTCTGAAGTGTGTCTGAATATTTAAAAACTTATTATTAATTTATGAATAGAGAAAGTATATAGGGATTTGTGCCTGTAAGAATGCCCATGAGAATATAATATATAATATATAATATACCTGTATTTCTTATCTTTTCCATCAGCAAAAAAAAAAAAAAAGACAGAATCTACATTTTTGCCTGAAGTGTCAGTAGAAATTTGTAGAATTGTGAATAGTTTGGGTTGGAAGGGACCTTGGAGATCATGCAGTTCCAACCCCCCTGCTGTGGGCAGGGACACCTTCCACTAGACCAGATTGCTCAAAGCTCCATCCAGTTTGGCCTTGGACACTTCCAGAGGTGGGTTACTCTGTTGTAGAGCATAACCACCAAAATGTTAGGCTAGTGGGTTTGGTCATCAAATACTCTGAGTTTTTCCTTTGTTAGTTACTCAAGAATGGCTTCTTACTAAAGGGAAATACAACACGAGGGGATCTTTAAAGCTTATATTCAGCTAATAGTTGCAAGGGTACAATTTCCACCTGTCTGTGCATGAGTGACATTTTCCACTATATTTTTTGTGCTGTGCACAGCTGATATCAGAGACATTAGCATCCTAGTGAAGAGTTGAAGTCTTACTGTACAGTATACTATAGATGTTATATGTGATTAAATTTCCTTCTACCAGTAATCTTTGTTGGTGTACTGTGCAGTTGAAGGGCAGTAGAAGTATGTGTGAAGGACACTTTGCTGAAAATATTTGTCAACTAGTATACACAGCCAAATCAATTCCCCAGACACGTGTGTTACACACCAGCAGGATCTCAACTCTATTCTGATGGGTATAACTGATAAAGATTCTATGCATCAAACTATGCCTAATTCTGCATACTTATGTACTCACTACTCAGTGTAAGACCTTCTTGTGTCATGGTTGGTTTCTCAATCAATTGAATTTATCTTTGCTGTGATACACAGACTTGTAATTAATGTTTTAGAATTATCAAATATTTTGCACACTGGTTGTAAATAGATTAATTTTCATCTGATTTACTGGTTAAAAGAGAGGAAATAACTGTGTGTTCTCTCTAGAGATATGATATCTAGATATGAAATCACTATGCTAGTGTTGATTGAGCAGACATAAGGCTGTAGTTTCTAAAACTGTCTTTGCATTTTTTCATTGTTACATCTCCTAAGAAAAACTAAATATCAAAATGCACAAATGAATTTCGTCCTTCTTCTGTCTTTCCTTCTACATATGAGAGAGACAAAGGTTAAAGATGCAATGTGAATCGAAATGTATGATTGGAGGATTGCATCAGTCTCCCTGGCATCTCAGCACTTAAGGTGCTTCTGCTGGGGCCAGGTCCAGCACTGCATCAGGTGTTCTGTATTTCTAAAGATGATGGAATGAAAAACCTCACAACGGTACGAATGGCATTTTAAGGTGAAATGACTGTCCTGGCTCTGCTCCCTGATGTATGAACAATGAACAGGAGAAGATTAGCAACTTCAGCTTTTGACTGCAAAAGTGAGAAACTGTGAAACAGACTGTGGCATGAAACTAATGGAGAGTGTGTTGGAAGTGTGAAAGCATAGATGAGGACTGGCAGGCCAAAGAGCCAAAGTTACACAGATGTGTTTGAAATATCATAATCATGAAGCATGGCACAAAAACAGGGTCCCAGAGAGCTGCTCTACCGAAGCAGTGTGATGGCTTTTTATTTGTCTCCCCAATGGAAGAAGAGCTGGCACATGAAGTCTGTGACAGCTCTAGACAATGACTTTAGTTTTGATCAAGGCTCAGTGAAAATACAAATGATTATTCTGTAATGACAATGAGCAATATGGTTGATGATAGATCTACTGACTTGAGAGAAGGGTCAAAGTCACAAGAAGACAGGTGGAGGCCGATGAATAAACATCCTTGACATGCCAGGAGAACAATAACAAGACATTTACTGGTGATTGTCTTTAGGTGTGCATTGAGGCTTCAGAGCTGCAAGTCAGTTGTCATATACATGGCCATGAATGCAGGTCCTAATAAATTATGCTCTGTGCTATCCCAAAATATGACTAGTGAAGCTAAGCTGTTTCCTGAGTTCGATTGCACAAAGAGGTGTTTACTGATTGATGCACTGTATCATGCCTAAGAAAAGAGGTGTCTGATGTTCTAAAGAACATCCAACCCTTTTTGTGCCAAGGATGTCAACCTATCATGCACAACTGGTGAGAGGGCAGAGTGTTTTAGACATATATCAGAGGACATGATAGACCGCTTCTTAATTAAACCACTATTACTGTGTCATTTATTGTCACCCTCCTCTTTATGTAGGAGGCAGCAGCAAGGTTGCAATGTCTGCAGCCAACAAGAATATTTGGGTTTGTACTGGGTTTGTGTGGCCAGGTTTTGCTAGCATGGGGGCTAGCTTCTGTGAAAGCTGCCTGAAGCTTTTTCCATGTCCAGCAGAGCCAATGCCAGGTGGCTCTAAGGCAGATCCACCGCTGGCCAAGCCAATCAGAAATAGTAGTAGTGCCTCTGTATAACATATTTAAGAAGGAAAAAAAGTTATTGGTCTTATGTAATTATACCCAGAGAAGAGAGAATTTAGAATATGTGAGAGGAACAACTCTGCAGACATCAAGGTCAGTGCAGAAGGAGGGGGAGGAGGTGCTGCAGGTGCCAGTTCAAAGATTCCTCCCCATGGTGAACACCGTGGTGAAGCAGCTGTTCCCCTGTAGCCCATGGAGGTTCCAAGGTGGTGCAGATACCCACCTGCAACTCATGGAGGAGACCCATGCTGGAGCAGGTGGAAAGAAGTCTGTGACCCCATGGGAAGCCTGTGCTGCAGCAGGCTCCTGACAAGGACCTGGGGACCGATGGGGAGAGGAGCCCACTTTTGAGCAGGTTTGCTGGCAGGATTGGTGACCCTGTAGGGGACCCATGCTGGGGCAGGATGGATTTCCTTGAAGAACTGAAGCCCATGGAGAGGGACCCACGCTGGAGCGTTTTGTGAAGAACTGTAGCCCACTGGAAGGACTCACACTGGAGAAGTTCGTGGAGAACTGTCTCTCATGGGAGAGACCCCACAGTGGAGCATGGAAAGGACTCCTTTCCCTGAGCAGTGGCAGAAACAGCTTGTGATGAACAGGCCATAACCACCATTCCCTGTCTCCTCGTGTCTCCTACAAGGGGGTAGAGCCAGGGAAGGAGGGAGGGGTGGGGGAAGGTGTTTTTAAGATTTTATTTTACTTCTCATTATCCTGTTCTGATTTTGATTGGTAATAAATTCAATTAATTTCCCCAAGTTGAGTCTGGTTTGCCCATGACAGTAATCAGTGAGTGATCTCTCCCTGACTTTATCTCAACTAATGAACCTTTTATCATATTTTCTCTCCTTTGTCCAGTTGGGGAGGGGAGCAATATAATGTTTCTGGTGGGTGTCTGGCATCCAGCCAGGGTCAAACCACCACTGTCTTTTCCAATGTAGGACTGGGGGGAGAAGGAAGAAGAGAAACTTCTCAGGAGTTTAGACAGAGGCAGGGGACAGAATTCCAATAAAATTCAAGTATCACAGGGGGGTTTGTAGTACAAGATGTTTGCAAAATGGCAAGGATCCATTTGAAATACTTGTTCTGAGAGGTAAGAAAAGCAAGGCTTTTATGTAGCACCTTATCTCTCTAAACCCAAGCTGAGACTAATCACATAAGCTATCAGAGGAAGAGTAAATAGGAAATCAAAGGACAATACATCACTGTAAACCTTTAGATTATGTGGTGCAGAAGTTAAGGATGTATTCCACAAAAAAATGAAAAAGGTCCTTGAATTAAGGTCAAAACCCGGAGAAGCGGCTAGGGAAAAACAAGAGCAGAACGAGATTTAAAAATAAAAAAGGACAAAGGAATCCCATATCCTGAGGGAAAGACAGGTAGTGATGTCGCAACCCAGATAGCTTTCTGGTAGGCAAACATGAATCCAATTTTAAGACATATTTGTTGAAGAGTTACATCTTCAAATTTTGCGTGTCTATGTCTAACACTGCTTTTAATCAAGGAACGTGTATCCCTCTGACCAGAAAGGTGAAGGTAAGGCAGTGGGAAATTTGGCCTTTCCCCTCCTGGAATTCAGAATAATGCCAACTGGTCAGTAAATAAATTCAGCATTCAGTTTCTTTGGCCCTATCAGGAGTGTATAAAGACATATTCAAATGAGACTGTGATTTTCAGTGGACGATGGGAAGACCAGCTACATGTGATCAGATTTTTATTTTTCTGGTTTTGAAATTTGGTTAAGATGAAAGAATGAGAGCCACCCCTGGGAAGTGTGTGCAGAATATAAGTGAGTTTTGTCATTTGGACTTCTACACAGAAGGCACATAAAACACACAATGGAATAATGTCCAGATGCACTGGAGACATTATCACAAATGGAGAAACACGACAGATGTATGAATTCATTTTTGGTGTGCTTGGCTAGATGCATTGGGTGGTTTGTGTCTAGGTTCTTGGAAGTGTTGAATAAAGAAAGAGAACAGCAACACTGCTGATGGTGCCAGATTTTCCAAGCTATTTCTGTTCCAGACAGATGCCTCCAGCAAGGTGAAGCAACTGCATTATATTGATATAATGTTAAGTATCCTTTAAAATATAATATTAGTGTTAAGCACAAAGCTATCAGAATGGGAAAAAGTATATTTAGCCATTGAAAGGGTTTCCTTGCCAGCTGGTTGGGAAATTACAAGACTGACTCAGTATCTACTTAAGAACTTATTTTTCTTTGATGGATACTATGTACCCCATCATCCTGGGTAAAGGGTTGTACCTACAAATTACTGGCATTGTCCTTTACTCTACGGCTCTTTTCCTTTTCATTGCAATGTGTCCTTGGGAAGGTACAAATACAGATTTATTTCACAGAGTTAGTGACCGAGGCATGCAGTATCCTCTGATTTCCACAGAGGTGGTCCTGGAGATACAAAGCCCAGGTGTTCTCAGAGCCATCTTTAATGGGCAATCTACAACGCTGACGTTTTTGAGGTGAAAGAGGGCAGTAATCTCCCTACCCACTCTGTGCTTTCTGTAAAGCAGATGCCCAAATATACGCCCAATTTGAATGAGCCTGGGTGGGCCTGATTTTCAAACATACTCATTCACCCACAGTTGAGACTAATGTGAGAGCAAAGATCAACTGGAAATTTGGTCACAGCACATATTATATTTACAAAGCTAAAAATAAGTCTCTGACTTGGGCACAAGAATAACCAAGCATTAGCCATAGCTAATATCAGTGTCACAGAGAGAGGTAAAGGCACAGATGGAAAGAAAATGTCTGATGCCTTGAGAAATGAAAATTAAACAAACTGGACATTGTGCAAAACCCACATTTTCCCTGGAATGTGGTGGGTGGTGAGAAGAGGTTGGAAAAGGACAGGTAATAGCAAAGGGCAGTAATATGTTTCTACAAGGCAACACGTCTGTATACCTTTAAAAATAATCTGCTGCCTTATCTCCCAGGCTCAATGCATGCCAGCTGGGGCTATTTACAGGCTAGAATTTGCAGTTGTCCAGTACTGCCAGCCTTAATATTAACAAAACTATATGACACAGCTCTGGGGTGCCCTGACTCTGTAATGCAATAGGTACAGGTGTTGGTCACTGCAGAGTTAAAGCTGCTTTGGCATCTACCCGTGCTTTTTTGCTAATGAACCATCTGGCTTATCAAGAGAGGTTGCTCATCCACAAATCAGCAGTTTTCTTGCAGATGTTTGCTATTTGCTACTTCTTAATTCCCTTACTCCCAGTTCCTCCTCTTGCCTTGCAGAGCTCTCACTTTGCCATTTGTCTCAATTCTTTCTTCAGAGGTAGCTTTGATTGCATGTACACTGGTGTCTGGGACTCTCACTATAATTATTTCTTTCTACATTCAAAACACCAAGTTTAAGCATCTTGGAAGTTGAGATTTTGCCTCTTAAATTACAGTATGACATTTTCTGCAGGCTGTGCAGGGATACATTTTTGTCCTGGATGTACCAAGTTGAAAAGGATAAGCATCACAACCTACTTTCCTTCTCTTTGAATTTAATTTCAGCCTTAATTTCAAAGGCTAAGTATTTAAGGGCATTGACAGCATGGTTTTCCTTGCAACAATCGTGTCATCATTTTGCTGTAGAAGAAACAGAAAATGTGCTACA
Source organism: Oxyruncus cristatus (assembly GCA_013399855.1). Taxonomy (NCBI): domain Eukaryota; kingdom Metazoa; phylum Chordata; class Aves; order Passeriformes; family Cotingidae; genus Oxyruncus; species Oxyruncus cristatus. The sequence goes on from VXAY01007087.1 coordinate 1,181,298, forward strand.
TTCTACTACACTTTCGTAAGTTATGTAACACCCCATTCACGAATATGTACAAAGGAACCAAAATAAATGCTCAGGGAATGGGGCTTTGCTCTTGGAAGAAGGTAAATTAGAGGGACTGAAATCTGGACCTTGATGTTGGCGTAGAAGAGAAATTCTGCAAGGGAGAGATAAGTCTCGTGATCTCCAGGGCATTTTTTATGAACTACAGGGGGTTTTGAGCAGACCTTGAAAGACATTCAGTAAAAACTAGTTTATCATGCTTTCTGTAATAGTAGATCCTTTCTCAAAGCTGTTCTCCTGCAAGATGTTGCTGTACTGGCTCAGCGTGGATTTTAATGTTACCTGTGCATCTAGAAAATTTTTATCTGAAACAAAATCAGTAATGATTCAAAAACCAAACCTGTTAGGAAAGTGGGAAAATGTGAAAGAAGACCTAGAACCCTAACCAGTTTCTGTGTGGGAGACAACAATATCTGCAGAAGGTAGTGGCTTCCTGAGGGATTGCTTTTACCTATTTGCTTTCGTCAGGGAGTAATGAGTTTAATGGTTAGAGACCCTCCAGGTGGAGGGACTAGCATTTTTATTTTCTTGACAGAAAATTGCATCTTTTTCCTAGCAGAACATTACATTTTCCCTAGAAAATTCTGATGTTTTTGCATAAGTGGTTTTCCTTGTCAGAGTATCTATCTGAAGCAGCATTTCCCACTGTTTTTAACAATCTAGGAAAATTCTTGAGTGAATTCTTCTTCTTTACTCACTTATTTTTTGTTAGCATGCTGCTCTGACAGCACAGGCTCTCCCTAGGCAGCTTGGGCAACAGGTGGAGACCATAGTTCCTCTGTCTTCAATGCTACCAGGTTAATCTGAGGGTAAGCGAGATGATTTACAGATACTTTTGATCTGTTTTTTGCTGCTTTGTAAAATTTCCCAACAATTCATTAGAAAGAATAAACCCTTTCTTTGCTCAGAGTAATGGTTGAAGGTACTGGAGGTGGGGAGATTGCAATGGTCTGGCCATTATTTCTACAGGTGCAAATACCTGGTCTGACTGTTCAAAAAGAACTCAACTGAATAAATCAAGATCATTGTGTTGTAACTGTCTTTTTTGATTTTGTTTTTTTTTTGGCCACAACATTTTTTTTCTTAAATTCCCAATCATAAAACACAGCAAAACTGATTGTGGATGTCAGCAAGGGATAGAACCAAGATCCTAACTTTGATATTATTTACTTCTCACATTTAAGTTTGTATCACTCTTAGTATTGCTTAAATAGATATTTTTAAAAGATTCTTAGTCTTCTGCATGGGTTTTATATTTAACAGGTCCATGTTCAATGTCCCTTGAAATTAATCAAAGAACATGATTCACCTAAATTATTTCAGACAACCTTTTTCACTACTTATTCTCTCTGAATCTTTAAATGTTATCCTTTTGTCAAGACAAGGTGTTGTGAAGTCTGAATTAATTAATGAGGAAGATTCTGTCAACCACGTGTGAAATACTTGGAGGTCAGTATTTGTTGTGGATTGGGATTGGTGTTCCCTGGAATGGTGTTCCCCAATTTAGTGTTTCCACTGAAACACCCCAAACCATGCGCCGCTCACTCACTCTCCCCTCCCTCTCCCTCTCCCTCTGCGCCAGGCTGGGAAGAATTGGGAGCACAAAAGGTAAAGATCATGGGTTGAGACAAGAATAATTTACTGGAAACAGCAATGAAATAAGAACAGCAACAATATTAATAAAAGAGTGTACTAGAAAGACGAACGATTCACACACTACATGCTCACCATGTGGATACGCGAACCGCCGCCACACTACCCCAACCAGAAGAGACCCCTTTCGCTGTCCCCAGGAAAACATATGAGGTGGTATAGAATAACCTCCAGGTTATTCCACGTCCCCTTCTGGCTACTGCAAAAATTTAACCCGGTCCTGGCTGGAACTAGGACAATATTTCACTGTCCTCTAGAAAATCTGAATTGTATGATGCTTTGGTGTACACAGATGTTTCCAGTGCCCTGTCAGACAATCCTGTCAGGTTGTAGGTGATAGGTGACCCCATTTCCTTTCACAAATTGAACTACATTTGGATTTCCCCTGGGCTTGGCAGGGAAAGCATCTCTGATAAGGATTCATGGAAAGAATAAATCTCACATGCTGGTGGCATCTCTTCTGCTAGAAGAGAGAGGGAGAAAGAGGAATTTCCTGTGTAGATCCTGAATATGGAGTTAGGCAGTGAAGACACAAGTGTTATTATGTATGGCCCAGGTTACAGTGATGGATGGTACTAATAGAACTTTTTTTTTTTTTACTCTGAGATCCAACACAGGCTTCCCTGACATCTTTCTGTGAATTAGTCTTTCTTTGGGGACTGGAACCCTTCTTTTTCTCCATGTGTCGCACACCTGCTTTGTCTGATGAGGGGGGATGGGTGGCCTTTTTTAAAAATACACAGGCCAGTGTCTCCTTGTAGGTCGTTAAAGGGGAGTACAGAGAAGGGCTTCATGGGATTTGTGCATAATCCTGAATCTGAACTAGAAACAGAGCCTTGAGCCGTTCAGGCTGTCCTGACTTAGTCATTAGGGGTGCTGCTTAAGATTCAGTGAAGTACTTGTGGCTGCTATGAAACCAGAGGACAGACTTGCATTGTCTTACTTTGGTTTCTGGGGCTTTTGCAAGGAGAAGAGCAGACTGAGGGGGGACCTCATCACAGTCTACGACTTCCTTGTGAGAAGGAGACACTGATCTCTTCTCTGTAGTGTCCGGTGACAGGACCTGAGGGAATGGCCTGAAGTTGTCTCAGGGGAAGTTCAGGCTGGATATTAGAAAAACGTTCTTCACCAGGGGGTGGTTGGGTACTGGAACAGGTTCCCCAGGTAAGTGGTCACAGCACCAAGCCTGACAGAGTTCAAGAAGCGATTGGATGATACTCTCAGGCACAGGCTGTGACTCTTGGGGATGGTCCTGTGCAGGGCTAAGGCTTAGACTATATGATCCTTGTGGGTCCCTTCCAACTCAGCATATTCAGTGATTCTGTGATCCTGTGATTCTGTGATTTTAGGAATACATCCATCCCTTTATAATCACAATGAGAGAGGTGCATTTGCAAAGTCTGATTCCACACCACTCTGTAATCACGGCCTGTGGCAGCACCGTAATGTTACAGGAAACCTAATTAAATTTAAAGTGAGCCTGGGCTGAACCTGGACTGCATCTGAAGAAGTGATAAGGAATAAAGTTGACTTGCCAGACATCTCCAGACTGGCAAATGCAAACACAGACTTAATATCTTCTAGTTTCCCAAAAAGCAAAACTTCCTGCATCAAGAGTATCGGTTACTTGGAACACACCCACAGTTCTCCCAAACGCTAGGTTTAGATCAAGACACCACTACCAGTTCCCTATGACAGCCATACAGTAGGTCTCAGATACTTTTTCTTACCACAGATTTGAGCTTTCTCATGACCTGTGTTCCTCAGCAGTTATGAGATCACTACTTAAGGGAAAGAGCTTTACTATGGACTGGCTCAGGACTGTGGACATTAAGATGGAGTCATTTGGTGGTAGTTCTAATGAAAGGGAGGTAAAATTCACATTTTTTTGGCTTTCATGTAATTTTAATCCAGTCAACAATGTCTGTGAAAAAGAAGTCAGAGAGGGATTAAATCTCAGCTTGTTTCAAGGCAAAGAGAAGGTAAGATCACAGGTAAAAGCTGTTATTTGTGTACTCTACTGTTTAGTATAGAGCGGAGTTAAAGATTTTTAGACCTTTAAGAGATTTCAAAGCAGCTTCCTCATATGCATTGAATAAAGTATGTGTTTAACTGTTATGTTTAACAAACATTTTTTTTTTTTGACTACTCTGTCTTATCTATTTCCTGCTACTGAAATTGTGTTCTGCTACAGCCTGAGGAGGCAAAAGTTTGCTGGTGACTGGAAGGCTGAACATGAGTAACGCAGGTGTGCTCTCTGTACAGATTGGCTAGTGAAGAAGGAAATATATTTGCTGCTGCTCACATGTTGTCAAAGACTGAAGGAAGCTGCAAATATTATTTATAAGGAAATAATCTATGCTCTTCAAAAGCTGTTCCTTTAAAATCTTAAGTTGCATTCCTGCATTTTGGAAACAGAGATAAGTGTTTTCTGTCTTTGTAAAGAGTTTCTTCTCCTAGTTGAGTAAGTTCTTGCATAGGAATTTGGTGCAACCAAGATCTGTCATTTAGAAAAATCTGATACTTCTTGCTCACTGAGTTTATCAGCTGTCCTGTGTCAAGACAGACAAACTATTTAAATGTTTGTCCTCTTATGTAGTGTGATCAGGCAGGTGGACTATTGTTTCAGCTGCTGCTGGTGAGGTTTAGGAGGCTCTCTGCGGTGGTGGATGTGTCTGTTCAAGTTGCTTTTGCACTGCTCTGCTACTGAAAACAGACTAGCCATTTCTGCACACTCAGACCTGCCTTCTTTCTGATGCTATGGAGTCTGTATCTGCTCTAAGGACTTTGACATACTTCAGCTAAGTTGCAGTAAAGAGCAATGACAAAACTCCCAACAAAAAGACTCTACCCCCGTTTGTCTTGTAGCTGGTTTCTAGGAGAGGTTTGCATATGCTCACAGTGAAACCTACATCGAGCTGACATAGTTTCCTTTTTATGTTACTGAAAGGTACGCAGCCAGCCTGAGGAGCACACACGTGCTTAGCCAAAAGGTTGGTGGCTTGCAGGTTTTAACATTTAACCAACATAGAGGTAACTGGATAGCAATAGATGGCATTTATCAAGAATCTCAAAGTAAGGCTCAACCATTGTATGCAATGATAAATAGAATCTCAGAGAGGAGAAATCAGATGTGGAATAAATGTCAGAAACATGGCTGGCCTCGCACTCACAAAAATACAGAAGTGAATACACATACATACACATAATCAAATTTGAATTTTGAATTAATTTTTCCTAGGTCATGAAGGGCATGAAATTTCTCTTGGTCCTACTGAGTACACACATTTTTGATTATTCCTTCTTTGCATGATGCTCATCTTTTCACTGTATAATTTTTTTCTTGTCCTTCCTAGTTTATCAACTGGATTCTTAGAAGAAGAAGAAAATTGTTTATTGCATTACCGGAAACTGTTTATTGCATTATTTCTTGTGATGCTCTTTGAGATTTTAGGAAAATAAGTATGTTTGAAGGAACCTGGATACCTCAGTCCCTTAGACATCAGACTGATTTGTAGAGAAACAGTGTGCATTTTAAAGTTGTCGTCACTAGCAATATTTGATATTAAAAGATTGCAGAAAATGGAATCAATGAAAGACCTGTTTAGAATGTGCTCAGAAGTCAGAGTCAAAACTGCCAAGCACTGGAAATTCTGAGACATGCAAAAATTAGAGGCTTTTATTGCTAGAAAAAGTGGCACTTATTTTCATTCAATCTGTCTTTTTTTATCTGGCAAATATTTTCAGTGAAAATAATATACTACAGAGAAGGCTTCTATGCTTCTGAGCTCAGTGCACAATTACAATGATCAGGAAGAATAGAGCTGCTGATTCTGTGAATAACTGGCTTTGAGTTTCATTTCAAGGTACAAATGGCAGTGCAGCCTTTTCTGAGTCCCAGAAGTTATGCAGAAGTTTAACTCTTTTATTCTCCTTTGTCATACTGAAAGTCACCACTGCACAGGGAAGAGTTTATGTTTATGGGCAATTTTACACATTTTGTTATACCAGCCCAACAGCTCAGAATTATGCAGCCTTTCAGACTTAGGACAGGAATTCAGGTGGGAGTTTCTAAAGAAATTGCCCTCTAATCTCATATTTAATGCCATCTGTCAACCCAGTGACACATAGTCAACCTTAGGGATTCAAATAACCTCAAAGAACACATTTCTTTTCACAGGATTAAGCACATTAATGAGACATAAAGCAAAGTATATTCTGTATTTTCCTCTTGGAAATGTGTTCCCACCATTTGTCCGTGCCTGTTTTAAATGACTGCATGCAACACCTGGGTCCTACTCTGAGGCTGCAGGTTTGCTGGAGAGCCTTTGGGATTTTTTATTCTGTGGTCTTTCTGTCTTTTCTGGTACACAACTCCATCTTTCCACACCTTTCCTGTTCCATACCTTCCATTCAATAAAGAAGATATTTCCACTCGTTACTTTACATTCTCAGAATATATTTTAGATTGTCTTCTTTAAGTGCCCTTACATCTCTCTAATCCAAGTTGGCTGATTCTTTAAAATTTTATCTCATATTTTGTGTTTTGCATCAATGGATCTTTCTTTCTATCCAATTGTCTTTACAATTCTGGTTTCCAAAACCATGTCAATAAAATCATCAGACTTTGAAGCTTCAGGAAATCCATGCCAAAAGTCACCTCTACTGAAGGACTAAGTACTAGATTTAGTAAGGTGCCATAGACCTGCTGATATTTTTTCCATTATTAGCCAATAATATTAGTTCTTGTGAATGAACTAGACACTAGTGGTTATTAGGTATACATAATGCTACACTATTATTTCAAAATAATTTTCTTATGGAGTGACAGTGATAATACCCTTAGAATTAATTAGCTTGTATATAGCTGATGAACCATTTGGTGTCTTGAACTCCAAATTTAAATATAGCTATGTCACTAGACCTAGGAAGAGAGAAGTCAGAATCAAAAGAATTCCTACCAGTGAAGCCTGTGGGACAGTGGGCAACAACCATCCCTTTTGACTGATTCTGCTTCTTTATCAGCCAAGTGAGATATATAGGCAAGAATAAAACAGAAAATAGCAGTTGTAAGCTACATGTGAAATCTATTCAGAAGACATGTAGATCCATTTGTAAAGATTTAGGGCAGTTTGGGCTTTAAGAATAAACATTTAAAGACAAAGAGCAATGTCTGCAGGCAGTGTAACTCATGCATTTTCAATAGCTTAAGTGCAAATATGGAAATATACACCAGAGTAGATCTGACCCTCAGTGTTACCCAGAGCATATTCCTTATTCATAGAATGCCCTCTAAAGGACGATTGTAATGCATAATCTTATTTGATAATGTATGTTCACGTTTCAGAAGATGCTGGGAAATTATTAGCCTTTGACAGACTTCCTTTTGGCTTTAGCAATTAGCAGAAATGGAACTCCTTAAGATTAAATTTCTCCTTTGGACCATGCATAATTTTGAGGCTTTTTGTGTAATCCCATTAAGCAGTGATAGAAGCCAAACACTGAATTTTCAAATAATTGTGCAGTGATTTAGCCACCTCCTATTGAAGCTGTTCAGACTACGAAAATGACCTAAATGAAATACTTGGCCTTTAGAGCTTCTTTGAAAAGTGTGTCCTCTCCCCCCCAGCATCTGAATACAGCATGTGACCATAGGGACTTGTTGAAGATGGAACTGGGGAGCAGGGTTTTTGGTATTGTTTAAATTACTGTTTGCTTGTGCTTTAACTTAGGTTGAACATATCCTCAACATGGAGAAAATAGCATTCTTTTAGTGTCGGAAAGTGAAATTGCTACATAAAGCAGTGTTGAAGCCTTTCAGAGGAATGGTAAGGGTCTGTGCCTTAATAACCAAACTTACTGATGCAGGAAAATGAAATGAAAGTCAATAAATTGCTGAGGAAATGGAGTTCAGTGAATTGTTTTAGTCCATTCCTTGCTGATTTGGTCTCTACCATACATTATCCTCTACCCTGCCCAACTCAGTTTTAGATAATGGAGCTCCTGACACTTTTCTTGTTACGCTTGCAAAAGTAATGGCTTCCTCTTTTTGTTCACTTGACAGGTTAAAACATATTTAAGTGGAAAAAACTGATGGTAGACCAGTATTTGTCTGAATTGCGCATAGAGTTCATTAAAGCAGCAGCCTCTGGTGAAAGTTTATTCATGTGCAAGGGTGCCTGCAGGTTGGTCTGGATCCTTGGTGGAGGCTGAGCAGAAGTAGCCACTATGGGAGGAATTTGATGAAGCTGCAACTTGTCATGATTGCGGCATTGGATACAGCCCACATAGAAGAATACTTGTCCTTACTCATTGACAAATACAAGAGGAAGGAACTTTGAAAAAAAATTAGCAGAACAGAAGATCTGTATTGGAAATGATTATGTAAAGTCAACTGAGTCTAGGAAATCCTTATGAAAAGTCCTGACTACTGGACTACTGACTGCAGTAATTTGTATGTAGGTGCATACACTGTAAGACTTTATGGGTTGATTAAATGAGATCAGATATGGAATTCTCTGTTCCATAAAAGTGCCTTCAGTGAGTAATCAAGAGTCCTGTTGCTATTGAATGCCAACAGATCTTTCAAAAACCTGTTTCAGTGGCTGGGCAGGGCAGGGCTGGGGGAGCTGGAGCCTGGCCCTGCTGCAGCATTGCTGGGGCAGGGCTGATGGTTTGTCAGCTGCCTGTGACACTTGGGTTGAATGGGGTACATGGGCTGTGCCTACCCTACCCACCACAGTCCTGATCCATCCTGAATCTGGCTTCATCTCAGCAAGAAATGCAGCAGCAGGGAGGTTGTAGGAGTCTATGTTAAAGCAGTGCGTCCCTATGGTAACAGACATCCTTCAATCCTGACCAGGTGAATTATCACAAATTGGACCCCCAACCCACCTGGTAGCTGCATAAAGTTACAAAGGCCTACATACATTATTGCTTTGGAGAGTTGGGCAATGTTTAGGATGTTCATTTGTCCTGAGGAAGTCTAACCACTCACTAATGCATGGGAAAGCACTGGAAGGGTGAGGTGACTGTTACTGTCTCAGATAAGCCAATTTTGAGGCAATCTGCGGGTATAAAGTATGTAAAATACCTCTGACTAATTATTATTTCTGTGAGTGACTATCAAAGCCTAAATAAAACAGGTGACAGGCTTTTAAGCATGAAGTAGCAAGTTACCTAGAGGGAGATATTTCCCTATCCCAGGGTAGGTTTGGAATATTTTTGTTTCAGCAGGCAAAGCCTTGGCTGATGTGGTAACATCTGGAGAACTATCTAAATTCTTAAATGTCGTGGGTTAGGGCTAGAGGATAAAGAACCTTATCCAAAGAAAGGCACTTGGGGTTTACACAGTGTAGTCCCTGGGTCACCAGTAAAGGCTGGATTTCATCCACAGAGCGATGAAAGCTCAGCACTCAGTACAATCCACCAGTTTTTTCCTAGCTTTTGCAATGTATCCTGGCAGAATCCCCCTTGCCAGACCCATTTTCAGCACTGACCTGAGACCTTCCCCCGACCTGAGAAAGGCTCTCTAAGTCAGCGTGTCAGAAGCCTGGTTAGACAAATAAAGCCATTCCTTCTTTTCTGTATCCCTGTTTTCCATCTGGGATTCCCAGCACTGGGATCTTTCTTTTCCAGAGATGGACAGGACAATGTGTATGAGCAACACTGCCTGCCTGTGGGACGTGCCAAGGTGTGCTCATGCTGAAGCCAAGCAATCAAAGAACTTTGCAAGGTACATCATCTGCTACCTCACCTCAGGGAGAGCCATGGAGACCATGGTTACTCAGACACTGACTCAAAGAAGGCCAGGGAATTTGGGTAAGCATTTTTCTAATTAATCTTTTTATCACTTTTTTTTTTTTCCCAGTTCAGAGTAAATCTATTTAAGGTTCCCTGCTGATTTCAAAGAAGAAAAGAAAAAGGTTTTTAATTAGAGCTGTACAGTTCATGTACCTAATGAATCAATAGTAATTGAATATAGCGGAAATTCCTTCAAAGCACACCCATGGAGTTTAGTAAAACCTCCTTTAACAGGTTTACTTCTGTGCCAGTGTTATTTTAAGGGGATTCTCCGTCATATATTGGCTTGAATGTATGGTTTTGTTCCATGTATTCTCTGGAGTTCATCCAGGTAATATTACTTGGATATCCAGTGGTATAAATTATAGTTGTGGGTAACAGATACAATTGTTGTATACACTTCCTAAAATTTTGTCATTCTCTGTATGTAGTTCTATGAAGGGCTTAAGGGATTGTCCCGACAAACTATCAAAAATAGCCAATATATTACCATTTAAATTGTTCTAACAACTACTTTAATCTCAAAGTTAAGGCTACAAAATATCTTCAATCAACAGAGTCAAAAAAGAAAATTCAGGCCACAAGAGGCTTTCCTGAATAAGTGCTGCCTTAGCATTACATTAATCACACTTCCTTAGGGAAAAAGAGAGATTCATAATGGAACACACTTCTCCAGATGAAGAAATCATTGTACAGGACAGAGTTTCTGGAGAAGATTCTTGTCTAAGGATATCCTCCCTAGCTACTCCTTCAAATAAAAGCCTTCAGGTGTGGATGCAGACTTGGACCTTCAGAACTTGTCCACACATTTTTGAGGACATTTGAGGTCATAACCATACTAGGCTCAGGGTACAGTAGTTGAATTGGTATTGCCTTACTGACGAGGATGATTCCTGAGCCTCACACAAAGGTGCCTTTACAGTGTCTAGCCCATTTGGGTATGGTCACAGACATAATCTGTATTGGCTTTGCTTTCTTTATCCTGCTGTGACTTCATCTGCACTAGCAGCTTGCCATGATGTACCTGCACTGTTCACAGGGCAAAGCACAGGTCAGATCTTGGCTAGTCCTGCTCAGCCTCCTCCTATGGTAGCACATGGCCAAGGGGCCTGGGCAGGAAGAGCTCAGCAGATAATGAAATATTGCTTTGATTTCTGCGATAATTCCATTTCTTCAAGAATATCACTGATGCCCAAAGAGTTTCAGCCTTGTGCAAACCAAGGGATTGGTCAGTCTTGTTTTACGTGGGGTCTTTTTGTTATAGATGAAGGTACAGGTCTTTTCACCGAAAAGCAAAGAGACTCAGCTGTGACAGAGGGAAGGAAGCTCACGTATACAGCATCGAAACCACACTGTGCTTTAGACCTGCACACCTTAATTTTAAGTCATCCACAATGCCCTGGATCAACCCTCATCACACAGAGTAAAAATTCCTTATCCTGGGAAAAACCAAGCACAAAGGCATTTGCCTCAAGAGGCTGATTTGTAAGATCTAAATCAGAGTTTAGTAAAATCTAAGCTTTAATTTTCAAAAAGCTCTCCAGTCTTCACTTTTTTGAAAAAAATGCAACCTGAGTGCATGCCAAGACTGTAAAGCCAGAAGGCATTAATACTATATATATCTATATATATATAAATCTCTTTAAATTATACAATAAAAATGTTTTATATAATAGAATGCATTAAGTATATTTGATCTCATGATTTTCAGATTAATATCCTCCTTCTCAAAGGTCTCTGTGTTGATTCTGGAACATTCGTAGCTCTCCACATTGAAAAATCTTTCCTTAAAAAAGAAAATAAAAAAGCTACAAAGCAAGTTTTTTTACCAAGTAATTGAAAATCTGAAATTAAAATGTGAGCTTTTTTTAGTTAAGCTGTTCCCATAAAAAGTCTGATGTATTGGCTGGCTAAGATCTCTGTTATGTCCTGCCAGAATGTAGATCTGAGTTTCAATGTAGCTTTAATATATATTTTTTTTCATTTTCAAGAACTCTCTTCTAGAGCTCATCATCTGGTGTTATGCATTAAAATTCATAAAATTCAGCAGCTTTATATTAAATTTAGGAAACACTCAAACAATTTAGCTGTCAGAAGAGTCCTGACAAGGACCTAGAAACCTTTAATATCTCAGTGTGAAAAAGAGGGAGTTGAGCTGTGCTTATTTGAACTTGATTTATTACTATCAGAGAGTGCTGGTGCCTGGAGCACCTGAATGTCCTTCTAAAGGTAACTCCTGGCAGGTGGTGAGGAACAGTCAAATTAATTTTTGGGTGCTCTTTTCTGACATCATAGCCCAAGGTTATAATGTGTTCTTTCGGTGATAATAGTGGTCCCAAATTAGCTTTTAGCTGGAAGGATCTGTGCTGGAAGGTGCTCTACCAGAAGACTTCTTCCAGGGTTCCTTTCTAGTTGTGGCAAGTTTTTATATCTACAAGAAACAGGGCAAATGTAGGGGAAACTCATTCCTCCATTAATGGAAAAACTCCTCCTCATTTGAGTTTGCATGTCCAAGTGGGTTTATCTCTTGGAAAATTGACATTACACTGTTTAAGTGGATATAATGATGCTTGCACACCTCAAAAGAACATCATGGGACATAATAGGCTGATTAATTGACTTTTGTGCTGTGTGAAATGTTTCTATCAATTCTTAGATTTCATGTGTGTGTCAAAAATGAGATAGGTGGATAAATGTGTATCAATACTTGCAGGGAAAAGCAATTTTGACTTCAAATACAAAATGTTGTGTTTTGAGAGGCCATTACCACTCAGGAACGAGACCTTGGGGAGGTTATAGATAGATAGTACTACGAAATTGTCAGCTTAGTGTTCAGCAGCAGAATGAAAAGTAAACAGATACTCATAAGTATTAGGAGAGGAATGGAGGAGAAAGCAGAAGACATCCTTATGACAACAAGTGCATTCATGGTTTTCCCACATCTTGACAGCCGTGTGCAATTCTGGTCCTCCCATCTTAAAAAAGTATGTCCTTAAAGGGAAAAAGGTTCAGTTCATAGTGACAAGGACAATTCAGAGGTGTGGAACAGCTTCTGTGTGAGGAAAAGAAAACCAAGTTACATCTACCAGTGCACTTACTACACTTTAGTTCAAACACAGGACAGGCTTGGAGCACTTGAACTGAATTCCTTTTGGATGAAACAAAACCAGTCCATGCCCTGGAACGTGCCTAGTGCAGTGCTGGAACATGCCCAGTGCAATCCAACTGCTAATGAGTGTAAGATTTGCAGGACTAATTTTAAGCTAATTGGAAGAAAAAAGACTGCTGAGGGTGCTGGAGACTCTACATCAATAATTTTGTTTTGCAAATGCACTCCTATTACTTACTCTGCAATGTGGGCATAGCTGAGGTGGACGCTTCAACCTGAAAAATAAATGATTTACTGGAGGTATGAGAGACGTCAACATAATTTCAAGTGGCATGGAGAGAAATGCTAGAGATCAAGTGGTTATTGTGTTTTTCAGATACAGATCCCATAGAATTAGGAATTACATAATTTTGGATCAGGTTCAAAACAAAGGAAAGGCTCAAAACCAAAGGCTTCAAAACAAAGGTTCTTTGTGTGGCATGCAGTGGTCCTCCGGAACTCCTTGACAAAAAGAGAATTTTATATGGATGAAGTTCAAGTGGGTGTGAAGGCAGGCTGGACAAATGCTTGGAAGGGAGATCTGTTGATGTTAGTAACTGGGTTACCAATTGCATCAGGATCGGAAAATCTCTTTGGGTGAAAGTGGCTAGATCACTTATGCTCCCTTTTCTTTCTCTTCCCTGCATGTCCACTTGTGACCACTGCTGGAGGCAGAACACTGATCAAGGTAAGCCCCTGCTCTAAGCCAGTGTTCTTTCTTGTGTTATATTTTGATCCTATATACCTTTCTTTTATATATAGAAGTTCTGTAAAAATGATATTTGAATACACAATTAGATCTGAATTTTACCTTCATGGATGGTGCTGGTGATTTCCATACCAGAAATATTTCTCAAATACCTGTACATGTTAAATTAGAGTGCGTCTTTCTAAGGAAGTTTTAAATGAGTCATTTAGATGATTTTCAGCATCACAACCTACCTAAACTCTAAATGACTGCAGCAATAAAGGGTATTCATTTGAAGCAGCCACAATTTCTTATTGAAATTTTATGTTTGTTCTGATTTCAGCTTTATTGTTGCAACATTGCATAATTTCACAGGTGTATAAAAAAGCTGGGTGCGTTAAATAAGCATTTGGAAAAGAAGTTGAGGAGACCTTGAGTTTTCTCAGTCTTGGTGTTTATGTCATTTTTTGGCATAAAGAACTTTTTTTTTTTTTTCCTTACATATATGAATGGCTTTGTATAGTAATGAAAAAAATCCACCTATGTTTGACATTTATAACACAAGGAATGCAATGCCTGATTGCAGTTGCAGAAGTTTTGAAATATCCTCCTTAGAGAGATGGTAAGTTAGGTGATGCCGTGCCAAAGCCATAAGAGGATTGTCAAACTCTGAGTCAAATAAAGAGCAATTGGTTTAGAGTGATGGTTCTGTGCTTTGGGTGAAAGCAGCTTGCTTGATCTAATAGTCAGAATGCTTTTTTTTTTTTTTTTCTTTAATTTCACCCAGAGTACAATGTTTTCAGCTACCCCTTTTCCTAACTGCTCTTCTTGGATGAGGTGTTAGTTATGGAGCAGCAGCTGTTCCCAGTGTTGGACACCTGTCTTTGCCACAACTGCTTTGGAGATGATTGGGGAAAGGGTTTCCTGGCTGGCTGGCATTACCTTGGGTATGGAGCATGGTTGGATCACAGCCTGGCGTGGCATGGCTGCAGGGAATACTTTTTATTACAGCTGAATGATTAAACTAACCAATAACAGTAAATATTTAATGTGAGTCAGACAAACCTTATGACTCAACACTCCTCACAGTACTATGTTTTTTCGTACCAGCTGAGTACCTTGAATTCCTGTAACTGCACTCTGCTGGCGATGATCTCAGACTACGGGATGGCAAGATGTGACTGCCTATCTCTGTCATGAACCAGGTCATCTGGGTGCTGGGCAGTGCTCTGACTCCCAGCTGCTTGTGTGATGTGAACTGTGCTTAACGGGAGAGCAAAGCATCATGAGAGACTGAAAAGCTGCCAAAGAAAAACATACCTCTACTCTGGCCTCTGGCTTAGTACAGTGAAAAGACTTGTCATTTAAGAGATATGTAATCGTGAAGAGATAAGTAATATGCTTTTTAAAGATAGATGGTCTGTAACTTATTTTTAGCTACAATTTTACATATAGTGGGGAAAGCATTTATAGAGATATTGGTTATCAGCTCCATGCAGTTGTGAGTTTTAAAATTCACAGAGGTGAGAAAGACTCATAGAACCTTCTTGGGCTGATTTAGAGAGATTTGAACCTCAAGAGGTTGACATAGTCCTGCAGTTCAAGTTATCTTTTGTTTATGGTAAGAATGACTTCATCACTCTGCTCATGTGGCTGTAAACACTTGCTTTGCTCTAGGAAAAAGCTGTGCCAGAGTTTTATCAATGCTCATGATACAGTGCACCAGGTGTTTTCAGTATGAAAAATGTCTTCACAATAAATCAGTGGGGACATAATTTCAGAGGTTATTTTGTTTGTTCTCATTGTACCTTGTGTGTATGCAAGAGGGAGTGCACACACACTTCAGTGGAGGTGACTAGAAATGAAGCAACTGCTAAAACACAAGAAATACCATGGTACAGCACCCGAGGAAAGACCGCTGAGGAGCAATCAAGATTAGGAAGAACCTTTCCACTTTCTCCAAGGCTTTAAGATTGAGAGATGGTATAGAAATGGAGAAACCTAACCTTTGACTGCACTTTCACTCAGAGGTTTGATTTTTATTTGGCTTATCCTTCTAATAAGACAAAGAGTTTCATTTGGTATGGGATGTTTCCTTCTCTGAAGGTAGAGGAAAGGGTTAAGGCTCTACCAATGTGTCATGAATTCCTTCTCTCAGAGGCTGTGGTAATGTATGGAAAGGTCTATAAGCCCGGCATTTTTGTATTTTAATCCTCCTCCATTAAATTCTAATGACTGGTTGCTAAACGATGTCATGCATTTCCTGCTCCTTTTATGGGGAGCTGTTTTATAACGCAGCAGCTTGGAAGCGTGCAGGAAGCAGTCATCTCTGGAATTGATTGCATTTCTGATAGAGCACTTTTGTACTGTATCCCTGGAGAAATGCTGCAGGTCATAATGGCTTATGTTCTCCTTGTAGCTGCAGCATAATAATTTACAGAAGTAGACCAAAGGCAGAAACCAACTCTACCATCTTTAAAACTCTCACTAGACTTATTTTACTCTGTTTCTTTCTTTCTTTATTTACAGAAAGCAGATCATTATTACTAGTGGTGGGGGGAGTAAAGGGCTATGTACAACACAATGAAACCCTCTAGGTCTGAAAGAGCTGACGTTTATAAATTGGTTGGGCATATGATCCACAAAATACATGTCCAGTTTGTTCAAGTGATGTGGAAAGGGCAGTTGAACAAAAGCAGTGTTTGCATACATTGCATTGCATGGCAGTAAAGATCGTGACCCTTATGTCTGTCACATGGGTTCATTAGAAATGGGTGGCAGCCATTAAGCTTTGATTTTCAGCACAGATAAGTAATGAACAAGCAAATAAAGGAAACAAAGGCTGGCCACGCTGCAGGGCAGAGTGATGATCTGATTATGCTGAGAGCCTGACTGCCGCTTTTTTGCCTGGGTGGTCAGTGTAAGGGGATGCTTCCCACTGCTTCTGTTTCCACAGTTCTGTCCTCACTCAAATATTGGTGAGGAATGTATGGGTCTTTTGTGTATCTTCCCTGGAAAATTGCTTTCCTTGGTTACTGACAGAAATCAACAAGACAACCCCCTGAGTGAATTCTTCCTGACGTGCCAGATTCAGTGAGTGTCTGGGTGTGCATAAAGCATGTAGAAAAAAGCTTTTGAGGTTTCTAAAACACATGACATTTGCGGTGGTTTCCTTTTTACCATTTGCAAGTGCGTTGATCTGAAGAATGTGTAGAAATAGAGTTTTTACTCTTTCTTTCTGCAGATACCTGAAATTTTAGCATGGGAGTGAAAGTTTCTGCCAAATAGTAGCTGGCACTGGATATCAATCTTTCTACTAGTATCAGGCTGTCACAAGCAATTTTTTTATGACTGGACTGGTGTTAGCTTGAGCGGGTTTCACGTGATAGACTTACACAGTATCTCAGGCCATTTTTTCTTTAATACTCTGATATTTGATATTCATTGAACCGTGAATTACCTCGTCACCAAAATTGCAGTTGGACTAGAAAAATGCACTGCTGTGGCCAGAGAAGGGTGAGGATATTTAAAATATGCTAGTAAATGAACCTCTGGCTTCTACTATAACTTGAGGAAGGTCACTTACCATATTTCAGCTTGCCTGTTTCTGAGGTGTTGATAAAGTCTTGCTGGTAAAGTCCATAATGGTCACCCTGAGATGAGACTGCTTTTGAAAACTCAGAGAGAAAGCAGTGGTGAAGAGGGCCTCAAATTTGACAGGTGAAACAATGTGGAGGCAGCACACTGGGTGACAGAATTAAGGCCTTTTACTCCTTTCCCTTTTTTTTTGGTGCTGAGTAACACTTAGCATTGTGTGTAAATCCATTGGTTTCAAAGCTTTTTGCAGAACAGAATCTAACTTGTTCTTTTCCTAGAGTTATAGAAATAAGCATACAATAGGGATGGCAGAAGGGAATGTGGAGTAAAGGACAAATTGATATTGATTTAATTGATACGATTTTTACTAATTATGTCACTGGCTCCGAATGTATAATCATCTTTACATTAAGAAGAAAAATTAAAGAACAAAATACTGTGATTTTAAGCCTTGATTCATCTTTTGCTCCATCTACTCTCCCAAGCGCTAGATCTGTGCAGCAGTAAAGAAAGGCACAAAGTGATCAAGCAGAAAAGCTTTTACCTTTTTAGCAAGCTGATCTGAAAATTTACGTATATGTTTTGTGTTGGATGTTTTACTTCTTTCAGTGGCCACTGTGCTAAGAAGATGAGGGCTTGAAAAAAGCTCAGCTTGAAATTCCTACCAGAGCTGAATGGTAAGGCCCTTGCCATTTTTCCTGGTGCTCCTTTTTTGGATGGTTTTAGGCATGTTGAATTTGATAACTTATTCTGTAGAGCCAACTAATCAAACAATAGTTCTCAGGTAAGTGGCAACACAAGGACGAGGCAGAAAAAAAGTGGGAAAATTGTAAAAACCTCAGAAGCATGGCAGAATGTCAACTCTGAAAGCACAGTGTTAACTGTGCAAGAAATATGAGTGAGAATTATGGGTTAGTGATATACATTCTCTCTACCTCTTCTCTGTACTGAAAAAATAATTTTGTGGAGAACTCGTTATTGATTGTCTGTGAATGTTTGCATCTGAGAAAGGAATGATATTGGATTGAATGATACTCATGCATCATTAATATTGGTCATAGGACAGTCTGGGATTTTGGCTTCAAAGCAATCAGAAAAGGGCTATCTGTTCTTAGTTTTCAACTTTACTCATTGAAATTGTTTTCATGTGGTGACTACACAGTCCTGAAGACACACACGCCTGCTCAGTGCTCTTCCTACTTGGGTGTCTGGGCTATTAAAAAATCAAATTTTATCATGTTCCCGTACATTTGAATGAAGCTGGGCTCTTGCAGGAAAGAGGAGTTGTCACTATTAATATATTTATTTTCCAGGGGTCATTTAGATGGGTCTTTTATCATCTTTATAGAAGCAAAATGACAATGTGATGATTGTGAGGACTCTGGAATAGAGTAATAAGACTTTTTGAATGTGAAAACCCAAGAAAAGTGTGATCTATAGAACTATGCTTTTGCCCATGAAGGTCAGAGAAGCGACTGTGTTTCCCAGGATCTTTCCTTTCCCTGGGTCTCTAAGCAACCTGGCCTAGTGGAAGGTGTTCCTGCCATGGCAGGGTAGTTGGAACTAAAGGATCTTTAAGGTTCCTTCCAACCCAAACCATTCTATGCTTCTCTCTCCTGGATGTTGGAAGGACTTCATCTCTAAATTTAGGAGAGGTGTTAAGAAGGTATAGCTGAGTTAGGAGTAGATTGATTAATGCTTCCTTATTTCTAAGTCTAGTCTTTAGTGGAATGATGATTATTTGCTTATTTTGCACCTATCAGTAACAGACCCTACCCCACTACCTCCACTCCTTCCCCCAAAGTTCCAGTGGAAAAAAGCATCCATGAGTTTAAATGCAATAATCTCGGCATTTTTTATAATCTAAATCTGCCCACCATTGCTGTAAAATTCCAGGAGTATATTTCCAAATCTTCTCAAACTGTGATCTGTTTCTGAATATGCATTTTGCATTAATACTTCATATTTGCAATGGGGTCCCTCTCCATGCATTAAAAAACATAGGTAGCGTCCCTAAGGAAATCAGAGCACTAAGATGCATCAAGATCATTGTAAAGACGGTCACAGAGAGCAAAGTGACATTAATGAAATGCCTCCACAGCAGTCTCATCTCTTTGGATGATGACAGATTATAGAGCAGCACACCCTGAGCGCTATAGGGTGCAGCCAGCATGGTGGGTGAGGGCTCAAAATTCCTATGAGCAGAGCAGTGCCTAGGTAAAGCCACATACTCAGGGCAAAAATGTTGATCACAACATGCTGGGCAAAGAAATTTAGGCATTAATAGTTATGATAACTCCTTTATCTATATTTCCTATCTGTGTTTTTTTAATAAAGTCATTTTGATTTACATATTAAGAAACAGGCAACTCTGTCTTATTAGCTACTTTCAAGATGAGGCATGTTTTCAGTAGACTTGACAATACAATTGCTTACTACTATAAGATTACTAGTAGTCACCCGTACGTGCTAAACAAAGGAAAAATTCCTTCAAATATCTGTTTCTATACATCTATTTCTGCTTGCTTTCCTAATTATGACAGGATGCAGATATGGCTGGTCTAAATGTTTACGTATTGGGACTCTGAGAGCCTCCTTATTGTCACTGCTTTCATGAATTCTTTAGGTAAGGTTCATAAATATATGACTCTCCATCTGGCTATATTAGAATGTGGCATTAGAAGATATTTTGTTGTCTTCATTTTCTGAAAGATAAACTCTAATGGGCTCTGTCACTCTGTAAGCATGACTATAGCAAGTAAGTCGTGCAAGAACTCTCTTCTTCAGGTATTCTGATTTGGGTTATTTCAATCTCATTACCAAAATTCTGCTCTCACTTTTAGGTCCCCTACCCAATCACCAAAGTCTGTGGCACAGGGGGGCTTCTGTATTCTGCTCCATCTCTGCGCCATGCTGGTGGTAGAATTTCTTGTATATCTTGTGCCTATCTTGGCACACTTGGCTGAATCTTCTATTATCTATGCCCTGTTACTAAACCCACTGGAAGGAAGAGGAATAAACTAGAAATTACCCTATTTCTCAGAAAATGAAGAAGGTTGCACTATTCTTGCTGCAGTGTTTCTTGCACATTCACCAGTTTTCCCTTCCCTATCAGCATTTCTCTTCCCAATCAGCATTCATCTCTACCTCAACAGCATCAACAAATCAAAGGCTGTAGTTGTACAGCCTAACATAACTCCGAATTCTCTGGACATTTCTGTAACTAAATATTGAAAATTAATTTCTGTTAAAATATTTTCCATGTCATATAATGTTTTCCAGAGCACATTATTTTTTTTTTACATGTGCCCAATCCTTTTAATTATGGATACATTTTCATTTCATAATGTAAATTGCGTATCCATTAAGCTGTATGTTTAACATTGCTCGGTTTCCTGTTAGTATTTACCCTGCAGTAATTTTCAGCAATAGAACAGTGAAAGGTTCTGTTTATCATTTGGTGTTCATTTATTATTAATCTAAGATTTTACAGACTCCAAGAGTCTATTGTTTTTTCTTGTGGCACATAAGTGAGCTAGAGGAACCAATAGAATTTTTATGTTTAATGGAAATAGTCATATCCATTTTTCTAGAGTGTTGTTGTTTTTCCAAGTATCCCACCTGCTAAAGGAGATTATTTTTCTGATAATTTTTGCTACTTTTGATTTTGGAATGTATTATAATAAAATCAATTAAAATTCTATATCCAAAAAGGAAAGGGAATACAATAAAAAACCACATTATAAAATTCCACTGGCATAAACTTATTTAACAAAAATGTTCAAGAATATACAAGAGAGCAGCCAATGTATTTTTCATGGTCACTGACTCTGAGAGAAGTAAATCACATAAAAATGCAATACTTTTGGTGCATTTATAAATACCCATTGTGTTCCTGTATCAGAAATTCATATTAAGATTATATTTCTAATGCTCATCCATAGCATTATTTTAAAAAGTAAGTTGAGCTCCTGAATTTGAGTCCAGCTACCGTTGCTGCTCTCAGAGAATTTAAAACAAATGAAAATGCCTACTAATAAATGATAACATTTAGCTGCTACTGGGAGTGGGTATTCCATATCTGGAATGCTACCAGGTACAATTACTTTATCTACACCACACCCTTGCTCAGTATATTGCCTCAAGGTGTAAGACCTGTTTTTTCAGACTGCTGTTATGGTCCTGCTGTTTCATTCTGAACATGTCTTAGAAAGATGTGTCTTATTCATGCAAATAATAACCATTTACCATCCATCTCTAAACATGCTTGCATTCTTTCTGACTTTAATTAGAGCTGTCATCTGCTTCAATCCCCTCATTTTAACTTACATCTTTAGGTTTATTTGACCTTTTGAGGTAGCAATGTCAGCTCTGAAATATTTTTTTCTATTTAGTGACTATTATCTAGCAATATACATAGAATGAAAATCTATAATTTGGCAGGTGGCAAGGAAAGTCAAAGTAGTAAATTTAGATCAATTTGTGATCTATGTTCTTGGGAATAGTTTTAGCCTTTAGTGGGCTTTAAATTGATGCAAAGCAGTTACTGAAACAAAGCTAAAGATGCATCAAACTTTTTATTGTAGTTAAATGTAGCAGCAGTATTCAGGAAAGTGTGTACCCACATGACACTTTGGTAACCAGTTTTATTTTAGAACAGTTGTGGAATTGTTAAAAGTGAATTATGAATATTGCAAAAATCAAAAGGTATCTGAGAAACTGAGTAGGCAGATAGTAAAATTCTGAGGCTGTTGAAACCCATAGCAATAATTCCTATGCTAATAGGAATCCAGTAATTCAGATTCTTCCCTGTGTATACCAGCTAAACTAAAACCTGAAAAGCAGAAATGTGATCAGGCAAGTAATTTCTACAGGTGAAAAACACATGGAATAGTTTGTGTGCATCCCTCTGTGACAGAGGCAGTAAGAGTTCCCTGTTCATTCTCCCCTAGCAGTGGAAACCTGCAAAAGCACCAATTCTTGTTCTTCCCCAAGGACTAGCATGCTGCGAAAGCTGTACTGCTCTAATGATAAGGTGTAACCCAGTGGAAGAAGCAGGGGGATCAGAATAGTAATCTAAGTGTTCTTGCAGCAATCAGTAGAAAGGCCAAAGAAAACAGAAGGGAAAAGAGTTCTTTAAACCTTTCTTAAATTCTCTCGTAAGTCTTTCTCTAACCTTTTCTGCCCCTGTACTCGGCGCTGGTGAGGCCACACCTGGAGTATTGTGTCCAGTTCTGGGCCCCTCAGTTCAGGAGGGATATTGAGGTGCTGGAGCAGGTCCAGAGAAGAGCAACGAGGCTGGTGAAGGGACTTGAGCACAAGCCCTATGAGGAGAGGCTGAGGGAGCTGGGGTTGTTTAGCCTGGCGAAGAGAAGACTCAGGGGAGACCTCATCGCTCTCTACAACTACCTGAAAGAAGGTTGTAGCCAGGTGGGGGTTGGTCTCTTCTCCCAGGCAACCAGCAGTAGGACAAGAGGGCATGGCCTTAAGCTGTGCCAGGGGAGGTTTAGGTTAGATATCAGAAAGAAATTCTTTACAGAGAGAGTAATCAGGCATTGGAATGGGCTGCCCAGGGAAGTGGTGGATTCTCCATCCCTGGAGGTTTTCAAGATGAGGCTGGACGTGGCACTTAATGCCATAGTCTAGTAACCACAGTGGGGTTGGATCAAGGGTTGGACTTGATGATCTCCGAGGTCCTTTCCAACCTGTCTGATTCTATGATTCTATAATTCTATGATTCTTTCACAGGCAGCTGGGCAGGCAGGCAGGCAGGAACTTCTAGGAATGTGCCGCCTGCCAGCCCCACTCATAGCAGTGTAGCTATGTGCATGCACACACAATTTTGTTCTGGTTTCTGTCAGCAGTGGCATGGGAGAGGAGGAGAATGACACTGGAATTTGAAACACAAGACAGTGCATCTCAATGGCCCTATAATCCTAACAATGTGAACTTGCCTCCATAACAAAATTTGAATGCAGAGAGCCCCAAGTCACCCCATGCACAATCACAGTCTTAGCCTGCAAATAAAGCAGCGAAGAATACAGAACATTAAAGGCCTAATTAATTTCCTAGATAAGTTTCGAGTAGTGAACTTATGAAGAGCACATTACTCTGTGGGGACAAGGTTAAATTTCGTCCCTTGGTTAGAAGCACTTGAGTGTTGTGACTGGAGGAGGATGGTTTGGTACTCTTTTAGATTCCTCATCTGAGTCCCTCCAACAACTGCGGTGGCAATGGGTCTACTGCAGGACAAACCGTATCTTCCATCTTCTTCTGGTTGTGCTGGATACTTAGTTTCACCCTGAGACTGAAGTTATCCTATCTTTACTGCTGCCGTATAACATTCTTATATGGGCATCAGTAGTTAAATTATGATCTGAGGTTTGAAAACTTTTCCTGCCTTTATAGTCATGGTTGTTAGGAGAAATCCATGAACAGGCACATTTTATGGGATCCATCTGAGAACACTGGTATGTAGGTAGATGCCACCTGTAGATGGTAAATTATGAATGATTTATCTAAACTGTCTACACTGTCACACAAATAGGTCATATCATTCTGACAGATTCACATCATGTCTGATAAGGAATCTGACATTTTATTCTTTGTAAATCACAGTATTAGTAATAAACAACTAAACAGTTACTGAGTCTTTCTTGTGATTGTCCACTCCTCATGTGTCTGTTAGAATCTTCATTAGCTTCTACTCCAGAAAGTGTTGATTTAACAGCCTGTGGAACATAACTTTTCTTTTTTCTCCTGGAACATCAAGAGTGAAGTTTGATATGTGCTCTGATGTGTATTGGGTTACAATTATGACACAAATCAGTCTTGCCTGACTTGACCACAAGCTAGGTGACTTTCTATTGCATTGAGACTTCACAATAATTAAATCACTAAACTTATAAAACATAGGTTACTTATTTGAAAGAAAACATAACATGAGACTGAATGGCATCTGTAGTACTGAATCAGTTCACTAAATGCACATCTGTGCTTCTACTGTTTACAGAATTTATAAATCCGCCCTCTGACACTTTCAGGAAATGCTTGTGTATGCAATGTGGAGATCAATATCTTGTTGGTAGGAAATTGCCTTTCTGTTAGTCTGCGAGATCAGTGTATGGGGGCAGGGCTCACTGTTAGTGTTTTATGTCTGAATTACCTCTTTTTTTTCTGGTAGAGTCACTTGCTTCTGTTTTACATTTTGTTGTACGTACCTTAAACGGAACACCCTAAGCTACAGGTAATAATGGTTTGGTTTCCCATCTGCATTGATTTCCTCTCTGTCTGTTAAGAAACCAAGGCACAAAAATTGCAATTTGTGGATTTACAGTGAATCTACCTTATAGGGAAACAAAAAGAAATTTCCTGAAAAAAATGGCAATACTAGACATTTTGATACATTTTAACATAATAAACTGGCAATGTGTATGTGAAGACAACCAGCAGCAAGGGTTAGAGATAGCAGAACTGGTGTTATTAATGCATTGCTGGATTTAGCCAGGAGATTTAGGCTACAGTCTGCCCTTGTCTGATATATAATAGAGAGTAAGGCTTTATCTTTGTGCTTCTGTTTGCCCATCTTTAAAATAAACATAAAGCGTCGGACATCCTTGGTGGGGAGAGAGAAAGAGAATGAGAGAGAGTGAGGGAGAGGGAGGGATTTTTATTCCTCAGGGGTGCACATTTTTACTCCTCACTCTGATGCATATAAGGGTTTACAGATCTTTAAAGGGAGGACAGAGAGCAGTGTTGTTTGACCATTTATGTCAAGATGGGAGCTAACTTATGAGCCAAAAATTGTAAAGTAGGGATGCAAGGTGGGATGTTCTTTGCTTGACACGTGGTCAG
This sequence comes from Oxyruncus cristatus, assembly GCA_013399855.1. Lineage (NCBI taxonomy): Eukaryota > Metazoa > Chordata > Aves > Passeriformes > Cotingidae > Oxyruncus > Oxyruncus cristatus. The sequence goes on from VXAY01007087.1 coordinate 1,206,101, forward strand.
AGCAGACAGTTTATCAAAGGGAAGATCAAGAAGGGACTTGATTAGAATGTCTGTATGTTCTTCTGGTTCAAAAATATCTAACCAGAGTAGGATGGAGAAGAAGAAGAACCACTGGCTGGAAGTCAAAACCTCAGAAATTGAAATGAAAAGTAGCATGCACATTCAAATTGAATGTGGATGGCTTTTAGGAAGATGTGCTTTTGCTAAACTCAAATTATTGCACTCAGAATGGGTGTAATTGAATGAAAATCTTCGCCCTCTGGTAGAAAGATGCTCTAATGGTTTCTCTGGCTTTAACATGGGAAGCTATGGCAACAAATGACTCCTGTAATAAGACTCTTTCCCTTCATTAAATGAAGCAGCTGCTACTGAAGGATCTGCCACTGCTGTCTACCCCTGAAAATCTCTGACACAGAAATTTAGCTCCTGAAGCAAGGCAGGTTGCCAGGTGTTGAGCTGAATGAATGGCCTCTTAGTTTCTGTGAGTGAAGGTGGCTGTAACCAGCTGATGGAAAAAAGACTTTCAATATGGTAGTGATCAAGAGCAGAGTTGAGGTTATTTATCATCTTACTTCTTTATAATGTCATACTTTTCAATGCTTTAAAATAATATTTATGCACCCTGATTCCTCAACATGTAAAAAATCACCAAAAATGAGAGCTTGATTTCTCATATATTTCAGGGGGTTTTGGTTGTTGTTTTTTTTCTTCTTTCTTTTTTACAAAATTCACAATAATTCTTTAGTTTCAGGTTTTTAGTTGCTGTGCAGACAGCACAAAACATAGACAACATGCAGTGGATAAAATGACTCTCTGGAAGACTTTCAGTGCAAAGAGATGACATACATATCAGTCGTTTAATGTTTTCTGAGTTCTTGTTAGTGAGGTACTTTGCACTAGCTACAGTAACATTTCCTGCATCATGCATTTAAATTTGCGCATGTATAATTGCATCAGTTTGTAAGCAAAAGGCATCCTACTACAAAGCCATATGCATCCAGAGTTTGTGCCAAGATTCCTAGATTCTCCACCACTGCTGGGAATTTGGGCATTTTTTTGCAGGAGCTTCAGATATGTTTAAATGGAAATTCAGGTTTGAAACTCGACATATAATCTTCCATAACTATCGTTAAGTTATTTTGTGATGTTTCCACACTTTCCGCTGACCATTTCCTACTTTCGGAGTTCCAGGGTTAGCAGCCCTTTGAAACAAATGATGCTGCTGAGGTCTGTGTCCTATTGTTTCAGACTGCTTGCTAGTGCAGGAAGACACGTCTGTTGCAGTTGGTATTCAGCTCACATTCTCAGGCTTTTCCTTGCACCACAGAGGCTTTGCTAGAACCACTTTTGTGCATGATGAAAGCTGGATACCTGGAACATATTTTGCAGCAAGGGATACACTGCAGAGTCACCAAATCATGTACCATAAAGGACCCCGCCTGTAACAACACGTCTATCTCAATGAGTTCACAGGGATACTTAAGTATCCATGTGGATGTAGTGAATGCAAATAAATTAACTGTGCATAATTATGTAGTTACTGACACAGAGGGAAGCAAGTTAAAATCTCATTTGTCATACTGAACCATATATATTTGCAATCCAAAGGAGCAAGGCTGAGTTTCTTTTGTTTCTTCTAACAAGTGGGTAATTATTTCTATTTTTTTTTTTTTTCTTTGTAAATCGTATCATCATTCACCCTATAATGAGTCAGGTGGATCTTTGTGCATGTGCAGGTACATTTTCAGCGTATTTTTATTTATTGTTTTTGGTCTGGCTGGGATAAAGTTAACTTTCCCCATAGCAGCCCTCATAGTGCTGTGCTTTGTATCTGTAGCTAGAAAGTCATTGATGACACACCAGTGTTTTGGCTGCTGCTGAGGCATTGCTCCCATAGCATCAGTGCTGTTTCCACAACATTCCCCTCTCACCAGGAGGCTGGGGCTGGGAAAGACCTTTTGAGGGGACACAGCCAGGACAGCTGACCCAAACTGACCAAAGGGATATTCCATACCATATCACATCTGACTAACAGTAAAAGCTAAGAGAAAGGTGGAGGGGTGTGCATTCATTGTTTATGAGGTTTGTCTTCCAGAGCAACCACTACATGTACTGAAGCCCTGCTTCCTGTGAAATAGCTGGGCATCACCTGTTGATAGGAAGAGATTTCATTTGGTTTTGTGTATGGTCTTTGCTTTTCCTTTATTTAACTACCTTTATCTTGATCCATGACCTTTTCCCAATTTATTTTCTTCCCCCTCCCCCACCATCCTGTTGAGGAGGGATAGGGCAGCTTGGTGGGTGTGTGGTGTCCAGCCCACCATACTCACTGACAATTTACATCATGAATAATGCATGCCAAATATACTTGATGTCACCAATTACAGGGTAATCTGCAGATGGTGAGGAATTTTGTATCAGTTATATGCTGTCACTACAGAAACATAGAAAACAAAATGCACAGGAAAACGATGATTCAGTATTCTGTTAGGAACAGTACTTTTCCTCAGTTGAATGCAAAAGCTCTGAATCCCCGTGCCTGAGAGCACGACTGGAAGCATTAATTACAAGCATGGGGCAGAAGGTTTCATCTTCATTTGAATTTTGCCTCAGGGTAACAGGCTGGTATCAAACCCTTGTCCCTGGCTTCTGGGCAACTTTAATTACCTGCCTCCAAGTTTCTAACCACCGGGTCTCCCTCTCTGTTGCCATGACAACCTCTCTGCTGTCAGCATCCTGAACTTTCTGTCTACGCTGCAGTCACTTGGAAACCCATTCAAGTAGTTGAAACAATATGGAAATAATGCAGACATATAGAACCGCAAATGGAGAAAGGAAATTAATTTTCTCCCTTCCCTTGGCAGCTCCTGTGAGTCAGGTGGCTGCAGGGAATCTAGGAGTGTCCATGGGGACTGCCTCTGTACAAAAAACTGAAAGCTTGCTTTGGTTGTCTTCCTGTATGACAAAACCTTCTGTCCATGACTTGTTAAATCCGTCAGGCCTCTAGTGAAGTGTTGCATGGGTAAAGAGTGAAAAAAACAGACAATGGAAGGGGGGATGCAATAAAGGGGAGCATGGGGAAATGCATGTCTGGCTCCTGCCAGCTGGGACCTGCTTGGAGCATCTGGGGCTCTCAACTCGCTGCTGCTGCTGCTTCAGCTCTCATGTATGCCTGAGGCTGAGCTGGGTGAGGATGTGGGGAAAGGAGAGAGCCCAGGGGTGCATTCCCAACAGGGTGTTCAGCACCCCCCTGTGCAATCTGCAAGCCCTGGAAGTTTCCTCACAGCTTCTCCCTGCCAGACTGCAAGCCTGGATTTGGGTCTCTCTTGCCCCTTGTACTGTGGTGTTAAGACCTGTGGGTCATAATGTATCAACAGAAAGGCAAATGCTATGAAAGTTCACTGTCTGCCTTCTGTGGTTGCACTGAAGTGTACTGGCCCTTTGCTGTTGTGACAATCTGACTGCATCAGCTGGCCACAACACACTCAGTTGTGAGCTTTTCAGTTCTCGATGGGTTAATGAAATTCCTCAAACCCCGTTTCTTGTGAGCATAAATGCAGTTACACTGCAAAATTTCCACAGTGGGTTTATGGACCACTTAGAAACACATGAAGTAAGAGTGAGACTCATCTATTGTTGCTCCTGTTACAAATCCCCCCAAATAGAAGCTGTTCTCAAGTGTCATCTCACACTATCACCCAAACCCTACCCTTTTTTTGCCAGTGCAGGTATGACGTATGTCTCTGTATTAATAATGGCCTTGGCACTGGATGTAGTTTCTCGGTAGACTTTACTGGAAAGTAAACCAACAGATTAATGGATATTCAGCTGACCCTTAAAGGACATAGTAAATCTTACAGAAGATGACCTTAGGAAGAAGTGGAGAATAAACAGATATTGAGCCATTGGCAGTCACACTTATATATTACACCCTGGAGTAAGGACTGTCCGTGTCTTCTAGCTAGAGATGAAGGCAATCTGGGCTGAGGGAAAGTTTGCAGACTGATGCAAAGGAAGATTTAGGTAAATAGTAATATATGTGTAAGGCCCAATATCGACAGTGATTTTTTGGTGTGCTTTGTATTTTGAGGTGCAGGAAAAATTACTTTGTTTTGAAGAAGCTGCCAGGGTCATTTACAGAGTCACTAGAACAAAAGGCTGAGATTCCTCCTACCAATGTATGGGGTCCTGTGGTGGGTGTAAAGGACTGAATCCATGACTCTGCATGCCCCCAGTCTTTGTGACTGCTTACCAAATTTGGCTGAAACTGAATCAAGTTTTGCAAAGTTCTCTTTCAGGATCCAAAGGAATAACCTGCTTTGAACTCTCAATCTAAGTATTTAAAAAAATAAATTAAGGCTGAAGCTACTCTTCTATATTTAGGTACTTGAACAAGTGACCTGATTTTTAAAGCACTGAATTTAAACTCTGAATTAAAGTTTTTGCTGACATCTATGGGAATTGTTACGTGTAAGAACTTCATAAAATCAGGTCATTCATTTTGCAATTCTGATTTGGAGTAGGAACCTAATTGTGTGCTCCTAATTTTTGAAATCCGGATGTGTTTGTAGTCTAAGCTCAGGTGTGATTTGGTTTGAAAATTGGATCCAAATTTAAAAAATGTCTTGTGGAAAGCTGAAACCCTCCCCCCAGCAATGCTACCTTTGCTATCTTTTTAAGAGAAAGAGACCTAAGAAATATGATTTAAGTGTTGTGTGATGATAGATATGTTGGCTAAGGGTAAGAAATGTAGGATACCTTGCAGTCAGCCCCTTTCTTTGCCTAAGGAAGGTACAGATCTTAGGATTTGACATCCCCTTTCTTTTTGAGGTTTTCTTCTGCGTTTCCCATCTCCAGTGTTACTTTACACAAGACAAAAGCAGAGAGGAGATCTTGAATGCCAGTGAAACTGTGTGAGATGTAACTTACTTCAGGCAACATGAAACCCACCCCAATATCAGCATCCTGGCTGTGGTGTGTCACTGCCCCATCAGTGACAAATGCAGCTCTCATGGCTTCCTGACCCATTGGTCTGCATATGTGTGTCCTGCCATAGCTCAGGATTGTGGCTTCAGTCAGAAATCTGCCTTGAGCCTCCTGCCTGCTGGTCCTACCTATTGCCCCACTTCACCTCAGACTCCTATGCTCAGATCTTCCTCACTGCAGCCTCAGGTGCTGAACAGGAGGGCTGCAGGTCCATGTCCTGGTCACACTGGTGTCAGATATCATCTCTGATTTGTATGACCAGAGGGTCTTTGATCAGAAGGGATGTGACATATGGACAGGTAATGAAGGAATATAGAGGTTGCTGTCAAAAAAAACAGGTGCTTTTCCCATTTCAAGTACTTCAATTTGGTACTTTTGCACTTATTTATGTGAGAAGGCTGTGAAGAACTGTTTGGAACAGAAAGAGTTACTGCAGCTTAGCAAGTCAGCTCTGTTTATGTGCAATTGTCAAGGCAAATGTGATGGTGGTTTAGAGCTAATGCATTTTACTTGACAAGTACTGTGTACAAGGTTCAATTGCCAAGGTTCATCCCATGAACTAAGACAACAATTTAGTCTATTTTTCTCCTTAGTGCTCAATATCAGTACCTTCTCTGCCTGCTCATCTGTTGCTGATACCTGACAGGTTAAGCCAAGGAACTTCCCTAATTAATAATGTGAGTTACAAGAGCTTGTACTAACAAACAGAGAACAGGAATTCACATGTAACACCTCACCCTCTGTGGATTAATGTGGCTGGGGGACACCCACTGGAGGGCTGTGTGTGCATTCAGGCATAGATTGCTGATTTCCTATCTTCATCAGTTAATATGAACTTGACAATATTGATGAAACATTAACTTTCTCACCTCTTGTATTTTCTTATTTATTTGGGTTGTATGTGTTTTGGCCCAGGGAAAGTCTCTTGTCTTCAACTGATGCTGTTTGCACCACCCTCAGCTGCATCTTTAGATAATGTTTCCACATGACATTATAAAGCAATGATTACCAGTGACTGCTGGGATGACTCCTGTCATGTAAGTAGCTGCATAAAACTGTGTGTGCTGCCATACAGAAAGTGGGTAAGACCTGGCCATGGTCTGATAAAGAGTGCACCTGGACATCACCTGGGAATTATTATGGTTCTGCTTTAGGGATCTACAGGAATTTAATCAGGGCATGAGGAAGTTTTTCCTAGAAATCCCAATTAATCCTTCTGCTTGGAGTTCATTGAGACCTCTCCAGTTATTGCAAAGGTGCATGGGAATCTGACAGTGGGACTTCAGTGGGAGCAGGTTACTGCTCTTCAACTTTAAAGTAATACTTGAAATAGCTGAGAAAAGGTAATGTAAAAGTCTGCTTTGAGATCTTCCTCAGTTATCAAAAACGTAACTTCACTACTATGAGTGCTGTAATTCTTCATCATTTGAGTGTGTTGCCACATCTAGGAAACATTGTAATAGTGTTATTAGCCTTGTAAATCATCATTATTTTCTCCATACCAAACTGCTATCCCCGTGAAAGTGAATACTACATCCTTAGCAATGGTGAAATCAAAATAATCAAAATCGACAGTATTAGCACCTCCAGTACTTTAAATATGTCCTTGTTAAAGCTGCCAAAATGATTTTGCAACATGCAGTCTGACCACATTTTGGAGAATGGAGGTTCGGAGTACTGACTCTTCCCCTCATCCCATGGGAGGTGAACCACCGATGGGAACACTTGGAGCCCTGAATCCAAATGCATCTATTCATGAGAGGCTGTTCTTCTGGTTGCCCATCCTTTCCAAGATGGGGATTATATAATTTGCTTTGCATACTGAAACACAGTGACCTAGTAAGAAGGTGCATATAATTTAAGTAATGAACAGAATAGATGCTCTAGCTAGCACATCATGTGAGCTAGAATTTCAACAGGTGATTGAAATGCATGAAAACAATCTCTATAAGCAGAAAAAACTTTCCCACATAATTCGTTGTAAATTTACACAGAATACTTATGAAACCACACAATTTTTTACTATGTAATTTGATTGGAAAAAACCCACAAGGTTGAAAATCAGCAACTGTAATGTCTAAGGACCCATCTGCTCAAGAAGGGACATGCTTTTATAAGTTTTCTTCAGGTCCATTTTGAACCTATTTTTCTAGCTACTCGAACCAGAATTTGGAGGTGAAATTACACACATTTTATTTTTTGTCCAAAACTGTGAAGAAAACAAAATATTTGTGTTCATATGACTGAAAAGAAATAATGAGGGAAGATTATATCATAGAATCATTTAGGCTGCCAAAGACATCTAAGGTATCTTGAGAAATTTGGCTGAGTGGGAGCGATAGTGAAACTAAGCAAAAGACATTTTCAGTTCCTTCTAAATGTAAGATTTTTTTCAATAGCTGTGCTTGACCTATTTAACTCTTCTTTGAAAACCAAGATCAGACACAGATAGAGTCTGGACGAACCTTGGGCTAATCTAAAACTGAAACTGTATGAAATAACTTAGTTCCGAACTTAAATTATCAAGAAGTTCACCTAAAGGCTGACCATTTGTTGTTTTGCAAATTTTGGCTTTTGCTTGACTTGAGAATGAAATCTTTGCATGCTTGCAATATTCTTTTAATGCAAACAATGCGATCTCTAGGTCAGCTGTATTCCCACAGACAGGAGGATGAGAGCTAAAAGATTTAAAAAATTGTTATTGACATAAAAGATCTCATCAAATGCTTTAATATCAAATGCCTCAATCACTGACAAATTCATAATGAATTCAGATACTAGTGTCCACATAAAAAAGAAGACAAAATAACTCCCAAAAACCTTTTTAAATTTCAAAATACTTTGGTTTAGAAAAAGAGATATTTCTTAAAGGCTAAACAGATTTGAATACGAGTGCAATGAAATGTTTAATTTCTATTCCAGGAAAATATTGCAGTCTGACCAGCCTTAAACTTAAAAAAATATTCACTAGTAAAGAGAATTTTTTAATTCCTAGAAGCACAATCAGTCTTTTTCTTAGACTGTCAGTGGGAAAAAACTAATTTTTTTCTGCAGTCTTACATATTAGTTATAGACCTAGAATGATAGAAATGAAATTTATTAGTGTGGATGAATGTGTAGTTACTTATTAATGTAGATGAATGTGTAGTTAATATTTCCGATAACTTATTAAAAATATTATTAAAAGTATTCCATCTGTGGAATAAAAATATATTTTTTAGCAAAACATATTTGTTAAGAAATATATGTAAACTTTATTCTGATCAGTGAAGGTAGAAAGATGTTTCTAACCTTTTCTAAACTTTGCATCTTCTTATACTACTTCTGCTCCTGGGCCCGCTGGCACAGAGGAGCCCAGGCTGGAGCGTGGCTCTGCACTCGAGGTGCAGAACTCCCTCCACCTCGTTTCTTCTGCAGGGTGCTCTGGCAGACAACTGTGACGTTTTTGCAGCTGCTCTTAGCTGGGCTTCCCTCAGTTTTAGTGGCCATCTGATCTCTTTCTTGCTCCTAAGGGATCTCTCTGCAGGAGGGGCTAGAGCATCTTCGTGGTAAAGATTATCTTTCTTTTATGATACATCGTTTTTGGTCTCTTCTCAGGGGTGCAGCTGAGCGGGCATTAAATCACATTCTCTTGATGTGGCAAGAATAGTGCTGTTTGGTCTCAATTGCCATTCATACCTGACCAGTCACGAATTTCTCTGACCTGGAAATAGAAAAGACTGTTTCCAATGACCTGAGTTAAAGAGTTTCCACACTCGATTATAGACTTATTAATGATTTGTTATTTCTCAGTCCTCTTTTTGGGCCTAATGTTGCCCTTTGATGTTTGCTTTTAATCTTCCAGTATAAACAATCACACTGAAATCTCATAAACCAAATCCCAGAACAGCTAGTATGACATTTGCTCTTCTTAGATAAGGACAGCACGAATGTGGTTGGTTTTATTGGCATTTGTATAATTTTAAACCTCTAAGAGATAATAAATGACTGTATTTCATTTGGTTCAGTTAAAATCACAAAACAAGGATATTTATCCAAAATTTAGAATACCTTACTCCTGCTTGTGCAACACTGGGTCGCAGCTTTGTTTTGTGTTGTCCAATCAAACTACATCCAAAGACTGAAAAAAATATCTTCTTTTTAGGAATTGTAGGGTACCCCACCTTATCCTGGTTTTACAACACCGGCCAGTTTCATTGTGGGCTAGAAAACTCAATAAATGAGTACATACTTCAAGTTACAGTCTCAAGAAAAATGTTTACAATATTTCTTAGAGCTCAAATTTAAAACTCTAAAAAATCCTATTTTGTGTCTTGGGATAGATTGCCAAACTGCCCAATAAAATTGAATTCTTTATCCAAATATCTGTCTTTCCTCCACTGTTGTTGGTGGATTTCCAAAAAGCAATTCTGCTTTTTTTTTGAAATCTTGATATTTTCTCTTCATTTTACTGAGTTTCACTGGGATTTCTAAAACACAGAATCAAGGATTAATACTGTAAATGAAACCTTCTTTGTAGGAATGCGAATTTTGCTAGAGTGTAATCAGAACTTTTATGTAAAAGGACTATCACTGGGATGAAAATGAAAATTAAGAATGCAGAAGACATCAAATTCCATAGAAATGTGAGAGAGATGATAAGAAGCAGGAAAACCAAAATCAGAAGAAGGAAAACCTTAAACATGCACCTGGAAATTGCAAAGGAGGTAGATTTTGTGCTGTGATGCATTTCAGCTATATCCCCAGCTGTTTTAGCAATCAAGGTGGAGAAGTGTTAATTCTGCCACATATTTGCCTGCTCAGAACTTCTCAAACTATTTCGGTTTTTTCGTTAATATTTTTAGTACTTGATTAATACAAAAATGTTCTGTTCTAACTATGAGGTGTTGGTTTTGATGGGTTAGGAGCAAGCATGGGTGAAACTAGGTTAAAGAGGCATGAACTTCACAAGAAAGCAAAACCATGAGTTTGGAAAAGAAAATGTTTTGCTTTAACAGATTTTTTTACTACTTCTAAAATCTCATTGAACTTGTACATGTAAATAATGCTGAGGTTTTGCACACATGTATGCAATTATCTAAAGGCTTCTTGGCTTATTTAGGAAAACTTTCCTACAGCTGGAAATGTTTCAGTGAGTTGAGTAACTGCTGAGTGATGGGGACTGTTTCCAGAGATATGGTGTCCCAGAGGTGGTCTCACAACAAAGCAGATGAAGGGAGCTTTCAAGAATGTTGGTAACATAGTACACTTAAGGACATCTGTTGAAGGCTAAATCATCACCTTTTCATTTCACAGAAAGCAATTGGAAAATTGCCTTCTTTTTCCATCTGGTGAAGAGTGAGTCAGTGAGTCTTTTTTCATCATTTCTGTTTTACCCAAGGCAAATGTGTTCACCTCTGTTGAATGCAGGACTCTGGCGGTAGAGTAGCAACTTTGCACTAGAAGAAGTTGGAGCTTTGTTCACAGGAGGAAGAAGCCTTCCTTACAAGGCTCTGTGCTGTGTGCACCTTCAGCTATTTGAAAATCTGGTGCCCAGTCTAAGCAGATGCAAAAAGAGAGTAGGATATACCCAGAGATAGCTACTTCTCTTCATTGACTACAGGGACAGTCAAAATTATTGGCTAAGATGCAATGCCTTTCAAATGGCTAAAATTAAGGGAGGTGATTCCCAGTCAAATCCTACTGTTCATGTGCAAAGATGCTGGGGTTTTTTTTCCACACAACTGCACCAAGATTTTCTTTGTTGTTGTTTATTTTATTGATGGGTTTTTAAATTTTTTATTTTGTGTGTGTGCATTCCAGGCAAAGTTGAATGCAAGAAAATGGAAAGAAGTAATGTTCTGTAAAGAACCCAGTAGGAAATGATGCTGAGAAGATCTGTAATACATACTTGGTTATTAAGGAAAGATGAAGAAGAATGTTGCTTACCAAACCTCTTTGCTTACTGCTGGTGTTTGGTCATTGCTGAGGAGTAAGAAGAAAAATCTGGGATTTACCTTAAAACAGTCAGTGCACCAGGTTGTTAGCAGGATGTGGAGATCAGAATAAAAGGAGCAAATTACAGCAAAACATGCCACAGTGTATGGATACAGAATGTGTTACAGTAGGCTAATAATAAGTATATGCCCCATGTGGGGAATCAGACATGTCAAGGGATGGAATAGATTAGGTCTCTAGTGATCTATTGAGAAGGTCAATGACTGGAGAATATGACACCACCTATGTAATTCTGAGAGATGAAAAGGTGAAAGAACATGAAAGCAAATGCTTTTATGAGATGAAAAAAAATCCCTCACAATTAAACAAAGCACTTGTATTTGTTAGTATAATTTATTTTTTCACTTATCTATACCTGATTTCTATGTTAAAAGTGTAACTAGTTCTTACTACTACATGTAATATTGATTCTTTGATGACATGTACATATTAATGGAGTAATATGTCCCTTTATCTTGTAAATTCTTGGGAAATTAGGAACATGAATCAAAATCTAAAAATAAGGCAATGATTGATTGCTTTCTTGTGATTATCTGATGATTATTTCATTAATCTCTAATATAATAAAATAGAAATTTGGTTTTTTTAATTTTATTTTTATTTTTTATTATTATTCTCAGATATTTTTGTCATACTCCTCATCCTGGGTACAGTCTCCATCACATACAGTCCCTGAATTTGAGAACAAATAATCAAAGCTGCCAGGTACTAGTGGAAGTTCCTCATTCAGTGTAGTAGGGAAGATCAGCTGGTGGTCATGGGAGGGAGTGATCTGGGCAGGGACATAGCCTTTCCCTGACCTTCACCATGCTGCTGCAAAATAATTCCACTGCGTTGTCTCATTGCTCCCTTCCATCTCATCATCCCACCGCTGACTTTTCTTTTTATATCACATTAAATGTGAAGTACTTGACTTCACCTTGAAGGCCCTTCAAAGCTGCACCTTCCCTACAGATCATCTAAAATTCATAGAGAGTGCCATCTCTTAGACCTTATAGGTCACTGATGACAGCTTCAACATTCACTCGTTAGCACTTCAAACAAGCGGTTCCATGTCTTCTCTCGCTCTGCCTGCAAGGAGCGCACTGCACACCTCGGTGAAGCTGCCTCATTACCCTCCATCAGACTCCATGGAAAGCTCCCCGTGGCCAGGGTGCTTGTGGCAGTGTCCAGACAACGAGTCTGCTGCCAGGCTGAGCCCACTGTTAGCTGTGCTGCACTGTCAGTGTCCCATCACTCCCATCTTCTCCCTAGATGGTTTTTTATTCTCTTGTGTTGTCAGGGTTTTGCCCCTTTTTTAATGCCCAACCCTGTACAGAACCAAACAAAATGGGTTCCTTGTTGATGACTCCTGAGGACTCACAAAATAGTAGCTTGTAAGAATACAAATGTTACTGGCACTCAAGAGTTATTTAAGATCTGGTGATAGAAAACCTTGATTCATTACAGAATTTGTCAGACACGCTTTGTTCAATAAGATGTATTTCTGCCCCACTCAATTCAAAGGGAGAGAGAGTATATTTATTTTTAAATGTGTGGTTAAGAATCTCGATGAATCATGCTGTTAAACAAGCCATAATTTTGGTGTCATCAGCCATTGCATAAGCAGGTCCCTCTTTGCCACCCTCCCTCTTTGAGCCCCCTGCAGGCACTGCTCAGGGAATGCCATGGGCACAGCAGCAATTAACCATACAAGCAGGAAAAGTGGAGAAGGCTCTGTTCTAGGGCTGGTGCTTGGCAAGAAGGTCATGTCTTTAATTTGGGGTTAATTGCAAATAACCTCTGTTTTTGCATAGCTGCATCCATGCACATGTGAATAAAAGTAAAAGGAAGTTGAAAGTGACTTCCTGTGGAGATATGGAGATCAAAGGGAAGCTGGAGGCCTGGAAAATGAAAATTATTTAGCACCCCTAAATATGCTCAGGCAACCTGTCATGTTACAGAACAAGAACATAAATCTGCCTTCTGACAGACCTTTCTGTGACCTTTGTGATTTACTCTATGTACCCAATGCAGAATAAGAGAAAATGTGTTCTGCATAACAAGGCAAGGCAAAGGAGAGCATTATTAGTTGCTTTGAATGTGTGGAATAAAATAGTTTGGGAAAAATATAGCAGTGCTGAGTGTATTCTGCAGAGATGCAAATAGACAATAATAGTATTCTATAAATTTCTGTCTTATTTATGGAAGGCCCAACTGACTGAATTTTGGATTTTGCTGTTCAGGATGGCATCTATGCACTCTGCTCATGTGAAGTACCTATTTTGGATCCTGTAAAGTATGGAGCTTAAATAAAGCAGCAAAGCAAAATTTAAAGAATTCAAAATGAATAGTATAAGATGAATGTACTCTTCATAAATGCTTATATGTGGGCTGGACTGAAATCTTGTGTATCTCCTGGCACAGTTGTAGGAAGTTTGGATATCATCTGAGCTGGTGTGATTAATTAGTCTGAATCTACTAGTGCCTCTTTGCACGTCTATCAGTTTTGCTCTTCTAGCCATGTGACACAAAATTCCACCTTGAGTCCAAGCCCCTGCTATTCCCTTCTGCCTTGCTGACTGCTCTGCCCTTCTCTAGGCAGTACTCAGCCCCAGTGGAGCAGCTGGTCACCTTGTCTTACCTGGGACTGTTAACAAAACCTCTTCTTACCACTGTGACCACTACCCGAGGCAGATCCTGCGTGACTGAGTTGGGAAGGGTACCATCCTGCACAAAACCTCTTCTTACCACTGTGACCACTACCCGAGGCAGATCCTGCGTGACTGAGTTGGGAAGGGTACCATCCTGCCGGCTGCAAATCAGAAGCGCGCCATGTGCACTTTAATGATGTGTCTCTTCCGAGCTTGGCAAACTTTCTTCTGCGTGAGTCATACCTTTGACTTGCGTACATGCGTGCTCCCGGAGGATAAACAAACATTTGTGCTTTGACCCCAAAAGCTGTGTTTTAATTAGCTGTTGAGAAGCTGAAATTTCCCGCTGCAATAAAAGGTATCCTGTATAGAATTGCAATGAAACAGCTGTTTGTAAATTTTAGGGGCGTAGTCCCTGAAGCAGGAGGGAGCTGCCTTTTCTTCCTATGCTAAGCATCCAATCATCAACCTGGCACTATCACCATGTTCACCATTAAAACATGTCCTCAAGTGTCATATCCAGAAAACTTCCAGGGATGGTGACTCCACCACTTGCCTAGGCAATCTGTTCCAGTGCTTTACAACCTTTTCAATGATGAAATTTTTCCTAATATCTAATCTAAAGCTTCCCTGGTGTAACTTGAGGCTATTTTCTCTCATCCTGTCACTTGTTACCTGTGAGAAGAGACTGATACCCACTTTGCTGCAGCCTCCTTTCAGGTAGTTGTTCATTCACCCATGTATGCTCATTCATATACACACTTATGTGTATACTCACAAAGTACAGTTCAGATAAGCCTTGTGAAAACTGAAGATCAGTTTTTATGGCTATGTTCATTTTACAATGGTAATTTATTTAATAATTTTTGAAACCAATTGTTCCTGCGTATAACAAAAAAGTATTTTCAGTCTTTATGGTGAATGTTACAAGAACCAGTAAATGACTGAGAAACAGTGAAGTTTGAGGTTATAGAGTTATCAATTATGTTTTCATTCTGAAGTATTTTATACTGTCTCTGGATTAAATATTATATTTGAGATAAATCTAGGTTAGTTATAAAAGCAAAAGAACAAGCGCAATAATAAGCTCAGGTTCCTTGCCTTAATTAGTGGAAAAATATTTTATGCCCTATACAATGCGATGATACACTGAACTGATCCAGTCTCTATCTGCAAATTGAAACAGAAAAGAATGTGTAGTGCCTTAAGCAAAAAATGATGGATAGGTTCTCAGATAGCTTTACAAACACACAAATAAAAATTACTGAAAAATAATTCTTAAAAAAACAAGATAGCTAAATCTCATTACTAGGCATCAAGTAATATTTAAATAGAGATGGCTGTGTTGGTTTTGGCTAGGGTAGAGTTAATTTTCTTCAGAGTGGCTTGTATGGGGTTCTGTTTTGGATTTGTGCTGAACACAGGACTGATAATATGGAGATGTTTTTGTTACTGCTGAGCAGTGTTTACACAGAGCCAAGGCCTTTTCTGCTTTTCATACTGCCATGCTGGTGGGGAGGCTGGGAGTGCCTGGGACACAGCTGGAACAGCTGACTCCAACTGACCAAAGGGATGTTCCACACCATATGATATCATGCTCAGTATATAAAGTGAGGGAAAGAAGGAGAAATCGGGGGGCATTTGGATTGATGTAATTTGTCTTCCCAAGTAATCATTACACATGAAGAGGCCCTCCTCTCCTGGAGATGGCTAAACACCTGCCTGCCCTTGGGAAACAGTGAATTAATTCCTATTTTGCTTTGCTTGTGTGTGGCTTTTGCTTTCCCCATTAAACTGTCTTTATCTCAACTCACAAGTTTTCTACCTTTTACACTTCTGATTCTCTCCCTGATGCTGCTGGTGATGCTGAGCAAACAGCTGCCTGGTACTTGGTTGCTGACTTGGGTTAAACCATGATGATCTACCTATTTTTCAGCTTTTCTTAGTTTACATCTCACATCTTGTCCCTGAAGCCAATATAATTTGAATAGATTAAACTATAATTGTTGTAACAACTGCCTTTTAAAGGAATTGATTCATCCTTTCTCTTGCCCTCAAGTTGACTTCCAGTGCAGCCACTCTGAAATGCCATAATTTATTGAAACTGCCAATGTGGTCCATTACATTGGTCTGCAGCAAACAGTTTGCTAATGACACTGAGCCTTGTTGGCTGTTTTTAACGATTATCTCAAATAGTGTGTGATAGTCTCCTCACATTGATCACGATGTTGTCTCCTTTGTGCCTCTGGCAGCAGCTGTGTTTGTCCTCTCTGGGATGCTTTACTCCACTGTATGTTATTGATAGATGATGATCATCCTTTCTTGGAGTAGGAATGCAGAATAAATGACCTCTACTGTTCACTTTTGCAGCCACAATCATGTCATGTAGATTCACATTCATGAGCTAGATTTTGTACTTCATAAGAGAGGTTGCAAAAAATTTTACATAGAATAATAGTCACTTCAAACCAGCCCTTGAAATGATAATCCCTACTTTTGAGAGTAGGCATGGTTGGATGAGCCTCTGGATGATTGGAAGAGATGGTGGTTGCAATTGTGGGGACATGGGTAGGAGAAGACGTTTTTATTGCTCTAGTCAGGAGATAACCACATGAAGCAGTCTGTGTCAATACTTTGCTGCTTGACATCATTTGGACCCATAATTGAAAAAAACTAATGTGGTTTAAAACTTACAAGTTGTGAGCTCCCTCTTTCTTCTTTGTGTTTACTTTGGAGTAGTTTGCTGTTAAGTACCATGGCAGAAACTCTTTAACTTCATGGTAGGCCTCATAACCTTTCAATGAAGCTGGTGTTTGAAGGCTTCTACTGCTTTTTTTTTTGTTTCTTGGTGGGTGCGAGAAAGTCAAATTGGATCCATCACTCACAGAAAGAGAGGAATACGCTTGTTTCCCACAGATTTGTGTCTGGCATCTTCACTGGCTGACATTAACAGTTGTTCCAGAGACTGGAGGGAAATCCTTTCACTGGCACCAAGACAAAAGCTAAGTGGTTGGAGGGAGCATCCCTGCATCTCTGTGTTCATGCCTGTTCCAGGCCTGACAGTGTTGGCAGCTTCTCACCACTTCATAACCCCTTCCTTTTATCTGCTCTCAATATATGGTATATACATAATTTGAGGTAGGAACTACTGAGAGGCATAGTCTTTTTACGTAACTGAGAATAGAAATAGGTTTAAGCAATATAATGTATATAATATAATTAAATCCTTCTTCAAAAATACATATTTAAAGATCTGTAAGGTTTTTGTTTTGAATTGTCCTATGAAGATTTTGCATGTGATGAAGTGGAGAACATGCTGGTCTCTGGAAGTGCCTAACACAGTATCTACTCTTCATTACAATCAATAATTATAGGACTTTTTAACTTAAGACTGGTGGTATGTGTATGACCTACACAGAGTGAACGACCACCATGATGGTCTCATGTCCTGCATGAATTTTTCTGCTTTCAGAGAGTAGAACATCTTTCTAATTGATAAAGAGAATGCATTATGTGGAGGATTCCCTATTCTCTCTCCACATGGCTGAACACAATGACTTAAGGGATAGAGGACAGTCGAGATAAGCTCCCATGTGGCATAGCATAAGTGTCTCCTCCATGACTCCAGCACTCTCTCCTGGTGCTCTGGTATAATAGGTACCAGACTCTAGAAGTGGAGCTGAACAATAACAAGAATGATGGTTAATCTAGGCTGAAGGTGTCACTGAGGTTTGCAGCCTACGCTCTGAGTAAAAACTGCTTCCATAAAGAAAAAAGTGTCATTTTTACAGGAGGCTCCCTTTTGAAGGGAACAGAAGGCCCAATATGCAGACTGGACCCACTTAGGGACATTTGCTGTCTCCCTGAGGCCTGGGTTAAAGATGTGGAAAAAAGCTTCCCACCCTAGCACGGCCCTCAGATTATCACCCATTACTGATTTTTCAGGTAGTCAGCACTGAAGTTGTAACAAGAAGTTCAAGGGCAATCAAGAGAGACTTCAGGGCCTTGGAACGACTGGTTAAATGATCAGGATAGTGTCTCTGTCCTTCCAGTCTTACTACAAGAAAGACATTGAGGCACTGGAGCATGTCCAGAGAGGGGCAAGGAAGCTGGTGAAGGGGCTGGAGCACAAATCTGATGAGGAGCAACTGAGAGAGCTGGAGTTGTTTAGCCTGAAGCAGAGGAGACTGAGGGGAGATGTTTTTGCTCTCTATAACCACCTGGAAGGAGGAAGTAGTGAAGTGGGGGTCAGTCTCTTCTCCCAGGTAACAAGTGATAGGATGAGATCAAATGGCCTCAAATTGTGCCTGGGGAGGTTTGGATTGGGTATTAGGAAATGTTTCTTCACTGAAAGGTAGGTAGTTGAGTCACCATCTCTGGTAGTATTTTAAAGATGTGTAGATGTGGCACTTGC
Organism: Oxyruncus cristatus; assembly: GCA_013399855.1. Lineage (NCBI taxonomy): Eukaryota > Metazoa > Chordata > Aves > Passeriformes > Cotingidae > Oxyruncus > Oxyruncus cristatus. The sequence goes on from VXAY01007087.1 coordinate 1,224,131, forward strand.
GGATACGGTTTAGTGGTGAACTTGGCAGTGATGAGTTGACATTTGGACTTGATGATCTTGCGGTCTTTTCCAACCTAAACAACTCTATGATTCTACAAATCATCTAGTAACAATAATTCTCATCTTCCTTGAGAAACACCATCTGTACAGTATGCTAGTGATATCCTGCATTTTGAAGCACTTAAAGGCAGGTCATGAGATTTACTGCTATTCTAAGAAACGTTTTATTCAGAGTACATCCACATAATTTGTTATGTTCTTTTGTCCTCTTGAGACAAATCTCTCTCTGACTATAAATTCACCGATGAGATATTTTTCAAGTCAATGGGAAAAATGACTGGGAGAAAAATGTCAGAAAAAACCCTCCCTAAATTCCATGAAAGGGAAATATATAAAAATACTGATAATTATCTGTGTTGTGTTACATCACGCTTTCTGCAGGAAAAAAAAAGAAGCTCAAGGAGAAATATGCATGAACAACCCTAATGGGACATGATCTAGAAATAAAAAGATTATTTGCAAATAGAACTGATATCAATATTCACATGATTCTTAGAAATAATAGTGCACGTTCCAAATAACTCCACTCAAGGAGTTCAAGTTTATTTTAATTCCTCAAGTTTGAAAAATGGTTATCCAGTCACTGGGGAGTTCTGAATTATATTTTTGGAAATTAAACAGAACTATCCTCAGATAGTTATTTACTTGCTGCCCCAATTGTCCAAATAGAGCAAATTTCAAACTCTACGCACTGAGAATAACAAACCAAAGAATGTTTTAGTGCACACAGATTGTAAGACACTTCAAAGGAACAAACAAGACACAAACGTTAACAAATGAGTACATATTTTTATGATCTCAGGTCCACATATCTATCCAAACTGGCTTTGCTATTGATCCTTGAAACAACTCGCTTGCTTATGGGTAGTAGAAATTTGCCAGTACTCTGTTTCAAAGCATCCCAAGTCTTCCAACTATCTCAACTAATCCAACTTCAATTTTCATGCTTCAGGTCAGGCAAGTCCGCACTTGTTCCCTGGTCTGCTGCAGACTCCTCTAGGGTCAGGTGTAAGAACAAGAAATAATATCGTGTTCTGCTTTTTGAGTGTTTGGCTTGTTTCTGGGCGCCAGATGCAAAGAGAAAGAATATCTGTGGTCGGAAAGAAACAGACACACCTCACCTTGGTTGATTTAGCTGGAGAAAGCTATAAGCTTGGAGAACATGCACTGGGTTGTCAGAAGGAAGTATGCACGAAATGGGTGGATGGTGGGAAAACATAACATGGAGTCTTAAGATAAGATTAATCCCTTAGAAACATCTGGTGGCAGTTTCCTATGCTGATTTCTGGTTGTTGTAGCAAAAAATCAATTCAGTAACTCACCCATCGAAGTTCAGTTTACAGACATCTCAGCCCTGCAATCTTTACAGTGTGACAGAAACACAAGCGATGAAGTAACAGGAGAGAGGAATAGCCTCTGTGCTTCAGCACAGGCTTTGTGCAGACTTTTTCACACCACAAGAGGTGTACCGTGGTTGTTCTGGAATCAGAAATGGGGCCTGTGTGTCCTACTCTTTGTGTTGAACTTAATCCAGCTGTAATATTTCAAACTATTTTCTTCAGCTTTTCTTTGATATGGATAGTTATCTACAAAATCACTGAAATGTTATGGACCATTTTAATTTGATAAAGCATTGTGTTGTAATTCTTTGCAGAGGTTACTTGTATTTAAGGAACACTATAATATAATAGTCTTCCTTAAATCAGAGTAACCTCTGCATGTGCACGTAACATGTGCAACACTATTATATGCAATCTAATAGTGTTGCACATGGCCACAAACTTTAGGTGCTCCAGCAGGACCTCCTGCACAGCCACTGGTGCTTCAAGGTGTACCTGTGGCAACACAGACATAACCACAGTCACAGATGCTTTGAGGTGTACCTGATCTGGTGTGGACTTATCCACGGCCACAGACGCTTAGGGGTGCTCTAGTCCCCCATGGACTCATCCACAGGTCACAGTATCTTTGACTTGAGTTCACACTGGGTTTCCAGCCTCGCCAGTACAGCAGCACAGGCACAGCAGTGATGCCCTGGCCATCTGCCAGCTCAGGTGCATCGCAATTGCTGTTATCAAAATGTTCCCAGGCAAAGCAGAGTAAGATACAGTGCAGTACTGCAGCAAGCAGTGAAAACAAAAAGCAGCCACTAATGAGAAATAGACTCTAATAGATAGTCAGGCAGGCAAGGCCCATGGCAAGCACAGGAGCCTGACAATTCATAGCTATACAGCAACATCAGCTATAAACTTGATCTAGCACATTCCAAACAAATCTGTCATTATCATGAATGCTTTGAGCCCCATGTTGTATGTCAATGAGGAATGTGGTAGTGTAACCCCAGAGGTCCTGCCAATACCACCAAAGGAGACTTTCTGCTGTGCCCTTTGCAACCGGACTTGTCTATCTCGCATTGACCTTTTTAGCCATCAACGTGCTTGTAGCAAGCGTGGGTAGAGTCCTTCTCAAATCTTCATTCGTGAAGCCTTGCCATGATAATGATGAACCCCAGAGGGCAACTAAACACCATCACGCTGCCCACTCACTTCCCCCACATTGGGATGGGGGAGAGAATCAGAAGAGTAAAAGTGAGAAAAGTCACAGGTTGAGGCAAAGACAGTTTAATAGATGAAACAAAAGCTACGCATGCAAACAATGCAGAACAATGAATTAGTTCACCATGTCCATTCATCCAAAGCACCGTGTTTCAGCTAAATTTCTGTTGAAAAATGTTTCTTAAGTCCAGGATGAGCTTTGGATCTCAGTAAGATGAATGCTGTTGATCCATCTTCACACAGAGTCGGTCAATGTGGTTCAGTCATGACAAAGATTAGGACTCATGTTTCTGTTTTAAAGAGTCTAGCACATCCTGAAAGACGATACTGTCCCTAAATTACTGTGTCGTTTCTCTCGCTCATATTCAAACAACAATAAAAGTGTTAAAACCCCTCAAAAAATATACACTTGCGAATATAATTAAATTAGTTTGATCATGAGTCAAAAAAAAAAAACAAAACTGACTGAGGCTTCTAAGGTCATATTTATGCCAGTATATCAAAATGGTACAGAGGTACCTGCATGCATACTCTCAAATACTGCAAAACTGAGTGGCCACCTCCATAATTTTAACTGGATTTCAGACCCAACCTGTTCCAGTTCCTGAGTTGTGGACGGGAGAATGCTGTGTGGTCCCTCATTTGGTTTGTTTTAGCTTTTTTACAAATTAAGAGCTCAAAAGAGCTAGTAAGGAATTTCTTGCTGTCATCTTGTCAGATCTTTGTGGGAGAAAGTGGAATAATTGTGTTTGCTTCTTTTCACAGAATCCCAGAATCGTTAGGATGGAGGTCTCCTAGTCCAACCCCACTAACAAGGCAGGGTCCCCTAGAGCAGGTTACACAGGAATGTGTTTAGGTGTGTTTTGAATATCACCAGAGAGGGAGACTCCACGATGTCCCTGGGTAGCCTCTTCCAGTTCCCTGCCACCCTGAATGAAAAGTTCTTCATCATGTTGAGATGGAACTGCTTGTGTCTTATTTTATGGCCATTAACCCTGTCTCTGGGCACCACTGAATAGAGCCTGGCACCACCCTCTTGGCACCGGCCTTTCAGATATTTACATGCATTGATGAGATCCCCTCTCAGTCTTCTCTTCTCTAGACTAAACAGGCCCAGCTCCTGCGGGCTTTCCTCATAAGTGATATGCTCCAGACCCCCAAATATTTGTCCCTGCAAAAATCCTTGTATAGGGACTTCAGAGCTGCTACTTAAAATATTTCCAGCTTGGACTGTATGTTATAACCTACCTCTTAAAGCTGGATCATCGATTTTTCCTTTATCTATGTAGTAAAACTCCTTTTATAAATAACTTTCCCTGGGTTGCTACCTTCTGACATTCATTGTGAACCATGGAGCATGTCTGACTTCAAAGTCTTCCATTGACTCAGGCTGGCTTTTGACCTGCCTTAAAGACAAGATATAGAACTATAGTGGAAGAAAAGAACCCTTCACAGCTTCACATTCTGTTTGTCACTACTCCGCAGGAGAAAGGAGAGAATAAATTATTCATTGTGAATCACTCAGTCTGCCCTAGTAGGCGGCCTTTTATAGTGCAACAACTTTAAATGAACTGCTCCCCTTCCCTCCTCTCAGTGCCATCAGTTCTAAATGCATAGTGACATGCAATTAACATGATAGGCAAATGACCTAAATGCTAGATATGGCCCACTGAAGAAACCACTTTTTTTTTTTAATACTTCTGAATATTTTATAGATATTCTTTATTTTCCACAATCAAAAGGAAAAAAGTCTTCTTAAGTATTTTGTGTGTGTTAAAGGAAAAAAAATGCAGAGAACATGCTTATTTTAAAGCAACTTACTACTGAGGATATTCTGTTAGAAAATATAACTACCTAGCTCCAAGCAGGTAGAGTGCAAAGACCATTAGGCTATTAGCTAATCTACAATGAAACTGTCCTTTCCCTTTTTTTGCAATAAAAATTCCAGTCTAAAACCCCTGGAATAATGAAAATAATGGGAAAAATATTTCCTTAGGCACTTTCAGTCATTTGGCATTTTCACATGACAAGCTATTTCATGGGAAAATATCAGAAGAGCTTTCAGTCCCAGGCTTGGAAGTCGATACTGTTCCCATACCTAAAATACACATTTTTTTATACTGAATTCGATTGGTTTGCAATGTTTTCTCTTCCTTCCTCTTTATCCCCCCTCCCTACCCTTTTATCTCATATGTCTACTGTCCCCTTTATTGCCACACTTTAAATGCGAGTGATCATGTTCTTGCATGCCAGGACTTATAATTTTCCATTATATCAGGTAACACTGCTTCCACACAACTCACAACCTACTTAACCCCTCTCTTTATCCATTCCTTATAGACAAAACCAAGCAAAGCTTTCCACTGACCTTAACAGTTCGTGAAAACAGATATGGATTTTACAGGTTTGAACAGGTTAGTAAAGAGCTATTACTTTAGCTGAATGTAAATGCCATCAATCATCTTCACAGTTTTCATCCATTGTAAATGATTCATCAGGCACTAATTCTTTCTTTTTTTTATAGTCACACTTTTTATCTTCTGAACTTCTCCCTTGTAAGCTCACCCTGGCCTGTGAGGCAAAAACTTTTGCCTTTGAGGAATGCCTTTTCTTTTGAACTTCTTTTTTTCCCTTCCCTCTTTGCAAATGTCTTTTTTTTCCTTAATGAGGTTTTTAAGGCATGGTAGAATCATACAAAAGCAAATAGTTGATAATTGGCTATAGGGAGGGTAGGGAAGGGTGTTCTCTATGGCATACTGAATCTACTCCTAGGAGAAGAGGTCCTGCCTTCTGCCACAGGCTTCCCACATAGCCCTAAGCAAGTCATTCAACTTCTCTGTTCATCAAGGAATTGGACATTGAGATTCTACTTCCATGTCTAGCTTGTTTAGACTTTTAAGGACCCTAAGTGGCCACTACATTTACATACATTTCTTAATATGCATATGTTCCCCATTGCTTGGTCTGCATCCAATTATTAATTACAACGGCAAATATCAGGCAGAAAAGAGGGAGTTTGAAAATAATTTCTTCTGGTGCCTGATCTCCACAGTCTCAGACAGATCACAGTTTCAAGCACTCTGTTTTTACAGTTCTGTATGCTCAAATAATATTATTAATTTGTGATTGAAATCACTATCACAGTACCACAGCTAATGACAATTTCTATTCTGCATTGTTCCCTCAGTGAAGTAACGTAGGTTTGCTTTACTTAAGGTCTTACAAATTGACAATCTACAGGGAACTGGTAGAAAAATGCAAGCGGCCCTCCCTGAGGCAGCCAACCAGGAGACAGTGACATTTGGCACATTAGCACAGCAGTGCACAAAATGAATTTCAAGTTTCTCCCTATTGATTTCCCATCTGAAGTCACTAATCCATCCCTGGCTACAGTTGCAATCACAAGAATGTGCAGTTACAGGCTCCTGAGCAGAACTTAGTTGTTTTCCCTCAACGTGGATCCTGTTCTCTCAGAACTGACATCCTTGAATCAGATGTGGCTTTCCTTCTCAGTCCTGTTTGACAGACTGCACAACTTGAATAACCAGTATCTTAAAGTTTTATCAAATGACACTGAATAATTTATTGAATATAGTCTTCCCCTTTAAAACTGCCAGCATTCAGTGTGTTACAGCACCAGTCTGATCCATTGGGGCTGACCCTGGGCTGCCTTACACTCCTTCAGTTTAATGTGAGCTTTGAATTATTCTTTTTCAGAGCTTTTACAAATCCATGGCAGCTCCATTCACAGACATTTGTGTGACAGTTATTTTCCCTTTTATTTTTAGCCTTGAGAAAATAGTTCTTTTCCTGTTGAAATATTTTTTCTTCCTTCCGTTTCGCAGAACTTCATCTCTTATAGGTGATCTTTTGACTGCTTTTAAAACACCCTGTGCTGAACAAAACATGCTAACATGCAATTTGTTAATCATCCTTTTGGAAGGGCAGAAGTGTAGATACACCAGTGTTAGCAAAATCTTGTTATTTTGAGGCTGCTTACTAAGAAGATTAGAAAAAGTCAGGACAACAGCCTTTTATAAATATTTGAATTATGATACTTGCTCTTCTTATTATTTCTCATTTACATTTCTGAAATTAAAGAGGGGATATAATTTTCCTTTCAGTTAGCATGTGATGAGAATTCTGGTAGAGCTTCCTGCTTGACATGCTCCAGGCAGGAGGCACCAATTTTTTAAGGCTGGGTTAGTCTGAGACAAACCCTAGTGACATTTGTGGCTTTGGTTGTCTCTGTGGTGCCCACTGTAAAGTTCTAGCAAAACCTAACATCTCTGGAAAACTGGAATTTCTTAGTCCAACCAAAAGATCCCGCAGATCTGGCTTTTTCAGTGGGAGACTGAGAAGAAAAAAAGCAGTAAGAAAACAAGTTTGCGAGTCTTTATGTGTCTTAACACTGGTTATCTTCTTTTTTTTTTTCTTAGCATAAGAGCTTGTGTTATGTCTCAGCAGTGAAACGGCTGCCAGGTTGCCTTTACCTTCCCCTTTTGTCACTGGCTTTCCCTGACTCCCAAATGAATGCAGTGGCTGCTCTTTTCCACTGTTATGCTCCTCTGCAAGCAGCAGCATTTGGGGTGGTCTGCTTTCTGAGTGTCTGCACATCCCAGCCCAGCACCACTGCCTCTGCCTCACCACCAGATGACTCTGGGACAACTCTCCCTAGAACTGCAGCCAGCAGCCAGTACAAAGCCCTCCTGAGGTGGCCACTGAATTATCTGGGAAATCATATTGGCCCCTGAGGGCAGGAAGAAAATGAAAGGTTGTGGAGACATGTCCTTCCCTTTGTATCACCCACCTACATCAAATCTCCTAGGAGTTTCCCCAGTCCCACAACAGCTATCTGAGCCCTCTCCAGTTACTCCTTTGTTCACAGCTTCTCATGAAACCTTTCTCATACTTCTCAGGGATCATACCACGGGCCCAGGAATGTCAGTACTGCAGAATTTCTTGTTGGTATTGCAGGTAAAAATTATTTTGCCCTTGAGATGGCAATGGATGGTTCTGCCTCTAACAAGCTCCAAGTGACCTCTAACATCATATGACCTGGATTTACATCCCTGTGTTTCCTAGGGTCTTAAACATGACTACACCTAGGGCTCTATCACAGTGTGAACCCTGACTGATAGAGCTCTACTTTGATTGCACTTTTACTCCTTAAGGATGTGTGACAAAGCAATTTGCAAACCTTCAAAACACAGAAATAAATGGACTAAAGATCATGGCTACACAAACAATGTTCACTTTGTAAAGATTTTTCTTATCCCACTTGAGCAATATTTGGCTTCTGACCAAAATCTTATAGAAACTCTTGTCCTCTTCTATCTCTTCCCCATATATGTTTTCTTTTCTGGAAATGAAACCTCTTTTCACCAGCAGATCTATAGCTGTTATTCTATAATTATTCACAACGCTTGAATAACTCTTATGATAAATGAAGATTTCTGAGGGAAGGTCTAATAACCATTCATTTCAGAGACTATGGTATCCATCCATTCTGGAGGACTGTCATGAAGGATTCCAATTGTCACATGATTGAATAACCTTTCATTTTATAAATATGTTAGGGTTGAAGGAATGAATTATCAATGTGAACTAGAACAGATTTAGTAGAGTTCAATTTAAAAATTGTCATTCTGGTAGTGTATTTCCATGGGTGTGTTTAGTCTGATTAGGTTTACTTTGTTTATTTGAGATTGCTTCCTCTTCAACCCCATAAGGTTCTGCTTTCCATTTTGCCATTCTGTTCATAGCAATTGCTATTATTTGTTAACAAATATTTTTATCCCTTATGCAGCATCTTTGCAGATCTTGTTTTCCACCTCTGTGAGGGAGAAGAGTGAGAAATTGAGTGTAAAGAAAGGCAAAGAGCATGTGGGAGCTGGCTTATGCTTGCAAAGACAACTAAGTCTTAACAGCATCACCAGGTTATCGAGTAAAGCAGTATAGGCTCAGAGAACTGAAATACATCCTCATCACGTTTGCTGGGCTACCCTGTTTTAATAAACAAACTATCCTGATGATAGAACTTCAAATTTTGTCATTAGACCTTCACATGACTTGTTTAACTTGTGGTGATTGCTGCTGCCTTAGAAATAGAATCTATATATAGGATTCTATATATAAAGTGTAGACATCAGTGTGTGAACTATCTTGCAATTCAAGGCATGTTAATTCCCAAATGAAGCCATCTTTAGCAAGCTGCTCAATGGAGCAGTGACTTCAATAGCAAGTGATCTACATTAAGATTCAGCCAGATACAGGTTTTGGTTTTGGAGTGGAAGTGTATCGAATGAATATGATCACTTCAAATGTGTTTAAAATTGGTACATTTATGCATAGTTAAAAAGCTTTGCATCAGTTCCAGTGCATTTAGCACTTCTGGGTTTTTTTTGCTTTACAATTATTGGTCAAAGATTTACTCTAAGGTTTGGTTCTTATGGAACAGGCTTAAAAATTGGGACATATTCATGAGAAGACTATGAGAATAACATCCATTGTGCACTCCTATAGGAGAGACCTGGATAATGGGACAGCCTCCAGTACAATATCCAGACACAGGACCACATGACAATGACAAGATAATGTACCATCTGTATTCAGCTCTATTGAAAATACTTTTTTCTTTCTTTGCTTATCGTTGTTTGCCTACTGTGGGCCATAGAGTCAATTAAGCAAAATTAATCAGCCTGTCATGAGACAGAATTAAACAACTCTCTATTGAGAGTATGAAAATTATGCTGTATTGGAAGAGATGCAGGAGGATTGCAAAGACTACAGCATGCTGCTAAGCATCAGTGAATATTTGACAAGGATTCTTTGGCTAATCCTTCCTTTCCTTAAAACACCTTGGTAGTGGGCCAAGGGAAAACTTTATGCCAACTTTTTCCTTTGAGCCAAAGCTAAAAATAGCCCATGGAGGGTTCCTAGGTCTGTTTTTTTTTGGCTTCAAGAGATCCCAAAAGGAAATTCAACAGCCCAAAATAATCCATGTGTACCACAGCCCTGTTACAGGTGGATCTGTTTTATTTAGTTCCTATTTAAATATTTATTTAGTGCATTGAGGATTCTTCTATAATTTATTTTAAAATGCATACACCTGCACTGGAGTTGCAAAGAAATGCACAAACACAGTCCTCTACTCTAGGGGTGATTTTTAAGAGAAACAATGACTTTCTTTTCCCCTTTGCGATGTGGAAGACCGGTCCTGAGTCAGGAACATTGCCTTCTGCTTTGGGAATAATGGTTCAGTTTGTTCTTGAGTGATTCTTATTTAAGCTCTATGATTTTACAACAAGGTTTTTGAAAGTAGTCCCAATATGAGTTTCTGAAATACATGTACTAATGTGGATTTGATTGGAAAAACGGGGTCTGATCTCTACAGTGTGGGAAGAAGCTGTCAGATAATAGTTAGAATGATGTGGCAAACATAATTATCAGAGCAAACACTACAGAGATTAGAGTAATGCTTGCATCAGTGCCTACATCAAGTTGTTTTCTGTCTGTTGGATGGTGATTTGTGATGGCATGGGAAATGCTATTTGGACAATGGATTTTTTTTTTTTCATAGAATAAACTAAAAATGTCCATTCACACAGTTATTTTTCAAACGTTTTTCTAGAAAATAAAGTGGAATTAAAACCATTGAATTCTTTCATCCTCGCCTTAGGAGAAATTTTTACTGTTGTGCCTGAGTTCACAGTCAGTTTTCTAGGGATGTGGTAGATTCCAAATTGCTACGGTGTTAATAGGCAACAGTTGGTAACTTCTCAGATTTCAGTTGATGATGCCTTTTTGTCTGTTCAGGGCCCCTCTCTGGGGTATTTAACTGATTTAAACCAGAAATGGGAGTAAGCCTGAAAGGCAAGGTCATGGTTAGCTCTCACTTCTGATTCACAGAACAACCAAACTTTTCATATGTGATGGACTGAGAAGAAAATGGGAATCCATTTAAGCAAAGTGCTTAAAGCAACATCGCTGGTGTCTTCCAGATCCTCCCAGGTAAGGCATCCAACCCTGCACTACTGACTTTTGTTTTTTTTTTTTTTTCTGACTCAATGTAGAGTCTAATCCATTCCCCAGGTGGGGAATGGAAATAGGTACAGAACAGGAGAGGAAACCAATATTTCTTCATCCCAAGAGCATACTCTAAATAAAGAGCTATCTGAGAAGCCAGTATGTGGCCCCAGACATATTCCCTTTAGTGCTCTGTTTTGAAAATAGCTATAGATTAGAACATGAGGGAAAACTAGGTGGGAACAAAAATGTCTGCTTTGCGGATCTAGAGGAATCTAGGAGGTTCTACACTACCCTGAGTGCATTCAAGGAACTCTTCTTCAGCACCCCTGGGACTTGACTCACAAAAATTGCTGCAGGCAGATAGGTGTTGTATCTCTAGAAAAACAAATAAGAGGGAGTTGGACTATAAAAAACCTTGTAAATCAGTGCCTAGAGGAAAATTTAGGAAATGTTTTAACATCATGATGTGATCACCACAGAATGCAGTGTTTCAGTATTTGTAGGCTCTTTTGAATGCCCACATTAGGTATAAATCTCAATAGATCTGTGCTCCCTGTGATCCCAAGAAGTAATATGTTTGGCTGGGAGCCACCTGGGGTAGATTGCTGACAAGGTAGGCAGCTCCTCTGCTTAGCTTGTAACCAGTATTTTGTCCTCTGGGCTTTGAGACTTTAGCAGGCTCTTCTTTCTACTGTAGGTCTTAAGTCCAATACTCTATTTCAAAGATAGTTTCCCATAACTTTCCTTTAGAGGCTGTTGTCGTGAGGCTGCTGTTCTCTTCTGTCTCTACATTTCCCTGTCCCTTAGTCTGGGTGGATTCAGATCACATTCTCCACCTTTCTGGAGAGTGCTCTGAGCACTACACTGAAGATTATGCCTGCCCAGCTATAAATGGAACGAGGCAAGAAGAGAAGAAAAGAAAATTTACAATTTTAGGAAAGACAGACTGAGTAAGAGATAGAAATGAATGAGATGTATTGGACTCTGGAATTTGATGGACTCTTTCAAGTGGACAGTGAAAGCGACTTTTTTCCGGCAGTATGGAGATGAACAAGATGTTTCCTCTAATCCATTACCCTTGCAGCACTTGTAAATTCCTGAGTGCTTATTCTCTTCTGTGAACAACTTCCAGGAATAGCTTCACAGAATATGAATTTCATGCTATGAAATCACCTGCAAAAATGGCGTTAAGTGTTCCAAAGAAGAGTCAGAGTGATGAATCTCTGAATCATTCAACTCGTTCAACTCATACTGTATGGGGTTGGGGACACTTTGTCTATGGTGTTTTCTTCAGAATCATTGTTATCAAATATTTGTTAGGTTGCCATAGTTATGTCATCATTTACAAAGCTGTCATACTTAACATAATTATCTTTCTTGTCCAGATGTTCAGCTGATTTTGGTAGGCTTTTTATTGTGGGAGGTGTATTTTTTGTTTTAATCAGACAAGAACATGATTTTGTTCTGGTACAGTTACTGGAATTCTAACAGGAAAGGCTTTTACTTATGTACATGTAGCAACTGCAGAGTGCTAATGAAGCTGTTAGATATTTAATGTGTTTTTTATTAATTCAGTCCTGTTTGAATTAACACTTAGTGTTTGAAGCCAAACATGAAAAAAATGAGGACGATATTTGCTAAATACAATTTTTCACTTTCAATTAGTTACTACTTGTAAGAGGCACCTGAAAAAAAAGAAAATCACGTTTTCAGAATACTGCTAGAAAAGCTAGAGGCCATGATTTACTTATTTCTTAACTAAGTGCTGTACAGGAATGACTGTGTGAATGTCTCTGTGACAGATGTAGTCCAGACCATTTGCCAGTGAGTAAAACCAAGAGTAGTAAAGGTTTGTGTTTTGGTCAGAGGAACAACCAAAAGCAATCCAAACAAAACTGGCTGAGAGAAAGATGTGTACTGGATTTCCTTTGTTTTTACCCTCTTCTTTTTCTCAGTTCCTTCTGTCACATTTCTCCAGATTGCCTTAATACTTGCGTCACCCTTGGTTTGGACTGAAATGTTTCGCAGAGCACAAAGTTTGTTCTCAAAAACAGAGAATTGCAGCAGATATTGGGAAAGTCTGTGTGACATTTGACGGATTTGGATACAAATCTGTATGTAGACATAACCGAATCATTAAAATGCCTGGGAAGATCTTTGCAATAAACAAGGCAATGTCAGGGAGGAAGCTGGTGCTTAATCCAAAACAATTCGGGGACCCTGAGTGCAAACCAAGACTGATCTGAAAAATGTGGTCATTAGGGGTGGGTTATATAAAAATACAGCCTTTCTAGGAAGAAAGGAGAGGAGAGGGGAGGGGAGGGGAGGAGAGGGGAGGAGAGGGGAGGAGAGGAGAAAAAAGAGAAAAGAAAAATCTTTATCTGCTGCCTAACTGGGACAAAGGATATGATTGCTCTAAAAACTATGTTTACTAGGATCTGTCTCGGGCCTCTAAGGAGAGAAAGTGCATCCAAAGCCATATTTGTACAGATAAAAAAGGCCTGTAAAAAGCTAGAATACACTGTCCAAGTGGAATTGTAATTACTCCTACGCTGCTAGAAATCTGAACTTGAGAACTGAACTGAATCCTAAGGAAAGAAACAAGTTTGGAAAAATACAACAGCTTACCCATGAGTGCTTAAGAACAAGTAATTACACTCAAGTCAGAGAAATGATGGGTCTACTCAACAGGGAATAGAATAAAAATATTTATTAAAGTACACTTCAAGTGAAAGGAACTCAGATGAAACCACTAACTTCTATGACTTTCTCAGAAATTCGTGAGTGATGAGTGGTAATTAAGAGATTTATAGTCAAAGCATGTGTTTGCTTAGAGTCCAGGATTACATAAATATTTCTTTTCTTCCTTTTTGGATTTAATTTTGGAGAAGGTTCCTGAAGTCTGATTTCAATTCTGTTTTTCTTCTGCTTGGAGAAGACTGAATTTTGTTGCTTTAAATTCTTATTGGTCACTGATGTTCTGTATCACCATTTTAAGATGATATTCATCTCATATGAGATCCTGTTTTTGTCATTTGATTTACATCTAGGCAGTGATCCATTAAGACGTCTATTTTTCAGGCACCTGATAAGAGTACCACAGTATTTCATGTGCCCAACTCTAGGTAAAGAAAGACAGACAATACTAGCAGAATAAAAGGTCTGGAGACAAAACAAAGACACCTCTGACCACATCAGTAATCCTGAAAAAGGACAATTAAAAGGTATGAGGCAGCAGAGATTCCTTTAATATGTACCAATAGATGCAGTTTGTTTTCCAGAAAACCTGTTATTATCACAGATCTCTTAATCATGAGAATTAATATGCCAGATTTTCTCTGCTTTTCAATCAGACTTCTAAAGATATTTCTTTACATGAAATACAATGGAAATACAGTTCTCCAAGATTTTATTGCCTGTGCTATTAAAGGGGAGCTTTAATCCTAACTTAAAGTAGATGAGTTAGTATTTAAAAATAATTTAAAAATTAGTTGCAGATGCATGACTGTGTTTTTTACATGATTTCAAATATTTTACACATGAACCTTTCTTGGCCTCCTCCCAGGCTGCCAATTGCCTGCAGCAGTTGAAGAAAGCAAGGTGAAAGCCACAGGGGCAATGCCAGCTGATCCAAGTCACCACTCAGTTACGTAGGTGCATGAAGCTTCAGTGTTCTGACTCTTCAGTTCACTGTACAGAGGCTGGTACAGGGCCTTTGCAATCAATCCCATTTGAAAGATCTAAATTTCCAATACATCACAAACATGCCACAAAATGTTCACTTCCATAAAATGTTCACTTCCATAAATTTGCTTTTACCTTGAGTAGTTTTGTCAGAAGCAGGAAAAAGGTCTTTCGTATTCAGAGCCACACTAGCTCCACAGCTTTAGCATTTGTATCAAGAAAGGCTCTTGAGCGAAAATGCATCCATAATTCCCAGGATCCATCAGTAGAGGAAGGGTTTTGAAGAAAAAAACCCCCAAACTCATAGTAACAGAGGTCCAGGGTACCAATTCAGTATATCTAGCCTCCTGTTAACAAAGCTGACTGAGTGACAAAATTAGATCTTTAAAGTTCTGGAGCAGAAGGCACCTCAACATGTGATAAAGAAGAATTAGCAAGAATTGTCTTCACAGACTGCAACAAGATCATATCCTGGACAGACAGAAAGTGTACGAGACAAGAAAACACTAATTTTAGGACACTCCAATAGATGCATAAGCCATTTTCCAATGCTCTATGTATCACTTTCCTGGTGATTTCCCTTTAATCAATTCAAACTTAAGACAAACTCCTTTACCATTAAAATCAATGGAAGTTTTATCAGGAGAGCTGATCTTGCCTTCAGGCTTTCGATTTCTGTCTTTCGTTTTGTCTCCCTTACGTTTTGTCTCCAAGCACACAGCACAGTGTCAGCGCAACATTAGTCCATCTGTTCAAAAGTATTCTTTATATAGTTCAATGGTATGTTTTTTAGAATTTAGAAACTGTGAACATAAAACCTAAGCTACTGTAGACAAAAATAGAATGTATCTATTGTGTGAAAATGCTTCCAACAGTAATTGCATTTTTATTTCTATGATATCCCTAATCCGAGGACCTCGAGATACTTTTAGTTCTGATAAACACAGGGGAGTCAAGACTGTTGCTCCCTGAAACACACCAAATGTAGTTCCATAATCAGATTCTACCAGGTATTGATAATTCTTGAATTTGAGCACAGAAAAGTAAAAAGTGTACAAAATATTCTTTTTAGCTACAACAAGAACTATTGTTTGAAAAAATATGTAAGAGATATAGGCATAATAAAACACACATAAAGGTCTGTGAGTTCCAGAGAATGTGTAGAGCTTGAGTATGACCAACTGACTAGTCAAATATACCAAAACTCTCACTACGAAATTTAGATTTAGATGAGGAATAAATTAGAGGTGGATCTGACTAATCTACTCTACCAATATGAATTCTCAGAACACTGATCACAAATGTGTATTTTCACATTTTTATTTATCATACTCAGTATTCTTTCCCCTTTGGGTTGTTACATCAAAAGATATAATAAATGTATATCACTCACAGAATAGAATTTTACAATAGAAGCAACCCTTCCCTTTTCCAAGATTTTTAACAAGTTAAGGACCGTAAGAGAAATTGCCTCCATAAAAATACCTGGTTGTACTTTTTGATTAATTTTTGTCAGTGTAACTGCAAAATTCCAGTCTCAAAAGATGAAGTTTTTTTCTTATTTCCTATCTTCTTCTGAAAATTTTCTACATTTTTTTTTCACAGTTGCAAAACAGCCCCAGATCTCTGTACTCAAATCCCTCAGTGATATTTCAGTGACTGATGTGCAGCAACATACACATGTTAAGCCCTATGATTCTTTGGTCCTATTTATTCAAAAAAGCATAACACGAGAAAAACAACTCACCACAGAGTGTTTTTTGGTGAACATATGGTGGATTCAGTATTCATTACTTTTCTTTGTGATTCTGGTCAAAGTTCTCTTCTTCCTGAAGAGCAATGGGGGAGATTAAATACAGTAACATAAAATCATTAAGTATTGCACTCAGCGTCCTGGATCAGTCTTAAGGTATAGCACAGATTTGCTGCCTGTTTTTTTAATGTGGTTTTAGATTTTTTTTGGCTTGATTTTTTTGTTTGTTTGTTTGGGTTTTGTTGTTTTTGTTTGGTTCATTTTGTTTATTTGTTTGTAGTTTTGATTTGGTTTTTTTTTTCCCCCTTTATTTATTTTTTTTTCAGTGATAGCAATTCACAGTTGGTTATTTGTCAAGGGGCCTTAGGAAGTTCCTCTTTCCAATAAGCAAACTAGGTTAATATTGATCATGTTTTTCAGGAAAGCTTTTTTTTCCCAAAGACTTGAAAACATTTTTTTTTTTTTTTCATATATGGCTGAAGAACATGGCTGTATGTCAAACACTTCCTGGTTAACACAGAGGATAAAAACATCTTAATGGGATGTATATAAAATGCCCCATCAATGGGAATGTCCCTGGAGTGAACACTCTGTGGTAGTTAGTCCAGGGATGCTGCATTCTAGAAATACAGGCATGGCACTGCTGTTGGTAGTAGGATGTTAGAAGGAGTAGTCTTCATCAAACAGCATGGAGATTGGTTATCTGGGATATACAGATAGAGGCAATTATTCTGTCTTAAACAAATGATAAGCCAAAGGTACGATTTGCAGTCAGAATGCCCAGAAGGGAGTCAAAAGATGAGACAAAGTACATTAAAAAGGTAAGAACTGTCAGTGAATGTCAGGAGGGCTAGGATATTGGATGTGTAAGAGGATGTATGATGTTACAATACAAAAGAAGGTAAGGGTATGATTTCTTTAAAAAATAAAAACAAATAGATCAGTGAAGAAAACTAGCTTGATCAATATAGCAGAACTGCCTGTATATATCTGACTAGCAGGAACACCAAAAAGTGGGGAAAATGTTAAAAAGAGAAAGTTGAAATATTTTCTCCATGATTACATTAAGATAAATTTGGCAATGACAATAAAGATGGAAATTTTAATTCCACTTCCTTTCAGTGCAAGGTGGAAGGGCTCATGAATGTATTCTACTACAGAGTACAAGAGGAAGAAGTTAATTTATTTACCTTCATTGTGAACTACTCATTTATTGATTCCTTCAGCCCTGGAGGAATTTTGTACAGCCCAAATTGAGGCCTCCAAGCTATGTATGCAGAGCAAAATGGGCTTGGAAATGTGATTTATAAAGAGTAATGGGCTGGAGGGAAGTTGCCTGAATTGTTCAGTAGGAAATACTAAGAAGGAAGGAAGGTCTTAGATCTTTGCATACGATGATACTCTAGGCACATGGCAAGCACTACCGGAAGCTCAGAAATTTTAACCTATGCTAAGGGTAAGCATGAAAGATCTTGCAGAGTAGATCCTTAAATAATTGTAATGCAATATTTTTGTGGATCTAGTCCATAGATAGAAAATAGAAGCAAATTTGGATGTTTTTGACTCAGCAGGCTAATGACTCAAAGAATCATTATCATCACTAGGTATTGATCGGCCTCTGACCCTGTATCTTGCTCCCTCATCATCAGAAGTTGGTACAGAGTCTTATTTTAATCAGATTTGGTGAAATACAAAAAGTCAGTGCATCTCAAAAAAACTAGGCAAAGGTTTACATCTAAATATACCAAATATGCAGAAAGATAACCTATCTATTTGGACCAGAACTTCTACAAATGCAAATGGTATCAGTTTGGATAGATAGTAACTCAATTTTACAGGGCTGTAAGCTGTGAAAAAATGTAACAGAAAAGTTAACAGGAGCATTTAATAAAGGACGATGAACAGGCACCACAAATCTAAGCAGGAATGAACATCAGAGAAATGTATGCAACAGCTCTGCCTGTACAGAAAGGATTCCTTAACTGCTGGACATTTAATAATGCTATTATGCATCAAATGGCCCATACACATTCTAACAGATCACCAACAAGTTTATATTAACATTCATTTCCAGACTGTTTTGAAGACTTTGGTGGGATTTGCAAGGATTCTGGGAGCCTAAAGTAGATGGTTTAGATGCACATCTATTAGGATGGCTGGTGTCTGCCCTTTGTAAGGTAAAACAACAGCTATGGGAAAAGCTCTTCTATGGTCTCCAACTATCCATGAAGTGCTCCCTTGCATTTCATTCACACATGGGCGGGGCTTCATTGTACTTTTTGCCTCCTTTGTGCTGAGATATATTCTGCCTTCCTGGAAGAGGAGAAGGAGGATCTGGCAGAGGGAGATCTAACCTCAGTTGTGCAGAAATCACACCTCTGTGGTTTCCTAGAAGATGCTTCACTGAGAACTTTGAAAACTGACGATGGAAGAACAACCTTCTTATGACAAATATTTGCAATTTCAGGATTCCTGTGGTAAGAGAATGAAGAGAAGAGTTTCTAAGAAAGTAAGGCCAGACAGTATGCCCTTTTGCCTATAAACTTTCATAACAAAGCTTTTAAGACTGGAACTTGATTGCAATCCAAGGTAGGTTCCTGTGTTTCCTCTCAGGTCAGAAGCACTTGCCCAAAAGAAGGTTGTAGCCAGGTGGGGGTTGGTCTCTTCTCCCAGGCAGCTCTCAGTAAGACAAGAGGGCATGGCCTTAAGCTGTGCCAGGGGAGGTTTAGGTTAGATATTAGGAAGAAATTCTTTACAGAGAGAGTAATCAGCCATTGGAATGGGCTGCCCAGGGAAGTGGTGGATTCTCCATCCCTGGAGGTTTTTAAGATGAGATTGGATGCCACTTAGTGCCACGGTCTAGTAACCGCAGTGGTAGTGGATCAAGAGTTGGACTTGATGATCTCAGAGGTCCTTTCTGACCTGGCTGATTCTATGACTCTATGAAAAGAGGGTTTGTACATGGGACCATTTCAGCTGAAAGAACCTTTGCTTGCAGCTGAGGCTCTGCCTGTTGCTTTGTAAAGTTTTGGAGGAGACCATTATAGGCTCTTTATATAAGATGTCCCTGCAATAAGACATTTTATTACCTGGGGCCCAAGTCAATTTTTTTTTTAATTCATCTTTGAAACGAGTAACACTCCTATTGACATAAGCTGGGTTCCTACCTGACCACAAACTGGACTTCTCAGTGGGACTCACAAATAATATTGTACACATTGAGAAGGGAGCAAATGCTTATTACAAAAATCCACAGCATGTGCAGTTTCATCTCTCCCCGTGTCTTTGTATGTATGCACACATTCATGGACACACACAAACACACACACCGAGAGTGAAGAAACCTCTTAATTAACTTTCTGTATTCATTTACCAAGTGCAGGAGATTCTTTTTAATGATTTTAAATATGTTTCTGAGGTCTAATAGTTCCTAGGAAGGTATCTATAGAAGGCATCTGTGTGGTCCAGTATCATAGAATCATAGAATATACTGAGTTGGAAAGGACCGATCAGGATCATTGAGTCCCACTCCTGACCCTGTGCAGGACACCCCAGGAATCACGCTGTGTGCCTGAGAGCATTGTCTGAACACCTCTTGAACTCAGACAGGCTTGGGGCTCTGACTACTTCCCTGGAGAGCCTATTCTAGTGCACGACCACCCTCTGGGTGAAGAACCTTTTCCTGATTTGTAACCTAAAGCTCCCCTGCCTCAGCTTCATGCTATTTCCTTGAGTCCTGTCACTGGTCATGAGAGTGACGAGATCAGTACCTGCCCCTCTGCTTCCCCTCACGAGGATGCTGAAGATCACAGTGAGGTCTCTCCTCCCTTCCCCTCCCCTCCCCTCTTCTCCAGGCTGAACAAACCAAGTGATCTCAGCTGCTCCTCATAAGGTTTCCCCTTCAGACCCCTCACCATCCCTGTAGCCTTCATTTGGCTGTTTTTTAATAGGCTAATGTCTTTTTTATATTGTGGCGCCCAAAACTGCACACAATATTCAAGGTGAGGCCGCACCAGTGCAGAGAAGAGTGGGACAATCCCCTTCTTCAACCTGCTGGTGATGCTTTGCCTGATGCCCCCCGGGTCACAGTTGGCCCTCCTGGCTGCCAGGGCACTGCTGACTCATGTTCAACTTGCCATTGACCAGGACCCCCAGGTCCCTTTCTGCAGCACTGCTCTCCGGCCTCTCATTCCCCTGTCTACACACGCAACCACGGTTGCCCCATACCAGGTGCAGAATCCAGCACTTGCCCTTGTTAAACTTCATATGGTTGGTGATTACCCATCTCTCTGATCTGTTGAGATCTCTCTGCAGGGCCTCTCTGCCCTCAAGGGAGTCAACAGCTTCTCCTGATTTGGTGTCTCTAATGAGCTGGGCAGAGGATGGAGCCCCGCAGAACCCCTCTAGTGACCCATCACCAGTCTGATGTCACTCCATTCACTATAACTTTTTGTGCTTGACCCATGAGACAGTCGCTCACCCATCACGTAACATAGTTATCCAGCTGTATGCTGGACGTCTTGTCTGGAAGGATACTGTGAGAGACAGTACCAAAAGCTTTTTTGAAGTCCAAAAACATTGCATCTACTGGTTTTCCTTAGTTATCTAGGTTAGTTACCTGAGAATGGTTGAGGTTCTGTAACGTGTATGGACAATCTGCTCCAGTGCTTAGAAACCCCTATGAGTAGAACATTTTTCTCGACATTAATACAAAGTTTCCTTTCCATACATAATTTTCTTTACCCACTGCATTAAAAAACTCCCAAAATCTTATGTTTTTCCTTTTTTCAGCTGTTTTCATGTCTTTTCTCAGTTTTACCACCCAAAAGCAAACAAAAAAAGTTATTTTAACCTTC
The DNA here is from genome assembly GCA_013399855.1 of Oxyruncus cristatus. Lineage (NCBI taxonomy): Eukaryota > Metazoa > Chordata > Aves > Passeriformes > Cotingidae > Oxyruncus > Oxyruncus cristatus. The sequence goes on from VXAY01007087.1 coordinate 1,245,070, forward strand.
AAATGACATCCCAATTTTGTTTGGGAAATGTTAAGTACAGCCTTTTCCATCGTCTTCCTCTGGATTTCCTTCAAATGATGCACTGGGGAGGCCTTGGGCTTTTAGTGGTGGACTGCCATTGTCTGTTCATGGGTCAACAGAATCAGCACTGACCTTAGAGTAGATCAGGTCACGAAATAAAGGTCTTCTGCACAAAGACCCTGATTTTCATAGAAGTGAGAGTTTATAAATATTCACCATTCTTTATGATAGACAATATTCTGTGCATGTCAGATCATCCCACGAACCCCCTGGAGGGGGGCAGGGGCAGAGGAAATTAAAGGGGATGATCAAAATATTGATGAGCTGGATACTTTTTTGGTTGATACTATGTCAAATACTAATTTTGTAATGGAGGAGTCAGATTTTCTAGAGACCTAAAATGATACATCACTATCAAATCTTCCCTGGCCATGAGGAAATTTTCCCTGTGTTTCCTAGCTGGGCATACTCTAAAAATGCTAGTTTTTGATTCAGAATGTTCCACCTAAGGTAGGGTAGTCAGTTCTTAACCCTGTCAACTGAAAAGTTTATTTCTTTTTGCTGTTCAAGACACCCTCCTGTCAGTCTTGGTTCAGCATTGCAGTTGCAAACAAAGTACATATCTACAGTGTTCTTCAACTTTCCTCTTAGGGAAAAAAAATAAAAAAAGATTCTTTTTTTTTTTTTTTTTTTTTTAAAGGGAAAATACCCAATGTACTTTTATTCTGGTCATAAAATGAAATGGTAACATTTTTCTCTTTGCTTTGTATCATAAAGGTTGACATGCTCATTTTCTTGAAAAAAATACAATTTTCAGTAAACTAATCTGTTATAATGATTCTGCTTTAGAAGCAATATGAATATTAAAGCTTTTATTATTTCTATTAGCAGAACACAGATTACGTGGTTCAGAAAAACAGTTAGCCACCAACTCTGGCTGACAGTTGTACAGGCAATAGTAACTCTGTTGTGTATGTAGGAAGTGAAATCAGCTCTTGATAATGGGTATCTTTGACAATAGAGGAATTTCTACAGTGAAGTAAGAAAATTGTATGTGAATAAAATAATTTCTGATGTTACATAACTCACCAGATGTATTTGCAAGTGTATGTTACTTAGAAATCCAAACTAAATATACTTGAATGACCCAGGATTTTTCATGATACAATCTTTTAATAGGTTGTCAAAAATACAAAGCAACTTTTCATAGATCTTCGGATTAATTCATAATTCTTTAGGAAAAAATAATTATTCTGTGGATCTATTCAGAACATGAACACTTTCCTTATAACCAGGTTGCCCTGGCAAATGTAGACAGAAACCACTTGCAAATAAACATATAAGTTGGGTGACAGATTGGAAGAAGCAAAATGTTTTATAACATTCAGTTGCTGGTTATCTGAGGTGACAATATTATATCCCTTTCCATAATGTCATTCCCCATAAATAGTTAACAGACCTTGATCTTAAAATTCTTATTTGTTCCCATCAATTATTACTATGTGGAAAAGTATTTCAGTACCTCCCTTCTATTACGTGTAGAAATTTTTCTCTAGCTGCCAGTCTAAATGCAATGCACACATGTTATTGATATTCCTAGGAACCACTCCAGCGGGACAAACTGGTTTTGGCTCCTAAATGATCCTGGCCACGTTGTGTGTGCCTGGCTGGGCTGGCAGTAGTGACATAACATCATGAACAAAGTATCTTTCCACATTGCAAAGGCCAAAAGAGGGTTGGACAGTCTATTTGTTTGTTTGTCTATCTCATATTATTTGCTAGTGTGACATCTGTGCTCATCTACAGAACTGTCAAGGTTCATGGAGGACACAATTGCATGTATTTCCTATTTTTACCAAGGAACAGATTGCTGAATGGACTGCCATAAGCTGCCTCTAAAAGAAACTAGTTCTGAGCAAACAATCCTACTACATGCTATTGCTTCAATGGCATGATTTAGCACTTGAGTATTTATAAAAAGAGAAATTTAAGAGTTTAAATAGTAACTGATAAAATTCAGCAAGAAACTTTACGTTGCTGTAAGAGTTTTAACTTGTGGATTAACTGACTTATACCTTCAAAGTTTCATTGTTCTATCTGTTTGTCTAGTAATTGTCTTTTACCGTATAAATAGATGTGAAATGAACATATCTGTGTATTGGAAAAGGTACTTATGTGTATCTTTTTGGTATATCTGCATGTCTGAGGTTTTTTTACCTCAAATGTCTGCTTTATTCTTTTTATATTGTTTATGTATTGCCCTTCACTATTAGCATTTGAGGATTTTTTAGCATCAACTTTAAAATGGAATCATAGGTCATTTATCTTAGAATGCATGCTGAGAAGTAATCAATTGTAGCATCACTTTATTGATGGTGTTTTGAAACTCTTCCAGAAAAACTCTTTGCCTGGTTTTGTAGTTCATTCTGATGGGATTGATTTATGCTAAATATGCGTCCTTAGGTTCCACAAAAGCTGTATTTTAGTGGTTGGCATCTTGCTGTCCTTTATTGGCAGTAATAACAGTAATAATAAAAAAGGATAATGTTGTTCATGAAAATACTACAGCCATTAGCAGAATTTAATTATTCTGATAAGTACAACGGAGCAACTGTAGTGACGTCAAACACCACTCACAAAACAGGAACATTCTGTTATATTCCCATGAAGATTTCACAGACTAAAGCCTTGTTTGTGATAAGAAAGAAAAATACTGAACAGAAAACTTACTTAATTATGAAGCAAAAAATGATTTCAAATTAGGACAGTCAATCCAATTTGTGAAACACAGTGATATGGTAAAATATTTTATTCTTCTTAAATTATTTTCTATGTAACTTCCATTAATCCCATAGCAGAAAAATTTTCAGAGGTAAGTCAGACTTTTATAGGCCTCAGGTTAAGGTTTCCTGCTTTAGAGGATGAATACCAATGAACTCTAAAAAAAATTATTAAAATAATCAATATGACACAGCAAATGTATGCAGAATGGTTTATTGGAGTAAGAGTGTGTTTGTCTTAAATACCTGGAGACATCTCTGGGGAAACAAACTTGTGTCAGATGTAGAAAGAACCAAAATAGTTAAAGTATTTTCAAGTATTTAATGGAACTTCTCATCTGAAACAGACTTGATAAATTATTTATTGAAACATCTAATTAGTAAGTGTAGCTCTTAGAACTCTTTCTGAAGTGACCCATGTAACTCTCATACAACAGGATATCAGAAGAATTCTGAAGATTGCAAAAATTGCTAGGAGGTATTAAAGTAGCAATTTCATCTGTCCAAGTAATAAAAACTGCATAATTTTCTTCTGATTTACATTGTGGGGGAAACAATAAATTTTGCATATTAAGAGACAAAAAAAAATAATCCAATTTCTCTTGTTCCATAAATGCTCAGGCTTTTGCAATTCATGAAGGACAAAACGCCTCCAAGAAGCCAATACTACGCACCACTTCCTCCTCTATTTATGTTTGACATCAGGTAGTGTTTTTCTGACTATAATTTGTTGGGAGAAGCTTCTCACTTTCTGAAAGCCTGAGTTCATGCAGACAAATGCAGAAATGGACAGCTTTTACTGGTGATGGACTCAGTCTTCTGGAAGGTACTTTGGTCTGTGCAACGCCAGTAAAAGGGAGAGTAAAACATTATTAGTCATTATACCCGGAACCATTTAGTACTGCTTGACAGGATTAGAACTCTGCTTAAAGAAGGGTATTTTCTTCATGAAAACTGGACATGTTGCCATTTCCACTACCTTTTCGTACTTCCTGGAGAAAAAAAAAAAACCTATATATGCGTGCATGTGTATATATGTCTTTCTGTGTGAGAAGGAGGAGGAAAAACTATAAAAAGTAACAATTAGTTGGAAGAAAGATACTTACAAATGAGTTCTGCAAAAGACTCTGGAAAAACTAAAGCTTAAGTGGTCACCCGGAGGTTTTTTTTCTACATTCTGGTGAATGCATCATACAAAGCATTAATTATCAGTGAGAGAATGAGATAATAGAAAGAGAAAAATGACTGATCATGTTCAAATCACTGAGTCACAGTCAAGCATTATTTCCACTGGTAAGTTACTGATTCAACAAAATACTGAATATCTGAGATATCTAGAGAGGCAGAGATATTACTTAGAAAAGAGTTTTAGTTTGTTTGTTTGTTTGTTGCAATTAAAAGTCTGCCTATTATAAACATATGTCTTCCCTTGCTAGCAGTGTGTACTGGATTTTCTCCACAGTTACAGGAAGTCCTTTTACCAGAAAAGATTAAAAAATTGCAAAGATTCATCAGCTTAAACGTGGAAATAATTCCACCTCTCAAAAACTATAAAGCCAAAGGGTTTGAAACATCAACTCTGTTGGATCTGTGAGGGGAGACACAGTGAGGGGAGACACAGTGTGGGGACTCAGGTCCTTGTCATCCCTTAGGGAGACCTGGAGGCCTGGAGAATGTGCTGGGAATGCACTACAGTGCTTTGAAATCCAGCAGCATCTGCAAGAGATTATTTCAGAGGGAAGATAGGTGGGATTTAAAACAGGGTATGTCGCTCTGTCCCTTGTCTTCACAGCCTGTTAAAAGCATCTCCTTAGATGTTACCATAACACAGCTAATAAATTGGGGGTGGGATACTTAAAGCAGGATGATTGGAAAGAGAAAACAGTTCACAACCCTCCAACATCTTACTCATTTTTTGTGCTTGCATATGGCTTTTCACAACCTGTTCTGCTGCCACTCAGAAGAGGAGCTGTGAAAATGTCCATGTTTCTGGAACCCACCCCTGTACATGGCTGGATTGAGAAAGGAAGGGAGTGTGTGCTGCTGCTATACAGAAATACAGTGAGAACAAGTAAAACAACTCCTTCAGCACTTAGAGGAAGTATAACTGCATCAGAATCTAGAAATGGACTTTTCAGGGTGAATATATATACTTCTAAAAGCCAGATTAGAAAAGATTAACAGGGTGAAGATGTGCTCTCAGCATGCTAATACCAATGGGCTGTGCTACAGACCATCATTTATTTTTGTTTCCCTGTTGTTAGCTATTGCAGGTGTACCCTTATGCCTGCATTTTCATATCCTGCCTTTAACATCATTTATCTGGTTTTATCTCATTAATTTTTTTTATATTAATCCCAGGAAATGCATTAACTGCCCTGCTGGTTTAATATTTCCTCCTTGCCTCAGGAAGATAGTTTTCAATATTTTGTGTAAAGATTAAAACATTCAGTCAAAGTGCTTGCTTTTCTCATATTTATTAAAAGACAGTATTTATCTCATCTGTTACAGTTCTGGCTGTTTTCCTAGAAACACATCTTCCACTTGGGAAATCTTAACCTCTAGTACAAAAAACACAATGACAGCCACCACAAAACATGAACAAGACAGAGAGATATCAAGTGAGGGAAAACTATAGGACGCCAGGTATTTTTTTTTTGTCTTATGGAGACAGCTTGTAATTACTAACAGCTTCACTAAAAGCTCATTATGCCTGATTAGTTAAAGTGAAGCTCACTTTCCATGCTCTCCAGAAATGCAGTAAATCAAATACTAAAGGATCCATTCTTCCATGTGCTGGAGAAATTTAAGGAAGAAAGCAAAAGGGCTGATGGTTATTAGCAATAGTATTGACATTAGAAATTCAGGAGTCTCTCTGAGGGTCTGAACCTGTGTCAAATGGGAAAGGAATGGGGTTTGTGAAATAATTTCATCCCTATAATGAAATTGCTGACATGAAATCTCCCAACTGCTGAATTATTTAGAGGAGGAAAAAGTATAGGTAAAATCTGCTTTTGCCATTCATAAAATAATTGCTTTTGTATTTTCTGCTTGCATATTTTTTTCTGGAAGCTTTTTCTATCTACAAATTCCAGTTGGACTTTCACTAGGTATAGGTTTTTAACAGTTTCTTTTATGAATCAAGGAATACAGAAGGAAATAACAAAGATTAAACTGGGATGCAATGCCCAGTAACAGCAACCACTTAATCATTTTTGACGTGTACGTTTTATGTGAAGGAAACCTGCAAGGAGTTTTCATGTTGACCAGTGCGGCTGTCTCAGACAAAGTTCTTGTCTTTCTGAACTCACATATGCCAAGTGAACCTTACTACAGGACTTTCAAACAAAAAATGAAGTGCAAGTCCAGACTAGAGAGAGCTGAATTGTCAGAGCAGAGCTCACGCTTTTAAATGTCTGTTTATTTTTTGAATGCCTCTTTCATTTGGTAGGGTTTTGTCTCAGTGTAATTTGTGAGTTTAATTTCTTTGAGGTGGTGTCTTTATAGCACAGACAGAGCTTGCAGAAGGCTTTTTCTCCATGTGTGCAAACTGACCTCACTACAGACACACATCTTTTAAGTTCAGCTGCTTTCCAGAATTTACCTATTCAATCAGGACAACGGCAAAACACCTATTACTGCAAGATCTTTTTTACATTTAACATAACCCTGAGGGTAACAATTGTTTCTGCCCATGTCTTTGCAAAGCAAAATTTATTGGGCATTTGCCTTTTGTTTGTGTTCAAACATCAGTGTTTATGACTCACTCTATTCTTCATTTTCCTCTGCCTTGTTATGCTAACAAATTTCTTCAGTGAGGTTGCAGACAAATGTTTTCTAATGTGGTTTTCTGTCTGCGCAACATTAAACCTTTACACCCTCCCTGCTCAGACTCTCAACTTTTTCACTTCAAGACCTAATTCTTCAACTGTCTGCTGATTGTAAACCTGTCTCTATAAAGCGTGACTGGACATCTAACTCACACGGTGTCATGTCTTTTTCCTAGTAGTTATCCACCGAATTTTCAATGGAACTACAACAAATAATGACCAATAAACACTTATGGGAACAAAATGAGAATACAGATATTTATATGGGACTGTGTATTCACAGAAGATAAAGTTAACTCCTGACAGAATTCTGGCAGCCAAGGAGGTTCTGCTTGGTATGACTCCAACTATTCAAAAGGAAACAGTACACTGTCATGGAAGATTGCAAAACACTGATGTCAAACACTGATAAGTTATATATCAGTTATATATTATTTATTGCTAATTAAAGCAATAAAAATGATTCATATCAGATATTCCTTTCGTGTGAAGGTGAGGAGCAGAAAAGGCCTTGATGCTCAGCTACAGCTAAAACACCTCTATATTATCAATTTTGTTTCCAGCACAGATCCAAAACACAGGACCATACTACCTAATGTAGAGAAAATAAACTTTACCCCAGCCAAAACCAGCACATAGGTATTCTCTTTAAGCCAAAGAAATAATGGGGTTCAAAGGAGCATTCTGAAGAGGAAGCAACAGTGAGTAAAAGGTTCACTGTGAGATATGAGCTGATATGGAAAACAAGGAGGCAGAGATTATAAAAAAAGTAGCATTCGCATCGATTAGCCTAGCCTGTGCAGAAGTGCAGAAGTTCCTGTTGTAATTAGGGCCTAAAAAATCTAATATTTGGTTTAAAGGTTGGGTGATGGTTCTGCAATGGACTTTCAGTCAGGGGTTAGGATAAAAAAAGAAATAAATTTTCTTTAGATGGAGATTTATAAGTTCAGAAAAGACTTTAGAATGCGACTTGATGTGATGACCCAGATTGCTCTTTCCAGACTTGTTTGGTTATGCAGTTTTAAACAAATATCTACCCTCCCATGAAATATTTCTTCTTAGTTTTGTGGAATTAAAGACAGTTACCTGAGTGCATGTCTTTAATTCTCATGTTGTAGATGAGAGCCATTTATTAAGTCTGAAAAGTTTTTATTACCTTAATGAATCTAAAAGGCTCATGCAGAACTGGGACAACCAGGATGCATTTCATTTCATGCTCAGGTGTATTGAAAATTATAATGTATGAAAAGTTTAAACTGCTACACTTTTTCATTCTGTTATTTAGCTATTGTGCTGTGAACACGAGAGAGATTATTTATGAATCATTTCTTAACATCAGTGTGTAGCCTCACATCACCACTTGGCTTTATTACAATGTCTGAAGTGGTGAAGGTTGTTCAAGTAGACCAGTCAATTCTTTGTGATTTACCATCTCTTTTTCATCTAAGTGATATGCCAAGGTAATACAACATAGCAGCTGCCTCACACCCTGCTTTAATCATTATTTGATGTTGCATGAAGTCATAGTAACAACAAATCCAAATTCAGTATCTGTTGGCTTCCTCACAGCACACTGAGTGCCTTAAGATTTTTTGGCTGTCAGAAGTTCTTCTGCTTTCCTTTTTCTTCCCATGAATTAAAAGTTTTTCAGATTCTGTATTCTAAGAACTTTTGTGCTTTGGGACACTGGCATTTCCAGCTTCACGTCTGATCTGATGTGACTGTCCAATGTAGATCTGGCTTTTTGTCTGAACTGGTGGCCTAACATTAATTTTTAATGAGTAAAATGAAATATGCACTTGTGAAATGAGATTCATTCAGGCTAGAGCAGCTAAGATGAAGCATGTCCTAAAACTACCTATATACCTATTTCATACTGTCAATTACACGTAGAACCTCCGGCAATGAGATCAGAGGTAGAAATCTACAGTTTAGGTATCTAAAGTTTAGATATCTATCTATCATCTATCTATCTATCTATCTATCTATCTATCTATCTATCTATCTCAGTCTAAACCACATATAACATGTATCTGTGAAGCTTAATATGTAGATTGCCCTTATGTAGATTGCCCTAATGTCTCTGAATTCCACCAGAAACTTCTGACCTCCTTGGATGTGGCTTCCATCTGGGTGTGCAGTCTCATTTCCAAGACCTTTCGGTATTTTGCTTACCACCAAATGAAATGAGGCCTCATCTTAATCAAGGGACAGAACTTCTGATTCTGGGACTTCTGTGAACACCTTGCATTTTGCCCTTTTCAGATTTTTAACCAGTCCTTTCTTAGAGCTCAGAACAAAGAAAGCTCCTACAGACTGAGAATTAACAGCTGATTGACTGGAGGAAAGTACAGTCTCTGCTCCCACTTGTCCAGCTGTGGCCCATGAGAGCTTCAAAAAGATCCCCTTCCCCCACCAGAAAGTTCTGGAGCACCACTCACTCATTTAAAAATGGTCTTCTGTTTGAGGCTGTGTTGAGGTTCAATGCTAGGCAAAGGGGCCTCTTTTTATTCTTGGTTTCGCTCGAGTAATCAGGGAAATCCCCACCAAATTGAACAAAAGAGTGGTGGTTCAGAAATTTCTCTTTCTGGTGCTTTCCGGCATGCCACCTTTTGCTTCTAGTGCTTGGAGTCCCACAATTGACTGGAACACACACAAACTGTGATCAAAAGCTTTTGAAGAGAGGCTGGGACACCTCTGTTGACAAACACTGCTGACTTTTTTGAAGTGTCATTGTTCTCCAGAGGGTGGTAGTTAAAATCTACCATGTATTCCCATATTTCTGTCTAGAAAAACTTGACTCCCCCAGGACTTTTGTACAGAAGTAGTACTTTTGAAATCATCAAAAGTGCTTGCTCATGATGGCACCATCATACTTGCTCACAGAAATTACATGACATTCAGGGACATAAGTAGTACTGTTACCACAACTACAGAGGAATTCCTTTCTGTTTAGACCCTCACAAGTAAAAGTGAAGAGTGTAAGAAAAATGTTTCAGTAAGGGCTTGGGTCCAGATGAACACCCTGCTTGCACTGGTCATCGAAATATATGGCAGAAGTTGTCATATAGTCTTTGTTATTATTCCAAAGCTTCTTCAATGACAACTGTGAAATGATTTGCAAAATTTCTTTGTCTATATGGTAGAGTCTTCACATTGGAAACCATCATTATAGCCATCCCTATCTGATGGCCAAAGTGTTACATTTGGCAGGTTCCCCAAAACTAGAGGAAGAACGATGCCAACCCATTTTCTGGTCTTGGAAAGTGGTCCCTTTGGTGCACTACAATACTGGTTTATGTCATGGTTTATGCTATATCCTTTACCTCCACAGACTACATATGGATAGAAGGCCTGTAATTTAACAAACTTGTGATTACTAAATTAGCGGGATTTAGAAGAGAAAGAAACACCACTGAAACAAATGATAAGTGCTGGAATGTTACATTTTCTTGCGTTTTACATACGAAATACACACACCATCATTCTGGAGTTTGTTACCATATGATAGCAAAGTTGAATTTTTACAGTAATTTAACAGGTTTTCTCAGATATATCAAAACTACAGAGCTGGGATGGCTGCTTAATTGCTGTCTTCTGGAAATCTCTAAAATTAAACAGCATGTCCATAGCTTTAATGTTCATTATAGTCCAAACTAAACAATAATCACTGTGTGAGACTCAGATGTTTAAAGTCAGTTTTGTCAGTTTCTTCGGTATTAATGCATTGCATCAGGCTGCACAACTGCTTGGATCAAAATTACATTTGTATGTTTATTCTGTAGCTCAGTAGTTAATGTGTTTTCAATCTATGATGGAGAACTTTGCTGAATGTTATTCTCTGGTGTTTCATTGCTAATCCTCTGTATAATACACGCCAAATATGCTATACCATTTTTAGAGGAAACTCAGCTTTACAGTTCTCTAAGCATTTTTATTCTAATCCAACACTTCTCCTTCCATTATTTTACTTTTCTGATATATTGTCTTTTGAATTTGCATTTCCAACTCTTAAGTAGCTTTTTGTTGTATTTTGAGTTTGAAAGGCTCTGCTATTTTTACTGCAAACAGAGAAAAATAATGGACATTTCTCTAATTGGAAAAAATATTGTGCCATTATTGAATAAACTCTTACAATGCCTCGCCAGAACACTGATGCAGGGGTCATTTGTATGACTAATGTTGTCTCTCAAGGATTTTGAGAGATTCATGGGCTACATTAGATTCCAGGGAGGGTCTGCACCAGAGATGTCCTACTTCATTAGAAGAGGTACATTGTTCCATCTAGCAAAAAGAGACAGTGATGTAAGTGGGGAATAAAGCGCAAGAACTTTACACTGTTGAAGAAAATAGACAAAAGGGTAAATATTTAGCTACATCTGCCTTGTCAGTTCAACACAAAAGGGCAGGAGAACTGGAAACCTTCAAATGACAGTTTCTATCGACCAAAGCAATAGCATAATCTCATTAAAAGGAATGGCACGGGAAGATCCAAAGCTGCCCAGGGGCTTCTAACTGTTCCAGCACTATTCCTTCACCCTTTATTTAACACCACCATTAGAAAGCCTAATGGACTGTTTATATCACACTATTAGGCATATGGCAAATCTTTAGTAATTGGAGTGTGATATATAGTAATGGGCTATTGTTTGCTTGGTGCTACCTGCAATCAGGCCAGTGCTGAATACTTATTTACTGCATATTCCAGCTATAAAAGCAGAGGCAAAGGGGTTGCTGGAGATAAATGTTAGGGTGGAAACAGGCTTTCCTGAGGCTTTAGCAGCTGAAACATTAGCTGCTTGTTTTATCCCGATTTTTTTTTACACAGCATGGTGAATTATTTTATAATATCAGCTTGAGGCTATGCTTAGATCATGTTTCTTCAGAACGCTGTCTGGAAGGCTGTGCCAGACAGAAGTGTCATTAAATATATATTACAAATGCTCCAACAAATTAGGTAATTAATTACAATTCATTTCTATAGGGGAGGCCATTTGATATTACTATTCTTCTTATGGTAGATTAGGTTTGATGATGTTGTATTATAATATTCTTTCTGAGCCATTAAAGCCTACAACTGATTTTGGAGAAAACATACTTAAAAACAGAGGATTTTATCATGTTTCAAACATATTTCTGAAGTGGTAAAGACATTAGCAATATTAAATTTTCTTTCACTTCATCTGGAAAATAAACATCAAATTTGTATGACTGAAGATAAATCAATAAAACTCTTGCAGAGGAATTTAATAAAAAAAGAAAAAGAAGAAAACAATCTCCTCTCTCCACGATCCTCATTTTTATCAGGCTAATCTTTGTGCCTCTCTAGAGTATGAGCACATTGTAAGCTTAACTGGCTGTTTATATTTGCTGAAGCAATGGAATGCAAATAAACAAAATATGAAGGTCATCTAACCCCCACAGTTACCCAAAATTATAAACTCCAAAACAGTAGTTAATATTTGTTTTCCGTTTTTTGTAATGAAACCAAATAATGGTGTACATATAGCAGAAAAGTTCCCATAAGGGCATGATCATGTTTTTGATGCCCATCTCCATGCTGGGGGGGCTGTGTCTCTGCTGGAGGACATCTGGGGCTGTTTCTTCTGCAGGGTGGAAAAGCAGTTGTACCCCTTTGGTGAAGACCAAGCCATGCTACCAGCACTGCTGGCTGGTGAGCAAGAAGACCAGAACCTGTGGAAGAGGCCCTAGTTTTTCTTCTTACATAAGTGGATGGCATTTCCTATCTGTTAAGAAATGAAGCAAAGGACTGTAGAGATTTGGACATGTAATATTCAATTTATTTTTAATATTGTACAGGCAATATATGTGCAGAACAATAAGTTGCCTTTGCATACCACGCTTTGACATCAGGGATACAACCTGGAGAACCCGATTCTTCTTTCAAAGCAATTTAATCTTATCTCCCTCAGAGATTTCAGCTGATAGATATGCAAGTTACAAATAATTAAAAGATCACATACGCCTAAAAATTCCCCGAAGTGTAACATCTATGGGGATTTTGTCTAGGAATAAAGGGAAGCAAAGCAATGAAAATTATTCTCTTGAAAGTGAAAAATAGACTTTCTCAATAATCAATGGGCAGGAGCAATCAATACCAAATCTAAAGAAGAATCAATGACACTCAAAACATGTGGCTCCTCTTTCACACAGGTTATCCTACTATGTTTTCTCATCCTGTGGCTTGGAAAATTCTGGCGTGTTCGCATATAAATTCTCTTCAATCAATAGTGTCCAATTCCCTTCTCCATCTGCATTATTGGGATATGGATTATGGATTGTGAAAAAGATGAGAAAAAACACACACTATTGCCTCCACTTCTGCCACAAATTATAAAGGAGAACTCTTCAGGATTTTTTGTAGCAGTCACGCTCCATAATGGTTATTCCATCCCTTCATAATAGTGCAGTATAAAGGTTCTGCTACTTATTAATTCCTCTTTACTGAAATATTGGCATCAAAATACAAATTACTTACTGATGATTTTTCTAATATTACAATAAAATTAAAAACATCCTGAAATAGCTGAACAAAAAATATCATTGATAAAGCAGAGTTAGAGAAGGATCTTACAATGACAAATCACTAAGGAATAAAATAGCATGAAAAGCAAGCTACTTCATGAAGATGACAGCTACAGCCTACTGTATCTACAAAAAGAGAGAAATTGAAAACAGAAATCAAATTAACCTTATTATTTTCCCAGTGAATATGTGTAACTGAGAGTTTCAGTAAGAATTTAGTCCCATTTACTACACAGTCCAATGGCATTGAGAAAATGGAAATAACTCTGCAAGTTTTATGAGGTTTCTTTGCTACAGCTCATCAGTGCAGTGAAAATTTTATTGTGGATCTAAGTAGCATGAACTGAAGTTAATAGGATGGTTTAAAAAACAATTGCGATTGAGATATATTTTCCACTTCATAAAGACATCAGTGTGTTCATTTTGCCTTATAAATGCTTCACTCAAAAACATTTGAAGGTGTGGGGAGTGGACAATCTCTTACACAGCTCATAACAACCACAATAAAAACAAAACAAATTCAGATACCCACTACCAGAGAACGATAGAATCAGTCTGTTCCAAGGTTAACATTAAGTCCAAAGCAATTCACTAAAAGTTCGCTCATACTGCAATTTGTTTTTATCAGCATGTTTGTCTTTCCTGTGAAACATCTGGTAAAGCACATCAAGGTATAGAACCTCTCAATCTTCTGGATAAACAGTTCTTAGACATGTAGTTCTTATCAGGGTAAGTGGGTCAATTATTCATAAAAGATTATACAGATTATGTAGATAAGGAATCTCCAAGAGAGATTTAGAAATTAATTTCCAATTGCTGAAATGAAACTAGGAATGGAAAAGGCTTATAACTGTTTTCCTAACCATGCACTCATTAATAAAAATTTAATTTGATGCATAGAATAACTGATAGACCTAAATATTTCGTATACACTTAGTAGCATATATCTAAAGAGTAGAAGTACAGAAAACATTGGAGAGGGTCAAGGAAGTCTGTGAAACTGTGGTACTAAAATGTGAGAAGCATTTTGAAGGGTTTGCACTTGATTAATGTGGAAAAATTTCTCTAAAGTTTCATGCAAATACTTGGTAACCCACTCCTATTGTAAACATGTAAACATGTTGATTCCTTACTGTTTTTATTCTGTCCATTCTTCTTTTGATACTCAATCATTCTCTATCTCAATTCACAATTGTAAAATGCAGCTTCTTTTTTCTTTCTTGCCTCTGCCCCTCTTCTATCTCATCTTTTAAGATTTCAGTTCTCTAAGAGTCTTTTTTTCACTAAGTGTTCATCACCTTGGATTCCTTTTAGCTTTTGGGTATTTTTTTTTGGTGTGTGATAACTTTAAAGGAGATAGTTGTATGTTTACCAGCGCAAGGCAGCCTGCCAACATGTGTTGCACTGTCTTAATGACCAAGCGTAGAATCATAGAATCACCAAATGGATTGTGTTGGAAGGGACCATAAAGATCATCTAGTTCCAACACCCCAGCCACGGGCAGGGACACCTTCCACTAGACCAGGCTTCTCAAAGCCCCATCCAACCTGTCCTTGAACACTTTCAGGGAGGGGGAGTCCAAAACTTACCTGTCCTACCTGTTCCAGTGCCTAACCAGCCTCTGAGCAAAGAATTTCTTCCTAATATCTAATCTAAACTCTACTCTCAGTTGAAAGCCATTGCCACCTGACCAAGATCCTCTTATGTCCTACATTTCTCCAGTGCATGACTGGCAACGGAAAAGTCCATCTGTGTTTCACGGTTCACTACATAGAAAATTCTGTGCTCTCACTGTGTAGCAATTTATCAGTTCCTTCCTGAAACTGAGGGAAGAAATTTTTGTTTAATGGTACTCCAGCTATAAGGTGATGAGTTTTTTTGGAGGTTGAGAGGGTGTTTCTGGTTCTTCCACACTGTCTCAGTTTAATGAGACAGAAGTGTTTTGCTGAGAAGGATGAGTTATAAGGAAAGACCAAAACTCCTCCCTCCAAGCAATTGTAAATCTGAAATTAAGAGACTGCAATTGAGAAAGTGTGGAGAAAGGAAAAAATAACAGCCCTTTATTAAAGGATAGATGTGTATTGGCAGAACAACAAAAGAACACAAAACAAAACCCCAACCGAACAATAATCCTATACCCAAAAATGCCTTTCAATGAAAAGTAAACAGTTCAGTTTGTGCTTTTTGGTGCAATTCTAACCACAGTCAGCAGGGGGCGCTGTTGGATCGCTGGAGGTGCAGAGCCTGCAGTGCTTGGGGGTGGCTGACAGGGGGTGCTGTTGGGCTCTGGAGGTCACCACGTGGAGGCCCTTGGTGTGCTGGGGGAGCTGAAATGGAGCCCTTCCCTTCACCTTGCCAGGAAGGGTACAAAGAAGAAAGAAGGGTTCTTCCCAAAAGGGACTCACGGTGTCTGCTGCTGGCCGTGTGACTTCCCCTTTCTTCACTGAGGTGCACAAAAACCGCTGCCAAAAAACACGGGAGCCGGGGGGAGGGAAAACAAAGGTGTCTGTCTCTCTTCCCAAATAGTTCCTCTCCGATGAAGTCCAAGCAGGTCCACCCAGGCAGGACGGGGGCAGAAAACAGGGTGCCAGCAAGCCAGACAGCCAGGCTGAGAATAAAGCAGCCTCCCAGCTTTTGCAACGCACCTCCTTCCCTCCATTCCCTCAACCACAAGCTGTGTCTCCTTCCCCCCTCTCCAGGAGAGAGAAAAAAAAATAAAGAAAAGAATCTCCTATTCCTTCCCCAGGCCATTAGGCTGGAATGTCAGTCTACTGGCCAGTTCTTTTGTCAAATACCCAAGGCAAACCCAGTCTGCCCATTCAAACCTCCCCCACTCACAGTGGGGCAGGGGGAAGGGAAAATTCTGCATTTAGTTGTTTAGAACAAGTGAACCCATGACACACATTTTGAGTTGCCTCTTCTCTCAGAGAAGCTGGGATTTTGTGTATCTTCATCTGCTGCTGCCAGAAGAAGTCACAAGAACTTTTGGAGATGGTTATGAAACAAATAAGAGTGAATTCTAGTTACACAGCACTTCACAATAGCAATGGGGCAATGTGCACCTGGAGATATGACTGGGACTAACGATAGTACCTACTCAGACCACAGTTAGAACCCACCTCAAGTCATGTTCCCATGCTGGCCACCAAAGATGTCCTCTTTTGTAGCATGTATACTAGTACAAGGATTTGTATGAAGACGGCTTTTGGTGTATTCTGTGTGCTGCTACTTTATTACCTACCTCGTTACCTGCCTTACACTTCCTTAGCTACTATTCAGTAATTAATGATAGATTTACAAGAGTTAGCAGACTGTGACTGCAATGAGCTCTCAGTAATGGCAATTAGTTGCTGACATTGTTCATGCTTTACCTGCAATCAAGACGTTGTACTTTTGCCATAACTCCACATTACTCTTATCATTCCTGCCTTTGCCATTCCAAAATAAGGTATCTGCAATGGACTTTACACAGACTCTGGTATTGACACACCTGGAAAAGATCCAGATTATACTCTTATGAGATGCAAGATTCCAGGGATACTTGATGACACATTCTTGCAAATGGGTTAGTAAAATGACATTGAGGACCATGTATGTCTAGGTAGTGAATATTTATAACAGTATTAGGCTTTAGCAGTGTATTCCCTCTAAAACATATAAACTTATCATTAATGATTAAAGAAGTCATCCCTGTTTTCATTAAATGAGGCACATCTCCACTCTTCATTTTTCGAAGAAATGTTTGAAAATGTGAATCAAGCATAATGAATGGGATGTCATGTACCTGATGCTACAGAGACTGAAATAATACCCCTGACATTGACAACACGACCCAGGCAGCCCAGAACATCATTAACTGGTTTTCACAGAAATACAGCAAGGGGGACAGCGTGTGTGTTTAGCAATGCAGAGTGCAGTGGGCCCTGCTTTCCTGCACATGCAGTGCAATTCACTTGCTAAAGCTTCTGGGGCCTTTCTGTTGCCATCCCTTGCTGAGTGGGATGAAATACAATAGTTTAGAAGAGGAGATGGATGGCTTGCTGCCACATTTATTGAGAAAGCTCTCCTGGGGGCCTGTTCTTCTTCATCTGAGTGGCAGAGAGGGCTTATGACCTAAAATTATAGAAACAAATATATATCTTTTTCTCCAAAATATGGCAGAGGTCAGTATGCGTCTTTGTGGCTCCAGACAGAAAGCTCTGCCACACCCAAAGCAGGAGAGGATAGTCCAAAAGGCAAAGGAATCTTTGCATGATAACCCTTTTACATCTACAGTTGGCCAGGAGAACTGAGAAATACAAAAAAGCCGCTATTTCATAACATGTCAGAGCTTAGTAAGGAGATGCTTAACAAGACAATATGGAAGGATTGAACTAAACCACATGGATACTAAATATATTTATTTCTATGGTTGCCTAAAGTCCAAATTCTTTCCTGAGCAAGGATCACAAGCTTCAAGCCCAGAACCTGGGCTGGGAAATCACTAGAAGATAAAAGAATAAATGACCATTCTTATGTACATAAATTAGGACACAGGTTATTTTCCCTGAAATTATTATACAATTATAATTTATCTCTATTTATATGAGGAATGGATTATTAGTACCACTGTATTAAAAATTTATGCATTATGAAAATCATAATTTGAAATATGTGATTCATAATATTTCAAAGCACCACAGACCCTAGAATTTAGATGAAACACAGGCAAGTTTAAGTTTGTACTCTATAGAAGAAGAATGGTAGCAAGTATAGAATTCTCTAAGAAACAGAATGGTGCAAAATATATATATATTTTTTTAATTTCTTCTATATCTGAAAAGTTTGAGTCCTATGTGCAGTGATTTTATGAGTGGAATTGGATGAGGTAAGTGGTAGCCTGAAGATGATGACATCTGAAGCCAGGGCAGAAGGACAATGATGTGTCATGGGTTTACCGGCCCCCCCTAGGGTTGGAAAATAGTTAATTCCAGGTAGACTTCCGGAGCAAAGCGAATCACAAGTTTTAGGAACGCCTCTGTGAATTACATATTTAAGAAAATGGAAAAGAAGACTGTTGTACAGAAGAAATTCCATACCGGAGGGGAACAAGAGATAGCGATGTAGCCTCCAAGGTCAGTGTAGCAGGAGGGGGGAGGAGAGGCCCTGGGAGAGGGGGGGGCGCTCTCCCCCTCCAGGAGGGGAAAAGAGTTAAAAACTAAAAC